>OZ030392.1:624628-1191042 GCA_964023965.1 Melinopterus prodromus
CCTAGGGTATTTTGTCTTTGCGCGACTATTTCTTGCTGCACACTGCACTAGTGACTTGACATAAATTTATGAAAACTTTCGCTATTTCATATTTCGCTAACCAATCTCCGGACAGAAAACCAGTCGTTTGGGCGTATCTTAATTTGAAATTATATAAATTAACTATTTTTAGTACTCACCTCAAATGCATTAGTTAATGCCATTTTCTCTTGACGCAGTTGTTCAGCCTGCTTCTTGTAAACAAGCATCGATCTGACTGAATCCTCCATTCTGAAATAAAAAAAAACACGAAGAGAAATTAGGTAAATGTGTTGGTAGACGTACGATATGTATTTCGGCAAAAGTAATGAACAGCGACATCGAAACAGACGAACCAGAACCATCTACTGGAGTTACAGAAGCGGGTTTCGGCTTAAGTTATACGGATGATAATGATTCAAAAATTGTGTCGCAATTCTTCGATGAAAACTCTGTTGCACCCGGGAATGTATTTCCAAAATTCCTCGTGGGATACAAGTGATATCCAGAATGGATTTTTTAGAACTATTGAAAGTAGAGAAAACTTGGTCATTCTTAGCTTAGAAGAAGCGGGAAACTCTAACAATGAGTTAGAACAGGGTATTCTGAATTATCTGGCCGAAAGAAGTATGGAAGTTGGAAGGATTGTGACGTTTTGAAAAATATAATATTGTACATGTATCACAAGGTACCTATCTTCGACGGCCATAACAAACCAGTTCCGACTAAGCGGCCCAGCGGCCCTTGAAAGGTATAACGCAATACAAGTATTTTATAATTTGTGAACATTGAATGGTGAAGATGAAAAAAAATCGCGAATAGTGAAGAATTTGAGCAGGTTACTCCAGACATTTTCTAACCAGTTGGATTGTAACTCGAAAGGCAGTGGTACACATTCAACACCGTTCGTAACATAGCAACGGATGCCAGAAAAAAGGACTAAGTAGCGCCAGAACCGCTGAAAAAGTTGAAGAAAAAGAAAAGTAAAGGTAACTAACTGCGAAACAAGTCCTCATGTAGGTACATCACAAGTTAAAACTGACCAAACAAATCATAAAAAGAAGCGGAGTGAAAAAGTAGATGCTAAAGACACCAAGAAGACGAAAAATTAGAGAGGTTGAATTTAATATCAATATTATTTCCTATAAGAATAGATTATTTATTATTTTCTAAATTATCATTTGGTTTGTATTTTATAAGAAATCTCATTTCTCTAATTTATTTTACTACGTACAAGAAAAAATAGCCCGTGTTTCGTAAACCAGGTCACATATCTTGTCACTTGAACTTGAAAGATAGGTATACGTACAGGTAGAAGAACATTTCCTTTATATCTATTGGTCATTTCACATCACAACAAACAACCTATTGAGTTGATCATAACTCGCCCAAAATAGTTTTAATACAATTTCTCTCGCTAAAACTCGTATATCCCACTTCTGATATCCCCCCTACATAACAACAAACGTCTCCTAATCCAATAGCATCATCGACAGCGATGCTGCAGATCCCAATCACGTTATAGGACGTATCCGTTTACGACACGCCCGCCGTACTAACTAGATAGGAATCAGAAAATGAAATTTCCCCCGATAACTGAATAGGCTTAAGCGTTTCCGGGGTTGCGTCTTCGGGCGCCAGTGTTGCCAATTACCCAGCGGCGTGGATCCTTTGATCTATCCCCAACCATATCATGGCAACGGACAAGCCCAAACGCATAAGACGTATATTATACGTCTATAGTGCCCTTAAACGTCGCAGGACGCGCTAAATGTAATAATCGCATTAGGAGAGGTCTTCTTCAGGGTTACTACCGTCATGGCCGCGAGATATTAGACGTTGCGAGGGGTTGCCAACCGAGGGGTTGTTTTTGTATCGCAGATTTATTGGCATCGAGAAATTTTGTTAGATTCTCGATTGTGTCAAGTTCTGAGCAACTTCTTACGCGATTAACCCTCCTGCCGCGGCAACGGCGAAAATGCGGGAAAATGGACGTGGAAATCGCGTCTCCCGCGGCTGGAAGGTTAATAGGGTAGTGTAAAACGGCTGTTAGACAAAAATATTCACAAATTACAAAGAATGTTATTGGTATTTTGGAATGTTTGAATTGTTTTTACAATGAGTTAAATTATTAAATAGATGATATGTTAACATAAACGACCATATTGTTGCCCTAGAATGGATAACTTGTGCAATAAAATACATAACACATATTGAGTTTTCCATAAATATGAATATATTCAATGAAAAATGTTATATGAGCAATATTTTATTGTTTTTTTTTAATACAATTTAAGTTTATTTAAATTTTCGGTCGTACGTAAATGCAATACTCGAGCTGTAACATATATTACATGCTCGTGAACATTTATGTTGAATTTGTATTGGAATTTTCTGATGACACTTCAGACAAAATTCTTTATAGTTGCAATAGATGTCGCGCGAATACGACCGTCAAATAACCATACCTTTCTGTCATTTTATTTGTAATTTTGGATACAATTTATTGAAATATTGTCGATGGTAGGTAAAATTATACAATAAATGCACAATTTAATTTATTTATTGCACATATAATTAGTACTGAAGAAAAAAAGTACGTCCTAGCTTGTCGTCGGTAACGTAGTTTTCGGTACTCACCTAATTAAGTATTAGGACGCAGATTTACAAAACAAAACAAATTAATTTAAGAAATGTATGAGTATTACAGGGGTTCATGTACCCCTATATATACTTAAAAGTTCAAAGTGGGACGGTGCAATTTTAGTAATTCCTTTTCATTAGAGCGAACTATTAATATTTTTAATGAAGTGTCGACGCGGGGTGTGCCGACATCCATCATAACTACCCGCAGTCACTTCTCCGACACATTCTGAAGCGATGGCGGTACCCCCGCACACCGAACCCCGGGTTCCGCTGGATCCGGAATTCATTACGGACATTAACCAGTGTCGCAGTTAATAAGAAAATAAAGCGGGGGTGACGGGACGGGTCGCGAACTGCCGTATCGTGTAACAGATGGCGGTAATGCTTTTCTACAGTGGCGTCGATGACTTTTGCAACCGGTGTGCATGTATGTACGTTGAAGGAACTGTGAATGGATGAATTACCAAGGATTAAGTTCGAAAGATCTCGTTCAGACAAAGAAAATTTTGATTATAGTACTAGAAACACGGCTGAAAAAAATTAGGGGAACACTTTTTAGAAACCTGTAACGGCCTACCAATGGGCATGCCGTTATCTGGAATATTGGCTGACTTATTTCTCATATTTCACGTAGAAAGAGACCATATTATGAATTCAAACAACCAATTTAATAACCATATAGTCAAATGGATCAGATATGTCGATGATGTGTTTTGCGTGTAGAGTGAGGGTGAGAGCGGGCTTACTGATTTTTTGAGTTATATTAATAACTTACACACTAATATAAATTTCACTTTAGAGCTTGAAAATAATAAACAACTAAGTTTCTTAGATTTAATTGTAATAAACTACAATAACACAGTTAAATTTGACATACATATATAGAAAGCCTTCTAATGTTTCTACTATCATTCCGTTTGATTCTGCTCACACTTTTTCGCATCGAATCTTTAACCTTGCGAAAGACAATTGCTTTCCACTTAAACATGTTCACCACTTATTGAAACTAACTATTGAAAGGACAGATCCACTTTATACACCTCAGAATTCGGAAAACAAAATATATAGACCCTTTCAATATAACGGTACCAATCTCAGAGTCAGCAAAGCAATCAACTGGACAAATTGTTGTCGAATTTCAATCAACCCAAGTCGCATATGGATGAATGTGGTGTCTACTCAATTGACTGCGCCAATTGTAATGCTTTATACATAGGTCAAACGGGAAGAAAGCTTGCAAAAAGAATTTCAGAACATAAAAATCGTTCCTCTTCTAATGTATATCTACACAAGATAGAGGACTGGACATAAAATTAATTATGATCACACCAAATTGATTCATAGATGCACCAAAGGTTTTAAGATGGACCTGTTGGAACACTATGAAAATTAACTAAAGAAAATTACAAAAACAATGTTACAACCCTTAGTTACTTCTAAGTTACACTTAAAGTTGTACACAGAGAGAAATTTTTGTGTGATTCAAATAAATATGCATTGACTCAAAGAAACTTTTTGTTTTAATAGAGGCAAAGAAATATTTATTTGCGGGTAAAAACGCATTTATTTGAAATATTTGTTTGGTAGAAAGAACATTGATTTGCGTCAAACAACTTGTGTTTCCAGTTAAAAAGTTTGCAATTTGTGTATTATAAGAAATGAGATTTATTTACTTCAAACAATTATGATTGTGTTGAGTGAAAGAATTACATTTTTTGAAATTAACAAAATTGCTGGTCGAGTTAAAATGCTTAAAATTATTAATTTGTTGAAGGAATTAATAGACAAGAATTTTTCGGAAGACTCGCCATGTGTCACCTCCTTTTTGGGATGTCGCACATTCTCGACCAGTGCTTGGTCTTCCCAACCCAACATTGAGTCAAGGTTCAGTTAGTAAAGTGTACTCTGATTTGTAATCGCAACTTGAACCTGCAGGCACTGTACTCTATAAGTTCTATACTGTCCATCACGCGGCTTTATACTCTCGATATGTACGAACTGCGAGTAGAGAGTTTACAGCGCCAACTAACAATACAGTTGGATGACATTAAAAATATATTTATTTGAATCAAAATATGATTTCTTTGGTGGAAGGAAACCTATTTTAAAGCCAAAACAAAAATATTACTTTGAAGGAAATAAATATCTTCTTGTGTAAAAATATATTTATTTTAATCAAAATATGATTTCTTTGGCGGAAGTAAACATATTTTTAAGCCAAAGAGAAAATATTACTTTAAGCGAAATAAATCTCTCCTTATATACAAATTTATATGTTAGAATCAAAATTATATTTCATTGGTGTAAAGAAACGTTTTTTTTAAAATCAATACTAAAATATTACTTTAAAGGAAAGTAATTTTTGTTTGTATCCATATATATTTATTCCACTTAAATAAATATTTCAAATAAATTAATCTCTGCAAGTAAATAAGCTAGAGTATTCAATGAAGTAAATATCGTTGGCGTCAAAGAAATATGTTTTGACCCAAAAGAATAAATTCAAACAAATACATTTCTTTGAAACAAGAAATCTTTTCTCTCTGTGTAGTTGTAGTTTCAAATTCACTTCTTTTAATCTGTTTCTAACAGTATGATCAGGAATTTCTATTCAAAGTGCTCGTCTTATGTCGTTTAGGAAGTCTCGTGCTGTGACAGTACGCTGGCATAGAGAGGAAAGGACAAGAAATCCGTCTTCCAGTAGTTTTTCGATTTCGACCTTGTCCAGCTCTTCTAACATATTGGCCAGTCTCCCAAAACCTATGCCATAAACGCTGAATAACAGCAGGGGAACTCGAAGGTCCCTGCAAATATGTCCAACGTCGTTAATATGTCTCATTTTACTTCTAATGATGCTTCTAATCAACGAAAATTGACAGCTGAATTCATTTGTCATTTTTAGTAGGCTTTCATACATGAATTAAAGACATACTTGACACTTTATCCATTTTGTTTCGGGTTACATTTTTAAGTTTAATTTAGAAGTAACTAAGAGTTGTAACATTGAGCGAAATGATTAAAAAAGTATTTACTGTTACTTCAAATAAATCCTTCATGTTGTAGCTTGTACTTCAAGTATATACTAAAAATTGTAGCATTTATTTCACATTATTCTTGAAGTGAAACTAAAGTAAGTACTAGGAGCAATTACTTCATACTTTGCTTTATGTACTTTGGTATATAGAAGTCAATACTAGAGTAATTACTACTGTCTAGTATTTACTCCATCTGGGAGTGTTTTGTGTAGCTTTTAAGAGCAACTTCACATCTATTACTTCAATTGAAAAAGTGTAGCAAATGGCTTAAAAGTTTTTATGAATTTAGGACAAGCAGGGAAATATATGATTGTAGAATGCATGGGGAGGGAGGAACTATATAGACAAATATTTCGATAGGTCAAATATTTTAGATAACTTTATAGTATAAGGCACCATCTCCTAACTTCAATGCAAAAAATTTCAACATTTCAAATAACCGTTTCAAAAATAATTAGTTTCACAAAAAATAGTGTTGAAGAAAAATGTTTGGATTTCTTCTCCTCAAAATTCTCTCAAAATTGAATTAGCTTATCAGAGTTGGATGATATCTGGAGCAAAAGGCGCTATATAGTGTACCCATATCAGAATAAAGAAACCAAAAGTTTATGGGGAAGAATATTTCAACCGTAAAGGATTTTGTAGCATTCATTTGCAAGCTACATGCAATTCTAAAGGACATTTGGTCCTGGAAATATGTTCTAGCCTTTACAACTAGTTTATACTTCTAACATAAGTAAAAACTACCCATTGAAGTATTTACTTTATGTAATAGATTACTCCACCAAATACCTACTATGAAGTAAAAGCTCATACTAAAGTAAAAGTAAACACTCTTTTTAATCATACCATCCATTATTTTTGTCATTTTCTTTAGATAAATATATGCCCTAAAGCATACCAAATTTGATTCGGCTATAACTTTTATTTAAAAAGTGACAGGTTTCGAAAAACGGGATGTGGCAAAGATAATGAAAATGAGAGAATTATGGCTACGTTTTTTAGTGTGAAAATCTAGACAATTATAATACGCATTCAGAAAAGTTAGTAACTCCTAAAATTTGACGTCTTATAAAACTCGTACACTATTAAATTATTTTTGACACAACATTCAATAGATCCATCCACAACACTGACGTCTCTAATGAAAAGCTAACGACAAAAACCGAGCAAGTATCCGCAATCCCAACCAACCGTGTCCATCGTACCGTAAAAATCCTTTGATTACTCCAAACGCTACACCGCATACCACCCCCCGCCCCCACCTCAAAATACTTTGTGATATTGGCAGATTTCAGCTTGTTTGCTCGACTGTTTGTAACACGACGCATTTTAGTTGCAGGTTTTCCCGAATAACAAAAGTATTCGAAACAACAGCGCGCCGCATATTTGACTAATTGATCTGTGCGGGTACTCTCACATTTAAAACAATTGTTGTGACGGTAAATTTAATTAGAAACCTGCGCTATGCAATATAACCACCCTGCTGGGCGGGTAATCGAATTACTGTATACGCTCTGGAATTAAAGTGCAGGGGTGGTTAATTAAAAAGTATGCCGTGCAGGTAGGTGTACTGTAAAATTAGTGTCGTTGTTTCTCTTCGTTGTGTTCTTTTCTCATTTAACTCAAAAACCAAGCAATTTTGTATATAAATAAATCACCCTTAATCGCCTCAAAATCTATAGATTAATCAGATCTATCCATAAAATTATCAATATTAGCCTTTTTTCCACGGAGACTTCAACGGTAGATCAGACAACAAACCCACGAAAACGACACAAAAAATTATTGCAATATTAATATATTTCTTCGAACATAAATCAGTGGGATATTTGTTAAGTTTCCCTGGCGATCCCCCTGGGCCTTATATCCGATAAGGATATCCAGGAGTAGGTTGCGGCACCGGCAGATCCATTATTCGATTATATCGGGGAGCTTGTCTCCATATAACGTGATTATAATAACTTTGTGACGGCCGCGAGCCCCCGGATCGTTCTTTGATCTACGATCGAGAGCCAGTAGAGCCACCACCCCCCACCGAAGGGATGTTTACGTTGGCAGAACTGCCTACGACGGCATCTGACGTTGAGTGGCGCGGGGAAAAGTGGCTGACGAAGGGCATATCCGTGGCCTCGATGGCCCTTAACTACATCTGGCCCATTTGAACGCGCTATATACCTTCGAGTCTGTTACCAACGACCATCTCATCGAGAAGAGAGAGACACTTTTTACAACAGATATAACATTTTGTTTAATTCGAATAAATATGTATTGAATTAAAGAAAAGATTTATTTGCGTATACAATTCCATCTCATGATTGCTGCAATTGACGCGGCGCTCTTCGGTCTTTCGGGCGAGCGGGGGAAGGGATCGACAGCGACGCTGCAAGTAGTGGCGGATCGCACGTGCATTAGTTACTAGGAGAACAGTGTTTACGGACGCAATACATATAACGACACGGCGATTATGCCTCGCCAAAGAAATTTGGATATCCGGCGACAGATTACCGAATTAAAAAATAATGGCAAAATGAGTCAATAAGATAACAGAACCACGAACAGGCCTTTGGAAGTCCCATGGAAATTCTTGGCGATTTAAATCGGGTTTCGGGATTATCATTTAAAATTAATGAACGATCTGCAAAATAATCTATGTGTCTACAAATTTACGATGCTAAATTTGTAAAAGTTTTTTGATATTTCTAAGTTTTATACGGTCAGAGCTGACGTTTGTAATATACGTAATATATCAAGAGTTGTATCTATTTTATATTGTTTGTGCATGTATTTAAATATTATTAATAAATAAACTGTTGAAACTTTTTGGGTTTATCAAGAAAACTTAATTTAGTATTCACCACTAATCGGTAAATCTGGTAACTCCATATTATTAGATCTATCCGCTTCCATCAAAATCTTGTTTACAACCGTATTGTATAAAACTGAAGAAAACATAAACGCCAATCGATAGAAGAGATTTCTGTCGTACCGGGTCACATATTATAATCAAAATTATGCAAAACTTAAGAATTTAATTGTTAGTTAAAATTACTACCTTGACAAGTTATCGTTTTTTTTGTATATTGATAATAAGCTGCCCCGGTTCTCTCAGCTGTGTCGGTTCTCTCCGACATGAAAGCACCGCTAACGCCTCCCTTCCCCGCAGCACCCCAAAGACCGTAGAGCGTCGAAATTCACGCGGAGCTTCAGCACGATCTTTTGTATGAAAAATACAAGATAAACCATGATTATGTAATAAACTTTAAACCTATGAACTAGTGGGTAGCCTATAGTCTATATTTCATTATTCTAGCACTTCTAATAACGGAATTGCTGGCATTGCATAATATAGCTTTTTGTGGGTCAACCACTAATCCAATGATTTTACAAAAGTGCACATTGAAAACTAGCATTCCGAAGGTGATTTTAATTTTTAATTCGTTGAAATCTATAGATTATTTCTGGAGTAGTTAATTGCTAAAGTTAAACGAATGGCCACGATAGTACTTGGCAAACGTGTATTTTTTCCCTCAAAATTGCATGTCTTTCTTTGTATTCATGAACTTTTTCTTTCGCTCTGAAAATATATTTACGGTGTTCAAGACAAGCGAATGTAATGACGTATTGAAAGGATAAGTCTGTACATCGGTCGACATTGACGATCTGATCCCGGAGATAGAAAGATCCTTTTTATCCCCTCTTTTAGAGCAGAGGAATTTGGCAATAATCCAGGAGGAATCGGCGAAATTGTCCCGACTGCCGTCTATATAGCACGATCGTATTATTAAAATACGACGTGGGGGCTGAGCTTTTGAATACGACTAAATAAGGACGCTAAGGGTATTGGATTTCAATCCGAAATTCCAATTTTATTACAGTTACGCTTTTTAGTGTGTGCGAGGAAATGTCTACTATGGTATATTTAAACTTATTATGGTCAAAAAATAAAACAACAATAAAACGTTTGTTAAAAAAGGTTAAGAAAATTACCTCCGTCTTTCAAAAAAAATGTTTTCGGTAAATAAAATACTAGCAAATTCCGTTCAGTCGTTTTGTATTCAGAAATTGATTGATGATGGAGAATATATCGAGTGTGAAAATAAGATTGAAAGAAGGTGCAAAAAGTTGCAAGGGAAGTAGTAAAATGCGAACAATCGAGATGGGAATTCAGAACGAAGACGGCATTTTCAGACTTGATGACGTGGCTAAATCGCAAGTGAAAAATTTCATTTACCGGTTCGAGCGTGAATATCATTTTAGATATCAATTTAAAATTCACGGTCTGCATCACAGTAAAGAATCTGATGTGGCCAGGCTCATGACTTTATCATACAATATATAAAATTAATAGTTTACCTGCATGATATTCTATCGAGATCGATAGTATTTGCATTAAAATAAAACGAATTAGCCAGGATTAGACAGATATTGACAGTACGTATTGTCAAAAAGTCAGCCTGTCATTAGAATAAAAATATCTGGCAAATCCTATATATTAATGCAGACACGATCTCGATCAAATAGAATTTGCTCCTACAGCTAAACTATTAATTTTGCCAAAAAATGTCATAGACATAAATTATACAAAATTTCCTCTACTTTAATTTATTATTTAACTATTTTGACGAAATTACAGAAATGGCGGCTCATTTGCAAAATCCTTGAAAAATGCATAACAATCTTGCTATCCGCAATCCGCACTTGAAATACACATTGACTTTGTAAACAACATAGAAACACCAAGCTATTTCAATATTGTTTCACATAGCGTACGTGCGCGCGTGTTTCTCCCCCTTATCACATTCTCCATGCATTTGCGTGTTGAATTGACGTTTCGCAACCGCTGACGTTCTGAATACTGTCAAAAGTTTCAAAATTTCCTGGCTACCTACTAATAATGTAGACACGATTTCGATCAAATAGAATTTGCTCCTGCAGCTAAACTATTAATTTTACCAAAAAATGTTATAGACATAAATTATACAAAATTTCCTCTACTTTAATTTATTATTTACCTATTTTGACGAAATTACAGAAATGACGGCTCATTTGCAAAATCGTTGAAAAATGCTAAGAGTAAATAGCCAGTTCCTTTGGATGCTTTTCAACCAAAAGCTTTTCAGCTCTAAGTTTGGTCATTAAACTTCTAAATATGAACTATCGTCCAGATACCTTTAGTAGTTTCTCCGGAATCATTGCCACAAAAATCGTTTACACACACACACATACACACATACAAACACACAGACATTTTTTTGTACCTTGGTCAAAAATGTTCAGGGGACCCATAAAGACCTATTTCCGCTAAAATCTCAATTTTTTTTTCTGCACGTTTACAATACTTCATCATACTGCGCATGATATAGTAAAAAGTGAATATACACATCTGAGATCGCACAAAATTTTACAAACGTTGAAATGTCTTTGTCGAGGTAATATTTCCTTTTTATATTTTTTAGTAAGATACTTAAAATAATAAATAGAATATGAGTAACAAGACTAACGAGAATACCATTTTTAAAATAATTCAAAATACACTCGAAAATAAACGTAAAATATATAAACATTTGATATCGATTCAATATGGTTTTCCAAACACTTGCCTTTTTGTCTCTCCTATATCACAGATCATAGATAAAATATAAGGAAACAAAACAAACTAAAAAATTTACTAATAAAAAGTACTAAAAATTACATGAACACAAAACAAAATTTAAAATTTACCATATTATATATAAATAAAAATATAGCCTTACAAATCTCTGTTTGTTTTTCACACGGTGCGTTCTGCTGTTATAAGGGTAATAAAACGACAAGCTTGGAACACCGCGCCGTTGGCATTTCTTTCTGTTGGCTACACTTTTCCGTCCAGACAGGACAACGTAACGGCAAAGCATTCAGAGCGAAATAACGTTGCACTTTTACACCATCGTAAAAGTAAATTTTAGTGGCGCGCGCTTTGCGATTCGGAGAAACTCTATACACGCTCGACCCGTTGTTTGAGAAATGGACCTTTTTAAGGGGGTACTGTGCTCTATTGTGTACTTTTACGATCTCATTTCAATATAAAACTAAAATTAGTCGAAGCACTAGTAGGTACTTAATTTAACAGTGAGCGACTTCACTTGAAGTTTGAAAATAAAAAGTTTCATTGCGAAACATGTAGGTATAACTGTGATTTGAAATTACTAATAAATGTTGGTCCTAACGTTTATTGTCATGAACCTATTATATTAACTCGGTTTGAGAAGTTGTTTCATGCAAAGTTAACCATGATGGAGAGAAATTATTTAGTACAACCATAAGGTTATAAATTGAAATTAAGAAGTCTTTACTTTATCATACGTAGTATGAATAATGAGATTAATGAATAACTTGCTGTATTAATGATATAACCTGTTTTTGCTGAATGATTATCCCCCCACCATTTGCATTTCCTCCAGTAAAAATCTCTTATTTGGACGAATCCTCCTGAATCCTGTTTGCTTTGCAAATATTTATTTTCCTAATTCGATTTCCAAAGGATAGACATCAATAAAAGTCCCCCAACACTTTGCTATATAAACGGGGCCTTTTTTTTGCTAAGAGACCCAGCCTGTTCTGAATGCCTCAGCGTCAAAGTTAAAACCAAATATTTGTCGTGTATTTAAACTCCCTTATCTTATTAAAGGCCCCCGCTCCCAACCATCGCATTTCCCTAAGGTAACTTTCTGTAATTTTAAATTCTGTTTGTGGAGCATTCCACCATAAGGAGATACGAACTGAAAACACGAAGTTTATAAAAGGTTGTTTATTGGATAGATATGTCCATATACCTATCTCTGCAATAAACAAGCTTTATTTTATTTTGTTATTTGATGTCTGATGTTTGTTGAGCACGACATCTATGATGTAGCGAACTAGAAATTTGGTGAATTCTATTCCAGAAAAAGTTATCGATAATAAAATTGAACTAACACAAGAAGGAACGTTATATCAGGTACTCATTTTAATACAAAAAATCTGATGTGGCCAGGTACATGACTTTATCATATAATATATAAAATTAATAGTTTAGCTGCATGAGATTCTATCGAGATCGATCGTGTTTGCATTCAAATAAAACGAATTAGCCAGGATTTGACAGATATTGACAGTACGTATTTCCAAAAAATCGGCCTTTAACACTACCTACTGTCTTTAGAATAAAAATATCTGGAAAATCCTATATTAACGCAGACACGATCTCGATCAAATAGAATTTGCTCCTACAGCTAAACTATTAATTTTACCAAAAAATTTCATAGACATAAATTATACAAAATTTCCTCTACTTTAATTTATTATTTAACTATTTTGACGAAACTACAGAAATGGCGGCTCACTTGCAAAATCCTTGAAAAAAGCATAACAATATTGCTATCCGCAATCCGCACTTGAAATACACATTGACTTTGTAAACACCATGGAAACACCAAGCTCTTTCAATATTGTTTCACATAGCGTACGTGCGCGCGTGTTTCTCCTCCTCATCACATTCTCCATGCATTTGCGTGTTGAATTGACGTTTCGCAACCGCTGACGTTCTGAATACTGTCAAAAGTTTCAAAATTTCCTGGCTACCTACTATTAATGTAGACACGATTTCGAACAAATAGAATTTGCTCCTGCAGCTAAACTATTAATTTTACCAAATAATGTTATAGACCTAAATTATACAAAATGTTCTCTACTTTAATTTATTATTTATCTATTTTGACGAAATTACAGAAATGACGGCTCATTTCCAAAATCGTTGAAAAATGCTAAGAGTAAATAGCCAGTTCCATTGGATCCTTTTGAACCAAAAGCTTTTCAGCTCTTTGGTCATAAAACTTCTAAATATGAACTTTCGTATCTCCAGATACCTTTAGTAGTTTCTCCGGAATCGTCGCCACAAAAATCGTTTACACACCCACACAGACATTTTTTTGTACCTTGGTCAAAAATGTTCAGGGGACCCATAAAGACCTATTTCCCCTAAAATACCAATTTTTTTTTTTGGCACTGTTACAATACTTCATCATACTGCGTATAATAAACTAAAAATATATAATTTTGTCCTTTATGTGTAGCACTTCTATACAAACGACAAAGAACCAAATCATCAGGTGCCCGGTTACTACGAATCACATTTCTCATTAAATTTTCTCTTTGACACACCCCCCCCCCTCCTCTAATCGGGTGGTTCGTTACCAAAATAAAACACGAGGGGGCGCGCTAAAATAAAAAGAAACACTAGAAACGTCGTCGTCGCAAATCATTATTTCAACAATTACCGACACCACCCAATGGCGCGCGACTCTGGGTTTCCCCGATCAACCTTGTCTTGTTAATTTCCGCTTTCTCGCTTCAAAAGGATATTCGATCCTGCAAAGGGCGGGGGGACACCAGTAACAATAAACCCGTCGAAGATATCGAGTTGACGTCAAGACCGTCAACGAGGAATTTAATTAATAATGGAAATGGAAGTGTATTGAATATGGGCGGAAATGTTCGTTCGTTATCGTGATTTTGCCCTGTTTTGTTGGTGTAGTGTAGAGACTGTAGACTGTATAGACGTACGTGTTTGTTGTGGGCGTAAAAATCCAGTCAAAACGGGATAGTTTATCGGACCGGATATAGCCAGGCTGTGTACGCGCGTATTTTAATCCACTGACAGTTTTATGGTGGCTATTTTTTTGGTTGGTGTATCGAGATAGTGTCGCATAGCCCGGTTGATATACGTGGAGGTGTATAGGTCGGTGTCAGAGGGTTTTTAGAACCCCTGCTGTCTTATACGAACTGCTATTTCCAGGTACTGCAGATTTGTTTAAGGGAATGTATGACAAAACTAGTTTATATGATATATTTGTATATATATATTTGTGTTTCTTGTTTTAAATAATTCATATATTCAACTGAATTAACTATGTGAATTAACTATATCGATTATTACCGGCATTTGCAGGAATTTTTGTTTATAAATAAGACATAATTCCGCGTACATATATTAAAACTTCGACCGTTATTAATATACCTCGTGCACGTATATAAAAACATGATAATTCTACTGTATAACTACTGTATTAAATATAGTTGTTGAAGCTGTTATATTCTTATATTTTGATATTATTATTAATTATGTATGTATATTATTTTTATATTATTGAATATTGTAGTTTATTTATGTTATAGATTAATTTGGATTTGGATATCCAAATTCAACTAGTCCTATATAGTTGAAAAGGGAGAATGCAGTGTTGCAATTGAAGGAAATGGTGTAAAATAACTTCATATTTTAAAGCTTCTAGTTTAGATGCGCTACACAGATGAGAGTAAATCCATAAAAAATATAAATAACAAATGTTATCGTTAACTACTGTTATAGATGCTAAGTTTGCAACTCAGCTATATATGCCTCAGCTAATTCCCCTAAACGTAGCATCACGATTAGAAACAAACATTGGAAGTACTCCATTATCGGAACAGAAGAATCTGTAATCAGTTTTGTTAAGGTAGATAATACTTCATACTATATTGATAACATGACTAATGCAATTTACTTCAGACTCCTGGGGATATCGACCAGAAAACTGAGAAATACAAAAATGTTATTTACAACATCATTTGCATATTTTATTTACATAGCTGTTATTTAGAATATTGTGCTGTTTGTGTACAAAGAGACTGTAGTAGTATTGTAAGATATACTTATTTGTACGTAATTACCTCAATAAATTATTTATTTTCAAACAATGTATTGTATAATTAACCTATTGTTGCATCTGGTAAGTATCAAACTTCCTTAAATTCAATTAACAATAATGAACCCGTGAGTGAACGATGGTGTTTTGTTACTAAATCAAACTTTGAAATAAATTAGTTTTTAATCAATTTTGTTTAGGTTCAATCCATCTAAGCAATTATATGAAGTTATTTAGCCCTAAACATATATAAATGATTAGATGGATTGAAACTGAACACATTTGTTAAGACGATACTTTTATTCACTTCAAAGTTTGATGTTGTACACAGAGAGAAATTTTGGTTTGATTCAAATAAATATGCATTGACTCAAAGAAATTTGTTGTTTCAATAGAGGCAAAGAAATATTTATTTGCGTGTAAAAACGCATTTATTTGAAATATTTGTTTGGTAGAAAGAACATTTATTTGCGTCAAACAACTTATGTTTCCAGTTAAAAAGTTTGCAATTTGTGTATTATAAGAAATGAGATTTATTTACTTCAAATAATTATGATTGTGTTGAGTGAAAGAATTACATTTTTTTAAATTAACAAAATTGTTGGTCGTGTTAAAATGCTTAAAATTTTTAATTTGTTGAAGGAATTAAAAGACAAGAATTTTTCGGAAGACTCGCCATGTGTCACCTCCTTTTTGGGATGTCGCCCATCCTCGACCAGTGCTTGGTCTTCCCAACCCAACATATAGTCAAGGTTAAATTAGTAAAGTGTACTCTGATTTGTAATGGCAACTTGAACCTACAGGCACTGTACTCTATAAGTTCTATACTGTCGATCACGCGGCTTTATACTCTCGATATGTACGAAGTGCGAGGAGAGAGTTTACAGCGCCATCTAACAATACAGTTGGATGACATTAAAAATATATTTATTTGAATCAAAATATGATTTCTTTGGTGGAAGGAAACCTATTTTAAAACCAAAACAAAAATATTACTTTGAAGGAAATAAATATCTTCTTGTGTACAAATATATTTATTTTAATCAAAATATGATTTCTTTGGCGGAAGTAAACTTATTTTTAAGCCAAAGACATAATATTACTTTAAGCGAAATAAATCTCTCCTTATATACAAATTTATATGTTAGAATCAAAATTATATTTCATTGGTGTAAAGAAACGCTTTTTTAAAATCAAAATTAAAATATTACTTTAAAGGAAAGTAATTTTTGTTTGTATCCATATATATTTATTCCACTTAAATCAATATTTCAAATAAATTAATCTCTGCAAGCAAATAAACTAGAGTATTCAATGAAGTAAATATTGTTGGCGTCAAAGAAATATGTTTTGACCGAAAAGAATAAATTCAAACAAATACATTTCTTTGAAACAAGAAATCTTTTCTCTCTGTGTAGTTTGGATGCGCTACACAGATGAGAGTAAATCCATAAAAATTATAAATAACAAATGTTATCGTTAACTACTGTTATAGATGCTAAGTTTGCAACTCAGCTATATATGCCTCAGCTAATTCCCCTAAATGTAGCATCACGATTAGAAACAAACATTGGAAGTGCATACTCCATTATCGGAACAAAAGAATCTGTAATCAGTTTTGTTAAGGTAGATAAAAATTCATACTATATTGATAACATGACTAATGCAATTTACTTCAGACTCCTGGGGATATCGAACAGAAAACTGAGAAATACAAAAATGTTACTTACAATATCATTTGCATATTTTATTTACATAGTTCGTATTGTTATTTAGAATATTGTGCTGTTTGTGGACAAAGAGACTGTAGTAGTATTGTAAGATATATTTATATGTACGTAATTACCTCAATAAATTATTAATTTTCAAATAATGTATTGTATAATTAACCTATTGTTGCATCTGGTAAGTATCAAACTTCCTTAAATTCAATTAACAATAATGAACCCGTGAGTGAACGATGGTGTTTTGTTACTAAATCAAACTTTGAAATAAATTAGTTTTTAATCAATTTTGTTTAGGTTCAATCCATCTAAGCAATTATATGAAGTTATTTAGCCCTAAACATATATAAATGATTAGATGGATTGAAACTGAACACATTTGTTAAGACGATACTTTTATTCACTTCAAAGTTTGATGTTGTACACAGAGAGAAATTTTGGTTTGATTCAAATAAATATGCATTGACTCAAAGAAATTTGTTGTTTCAATAGAGGCAAAGAAATATTTATTTGCGTGTGAAAACGCATTTATTTGAAATATTTGTTTGGTAGAAAGAACATTGATTTGCGTCAAACAACTTATGTTTCCAGTTAAAAAGTTTGCAATTTGTGTATTATAAGAAATGAGATTTATTTACTTCAAATAATTATGATTGTGTTGAGTGAAAGAATTACATTTTTTTAAATTAACAAAATTGTTGGTCGAGTTAAAATGCTTAAAATTATTAATTTGTTGAAGGAATTAATAGACAAGAATTTTTCGGAAGACTCGCCATGTGTCACCTCCTTTTTGGGATGTCGCACATCCTCGACCAGTGCTTGGTCTTCCCAACCCAACATATAGTCAAGGTTAAATTAGTAAAGTGTACTCTGATTTGTAATCGCAACTTGAACCTGCAGGCACTGTACTCTATAAGTTCTATGCTGTCGATCACGCGGCTTTATACTCTCGATATGTACGAAGTGCGAGGAGAGAGTTTACAGCGCCATCTAACAATACAGTTGGATGACATTAAAAATATATTTATTTGAATCAAAATATGATTTCTTTGGTGGAAGTAAACCTATTTTAAAGCCAAAACAAAAATATTATTTTGAAGGAAATAAATATCTTCTTGTGTACAAATATATTTATTTTAATCAAAATATGATTTCTTTGGCGGAAGTAAACCTATTTTTAAGCCAAAGACAAAATATTACTTTAAGCGAAATACATCTCTCCTTATATACAAATTTATATGTTAGAATCAAAATTATATTTCATTGGTGTAAAGAAACGTTTTTTTAAAATCAAAACTAAAATATTACTTTAAAGGAAAGTAATTTTTGTTTGTATCCATATATATTTATTCCACTTAAATAAATATTTCAAATAAATTAATCTCTGCAAGTAAATAAACTAGAGTATTCAATGAAGTAAATATTGTTGGCGTCAAAGAAATATGTTTTGACCCAAAAGAATAAATTCAGACAAATACATTTCTTTGAAACAAGAAATCTTTTCTCTCTGTGTATGATCTGATCATTTTAACAAATTCTTACAATCATACTGATTAAACAAACGGTTTAATTTAATTTTATTAAATGGCATTGTTTACTTGAAGTGCGATATAGTCAATGTCAATATCTATACATCCGCTCTAAACACACCATACCATCAACTTTGAATATAGGTATGCCTTGGTTGAATACGATATTTAATTCCTTATAAACGATCTTACCATTTACTCAACCTGAAGCATATATATTCATGCAAAGTATTTCTTTTTTAGTGTGTAGTAAAATATTTCCAAACATCACACATGTGCGTTTCCAGAGTTGAAAACAATATATTCGAGAAAAAGCGTTTCAAGTTTGCGAACCGCAAAAAAAACACGTTTCATAGCTGGAGAATTTCTACGGCAACGAATTTTATCAGAATATATGAGATAAATAAGGTCGAATAACGTTGTAAATGCTGCACAGAAAAATACATTCTTAGGCCCGACAAAAAATTGTTTTCCAGCACTATCTACGTCGTACTGCCAAAGAGATATTATCGTGGTAAGTTTTAGAAAACGTATTTATGACTGGAATAATTAATAATAAATAAAAGTTTTTAATAAAACGTTATACTAATTAAATTATGTTAAGAATGTAATTTTCTTAACGAAAAGGACGAAAACAAAGTTGTGGACCAGTTTTTAGAGATCACATAACCAGTTTTGTATAATAGGAAAACCACTATATCAGAGATTGCAATACAATACAATCGTTTTACGGCAACTACATCTGCTTGTTCTAGTTTTTATTATAAAATATGATGCTCTACCATGTTTTCGAATACTTGAGACGCGGAAGGGAACACCCAGCGTTATTCCTCGTACGCGTTCTTGTCTTTTCTCAAAGTCTAACTTCAACATTCGTATTTATACCAATAAATTCTTACCTGGAAAATTCGCTAGTGAGCAATTTGAGCCTAGACCTGCACCTGGCTGCTTCCTGAAGGGCTTGTTTGGCGCGTGCCTCGCTGTCGGCGCGCATGCGTCGTTCACGGTCAGCATCCCTCTGAGCCGCTTCCCTCTGCAACCACAAGAAAAACAACCCCATCAGAAAATTTCGTCCGAAAAGCGACCAATTTCGCGCAAATTTACGGCATATCTCCTAATTTTGCTCCAGAAACTATAGACGCAGATCTGCAAGCAACGGCATATAAACTCGGACATACATATGGCGTCCGAAATGCGATATCGACGACCACGTTTTCACATCGAACGAGGTAAAAAAACTTACTGCGTTGCGTATATATATACGTACAAGATGGTGGTTGTACGAAGAACTGATCTCGCTTTTAGGTGACCCACATGTTATTGTGTGACATTTTTGAAGTTTCCCAGTCGCCAGTGTCGCCATAGAACTGACGTAAATAATATTATCCAGTCAACAATGTTCTGTTCTCAGTAATTTATAGAAACATTTCGAAAAACATTCACTGGTTTACATATTTTCCAATTAAATATTGTTTAAGGTGCTCCAGTTCTATATAGAGCTTTATGTTCCCATACAAGGACAGCAGCACTGTATACTTTAGTCTAAATACACGATATGTCAGCAGGGGCTGGTTTAAATTTATATCAGAGATGGTCTGAGTTAAATATTCTTAAGTACGATTAGACGGTAACTCAAATTGTGTTGTATTACATAACGTAGTTACCTTTGCTCTCCGTAAAATGACTCGTCTAATCATACCTTTAACGCAGCAACCCATTCCGAAATAACGCCATACAATGGAGAACTTATCATTCGTCGTTTTTTGGTTGCTCGACGCAACTGGAATATTTCTATATTTTATTACGCAATCTTGAGGGTGAATTTATGTTTTAAATAATGCTTATCGTAAAACCTTATCATATAGAAAAGATAATTCTTTGTGCAATTTAAATGTAATAAAATCTACCAACAGACCAAAAAGCATTTCTATATTTGTAGTTTTGTTTGTCTTTACACTAAAATTTGCAAGTATAATTTGCATAATTATTGAAATTCTTTGTGAACGCAGTTGCGTATGGACCTATTCCATTGAATAGTTGCTATAGTTTCACAATTTACACAATAATTATTGTGTGGTGAATGTCTAGAATGGATTGAACAAAATCGCTCTACAGACATCGTATATTATGAGGTAATAATAGAAAACAATTTGGACAAATGAAAAAAACTAAATACCTGAAAATGTGTATTATATCCAAACATTGCGTTTGAGGTAATATCACTTTTCACTTTTAACACTTATCAAAGTTCTATATCCATAGGGAATAGGAACGTACATATTTACATTGAATGTGCTGTAGCGGTTCAGCGTGCATAGTAGATATGCTGAACTGGACATCACAATTAACAATTTAGTATGGCTTATTAAAAAATAGGGACACAACAACATGGCATCGGTCAATTGCATCAAACGAAACGGACTACACCGAAGCTATAGCTATATTACAAGCAGATAGACAAAGATATACTATACAAACCATATTAGTTATGTATTCCAAACAGTATATATACGTTTGACATGCATTGTGCAACTAGAATTGAAACTGCTGTAGCAGTCGTAGACACTAATTGAGCTAATAGATATGTCCATAGCGTGCAAGCGGCGTATTTTAAATTGTTTAGATATATACATACTATACATGCATTGCTAATTGGTAATTAATACTGATTTACTCGCGAAACATATCAGGACTTTTGAAATACATATTTGCGCCATAGATATTTTGACTAACTGTCTTTAGGGTTCCTAACATGTGCCTATGGGGTCAATCCATCTGAAATGGTCCAGAAAAAGATAAGTTGGTCGCTTGACGATTTTAGAAAAAATTCATTTTTTGTTATTGAATTTGCCTATGTTCTGGGAGTATAAAACCATATTTTTTTTTAAATTATTTTACTCCGTTCAGAAATGGCGCCCAGTTTTGTGTCAGCGAATCCGACATTTTTGAGATTGGTATGTGTTTGCGTTAAACGAAATAACTTTCTTTGAAATTGTCATAGAGAGTTGAAATAAAAACCACTCGATTAAGCACATTCCAAGCTATCTGTTAGGTATGTAATGCATAGAGTTTACGCTTAATTTCCGTTTAAAAAAATATCTTAAAATTTACTTACGATAGTCGATTTGGAGGCGTTTTCATGATTTTTTTTAGACATGAAGGGGTACTTAATTTGTCCATTCAATATGTTTTAGTTATAACGTTGTATGCAAAGGGTTTATAACAAAAAATATAGCTTACTTACTCCGTCTCCCTATTGATGACAGGCTATTGAAATATCAAAATTTCTTACTTTTTACGATGTTTAATGTCAAATATCTCTGATGGGACCATGCCAAAAAATCTGAAACTTTCAAAATTAATTCATCGTTTTATAAGGTTTAATAATAAATAAAAACATTCTTGTGTATTGCACTGTGTTTGGAATAACAGCCCTTTAAAATGAGAGAAAAATCACATGATAGTAAAACAAATTTCATTTAAAATTCTCAGTAAATACAAAACAAAGCATACCAATTATGTCATTTTTTACAAAAGGACATAGGCTAAGTGAACTTCATACGTTTCTGAAGTCGATGTGATGTAACATATTATTATACCTTCTGTTGGTTGAGGAGAGAATTTGTGAAAACTTCTAGTTCCTTTTATCTGTTTGGATCTCTGAAATCTATCATAAAAAGGGGTTTTGTGTTCTGAAACCTCTTCTTTTGCCACTAAGATGTAGTTTACCCCTGGTAGGTGTCCATTACAAAAGGAGTACATATCTTCTACATTAAGGATTTGGCTATGAAGTGGTCTTTGAAGACTGGCTTTAGCCACTAGTCGCTTCGTTGTCCCCCCTATACCGTCGCAAGCGTTTTTTCCATGTGCAGATCCAAAAAAAGCCATTCTGTATCTAACCCAAAATCTCACATTTTTATGATACGATAAGTTTTTTTTGTTCTTGTATTGACTTGCTGCACCATCCGAGAAATATATAAGTTTTGATATGTTTGACAGATTTTGTTTTATATAATCAGTTAAATGTGAAAATAGTCACATACATATTATTAACTTTATTCAGCTTAAAATAATAGAATAATTACTTGATTGTACAACATACATATGTATTTCTAAATATTACTATACACATAATATCAGTAAGAATATGTTATATTACTGCTTCCATAAAAATATAATGTAAATAAATAAATAGTTCCAGTAGGTTTAAGTGTATTCGATACGTTAATGTTGGCCACTACTGGACTGTCCCCACCGCTCCCTTAGTTGTGAGCCTGTTCTAACAGGCTAACTCATGACCTGAGCCAGAAGCCTGACCTGTTTTCAGAAACATTTAACTGATTATGTAAAACAAAATCTGTCAAGCAAATCAGCACTTTTTTGGACGTGCACCTGGAAAAACGCATGCGACAGTATAGGGGGGACAACGAAGCGGCTAGTGGCTAAAGCCAGTCTTCAAAGACCACTTAATAGCCAAATCCTTAATGTAGAAGATATGTTCTCCTTTTGTAATGGACACCTACCAGGGGTAAACTACATCTTAGTGGCAAAAGAAGAGGTTTCAGAACACAAAACCCCTTTTTATGATAGATTTCAGAGATCCAAACAGATAAAAGGAACTAGAAATTTTCACAAATTCTCTCCTCAACCCAACAGAAGGTATAATAATATATTACGTCACATCAACTTCAGAAACGTATGAAGTTCACTTAGCCTATGTCCCTTTTGTAAAAAATGACATAATTGTTATGAATAGTATGCTTTGTTTTGAATTTACTGAGAATTTTTAATAAAATTTGTTTTACCGTCATGTGATTTTTCTCTCATTTTAAAGGGCTGTTATTCCAAACACAGTGCAATACACAAGAATGTTTTTATTTATTATTAAACCTTATAAAACGATGAAATAATTTTGAAAGTTTCAGATTTTTTGGCATGGTCCCATCAGAGATATTTGACATTAAACATCGTAAAAATAAGAAATTTTGATATTTCAATAGCCTGTCATCAATAGGGAGAAGGAGTAAGAAAGCTATATTTTTTGTTATAAGCCCTTTGCATACAAGGTTATAACTAAAAAATATTGAATGGACAAATTAAGTACCCCTTCATGTCTAAAAAAAATCATGAAAACGCCTCCAAATGGACTATCGTAAGTAAATTTTAAGATATTTTTTTAAAGGGAAATTAAGCGTAAACTCTATGCATTACATACCTAACAGATAGCTTGGAATGTGCTTAATCGAGTGGTTTTTATTTCAACTCTCTATGACAATTTCAAAGAAAGTTATTTCGTCTAACGCAAACACATACCAAACTCAAAAATGTCGGATTCGCTGACACAAAACTGGGCGCCATTTCTGAACGGAGTAAAATAATTTTAAAAAAAAATATGGTTTTGTACTCCCAGAATATAGGCAAATTCATTACAAAAAAATGATTTTTTTCTGAAATGGTCAAGCGACCACCTCTGGACCACTTCAGATGGATTGACCCTATGGTTACCCGGAGAAAAATAAATAATTATATTATGGAACATAAGTTTAAATTAATAAGACAAAATGCCAATATTACCACCTAAACCAAGCATAATTTTGATGTACTCAGAGCATTTTTTAAGGGATCATGTGTAATTTTAAACAAATCTTTAGGGGTCCCTACAGTTTCTCAAAAGATCGATTATTACCTTTAGTTAACCCTTTAGTTAATTTAACTGAAAACCCGTAGCCTGGAGAATGGTCACCAAACCCAAAGTCTCCGGGTCAAAATGACCATGTTTGCAACCCTAAAGTGTCTGATGAGAAAAGTGTAGGTACATCCAGTTTCAAAAAGAATAGATACTAATGGCATATTGAAATGTGGTCGAAAGGCTATTTGTGTTCAATCTATGTTATTTCAACATCCTAAGTAAACTGTATACCCCCGGACAGTTTCTATTGATCTCCGGTCAAAATAAATAGACTGGGCTGGGTTCTAATTTGTTCCCTAATTAAGAATCTAGGATGTAGAGGTGGGCAATGAAGCATCCCTGTCAAATTACTCCCTCAGTACTCACAGAGAGGTTGATCGATTGCTCGGGGATGTACCTAAGGGCTAGCTACGTCGTTAAATAGTCATAGTATCGACATTTAAGGGTGGTTAACCACCGAGAAAAAATCAAAACCTTCAAGGGTAGCTACCACGATTAGTTGCCTACAATTCGAGGTAAGAAGGCTTTTCAAGAATATTTGTAAAAGTTACAAACCTTGATAGAAAAACAGAAGTAAATCTTATATCGTTAAGATTATTGAGTACTTTTATAACAAAAATAATAATATAAAAGTGCACGTAAATCTTATATCAGTTAATTTATTAAATCTACTTACTTACAACAAAAGGGAGTTAGTTCCCTTTATAAAACAGCACCTAAACAACCCTAGGCCAATAATCTGTCGATACAAGAAACACATCGGTTTCAAAATATCACATAGCGTGTCACACAGACAAGCTTGCACAAAGTGGAAAACATGAAACCTGTCAGATAAGAAGTGTTCCGCGATACACCCCGAATATTGAATAAAAATCAACCGTATAGGGGTTGCACTGAAAGTCTATCTCTCCCCACGGTCTCCCACCTACGTATACTAATAACTGCTATACAAAAGCGACAAGTACAACACATGCCCGATAACTTCATGGGATATAGCAGAGTAACAAGAGTACAGGGACGAAGTTGAGCCGGTTTTGGTGAAATGGGGTGGTCACGCAGTGGTGACCATGACAGGACCTGACAGGACAATAGTCGCGGGTGCCACAATGGCCCCGAGGGTTGAACACACACACACACACACACACACACACACACACATGAGCAATACACACACATACCACGGTATCCGCTAAACATGAAAGCCAGTTTTAAAGAACCAACGGCTCCCCTTTTAAATCAGGACGCATATGAAAGAGACAGCCTGATGACTAAGCGTCCAGATTTTTTTTTAGGGAGCGACCTAATGACATTCTTGAGATTAATTTCGTAGAGAGCTTTCTCTTATTGTATCGTTGAAATGTTTGGAGCACAATATTTGAGATTACTGATAGATTATTCAGAATAAAACACATCAATACTCAGAACTAAAAGAAGTTAAAGCTGGGGTACCCCAGGTTAGTGTATTGGGACCAATTCTCTATCTACTATGTAGAAGGTTTTTTTTTTATTCTTTATGACATGTTGATGATTCTTTCTGCTATGTTATTATATTATAGGTTCTAAAAGTGGAGAATACAATGACGATACGAATGGTAAAAATTTGAAGTAGATTGAACAGCAGCATTTAGATGATATTTTGAAATTGATGTGGATATATACAAGAACCATTGAAAATAATGGAGGTCATCCGTATTCGCTGACAGGGTTAAAAGGTGAGATATTAAACCTCGACAGTGTAAAGAGTTTTTAGCGGTAGGGGTGAGTGGGTTAATGGAATCCGCTGCGCGGGGATTTCTCATTTTTAACGTCGATGTATAAATCTTCGTTACGTTTGAATGATGTATTTCCATCATCAAAGCTACGAGGAGACACGATAATGAGATACGACGTAAAAGCATCATGTTGTGAGTGTGTGTGTTTGTGTGTGTGTGTGTGTGTGTGCCCGCGATGAAAAATTTTAATTGCAACTGGTTCCAGGAAATAGAAAAAAGGCGATGTGAAATTGACGGGCAGGTAAAGTGCAAAAGAAAACCGACTGAATGGTTTCCGGTGCTACAGGGATATGTGTTGGGAAAAATAAATTAGATACAGATGTTATTGGCAGATATCTCAACCCCGACGATATAATCCGTTTCCTTTTTAGCAAAGATTTTCAATTCCTTTCGCTGTCATACTGATATATCGATCCTACGATTGGACCAAATCGCTTACGTTTGATGTTATTGTACAAAAATAAAAATCGGATGCGGCCAGGCACATGACTTTATCATACAACACAGATATTGACAGTAGGTATTGTCAAAAAATCAGCCTTTGGCACTACCTACTGTCATTAGAATAAAAATATCTGGAAAATCCTATATTAATGCAGACACGATCTCGATCAAATAGAATTTGCTCCTAAAGCTAAACAATTAATTTTACCAAAAAATTTCATAGACAAAAATTATACAAAATTTCCTCTACTTTAATTTATTATTTAACTATTTTGACGAAATTACACAAATGGCGGCTCATTTGCAAAATCCTTGAAAAATGCATAACAATATTGCTATCCGCAATCCGCACTTGGAATACACATCGACTTTGTAAACACCATGGAAACACCAAGCTGTTTCAATATTGTTTCACATAGCGTACGTGCGCGCGTGTTTCTCCTCCTCATCTCATTCTCCATGCATTTGCGTGTTGAATTGACGTTTCGCAACCGCTGACGTTCTGAATACTGTCAAAAGTTTCAAAATTTCCTGGCTACCTACTATTAATGTAGACACGATTTCGATCAAATAGAATTTGCTCCTGCAGCTAAACTATTAATTTTTCCAAAAAATGTTCTAGACATAAATTATACAAAATTTTCTCTACTTTGATTTATAATTTATCTATTTTGACGAAATTACAGAAATGACGGCTCATTTGCAAAATTGTTGACAAATGCTAAGAGTAAATAGCCAGTTCCTTTGGACCCTTTTGTACCAAAAGCTTTTCAGATCTAAGTTTGGTCATAAAACTTCTAAATATGAAGTTTTGTCCCGATACCTTTAGTAGTTTCTCCGGAATCGTCGCCACAAAAATCGTTTACACACACACAGACATTTTTTTGTAAAAAAATGTTCAGGGGACCCATAAAGACCTATTTCCGTTAAAATCTCAATTTTCTTTTTTCGGCACGATTACAATACTTCATCATACTGCGTATGATAAAAGTAATACATGAGTTATGTACTACACTCAAATTTGCACTAATTAAACTGGGCTTCGTAATGGCATGTCGGTACATTTGTGATGTCACATAAAGACATCTTGAATTTTGACGTAAGAAATAATAATGCCGCAATTGAATGAGTTTCAGAAGGCTGCATGATTGAATTCCATGTGGAATCAGCATTCGAGAAATTTCTACTAAATGAAACTTGCAAAAGCGTCTGATAATCGTGATTAATTTGTTTACATTGTAAACTGTAGAACATGTTGACAAAAGTAATCTAAATCCGCAATTTCGAGAGGGGTTAGACAGACTTTTTCCCAATCGATAGATTGCACTACTACGTCAAAACTCTACTTAATTCGTCTATGCAGTACAAAATCCAATTTTCCAATAACCGGGCAACAAGTACCATCAAGTGTTGGGGACAGGAGTCGTCAAATAGCAGGGACGTTTGCTTATTGATTCGACAAATTCATCAAGCTTCCGTATACACACCTACACACACACGCGCATACACATACACATGCAAACACTTCGGACCGCATCGTCGACACGACCAATGACACCCGGTACGTGTGTTGTAGCGTCGATACTAAACCGGTACGTGTCCGGTTCTGTTGATCCTGTCGCGTTCGAGTAGCAGACCGTGATTTCCGTTGCAAAACATCATATTCACGCGCAAAAATCTACGTATGGACGACAGGGGGGACAGGTTGTCCTGAAAACGCCCACTACCACTCACATTAATTAACACGAATAAAATGCAAATCGCTCCCGGGTATTTACTGACACGTCACATGTGACAGGTTAGTTAAAATTGAACAGGGTGTTTTTGTCTGTTTCGACGTTTGTCCAGTGACGATTTGTTTTTTTTTTTGGTAGTATTATTCTAGTCATAGATAATAGTATATTATTTGACGAGCACATAAGTAAAGATCCCGGGATTCAAATTGCCGCATCAAAACGTCTGGGATGACAAATCCAGTCAGTAAGATTTATATATATTTATATTTATATATTTATATATTTTATTGGATAATATCTTTTACACCGAAACTTGATCAACGTTTTCAAATTTGACAAGTAGAAAACCAAAACTGACTGTTAATGAATTTGTTGTGAATTTGTTAACGAGTGTTATTGTATAAAAGATTTTGACGTATTTTTGTTTTCTTCGTTAAGATAAAACTGGATAACTTTAGAATTCATATGTCATGGATGTTTATTCATGTGAAGACGTTATTTATTGTTCAAAATTGATGAAATATTCAGTGCAACTTCTTAGAATATTAAATATTCAATTTCTTGTCATGAAAAAAATTAATATTAGATACTTGTACGTTTTTCGGTTTTCTCAAATACCGTTCAAATAGGTCAACCATACATTATAGATTTTTTTTTAAATCTAAGTGCCCTTTCTAACAAAACTAAAGGCGATAATTGTGCGATGAAGAAATGTCAAAAGTGACCATATTACCTCTGTCACAGCTCCTCAGAAACTCGAGATGCTTCGTACCAAAATATTACATTTTTTAGTTTATGGTAAAATCCTTAAACTGGAAGAAACTGTTTTGCTGTATTTTATTAGCTATTTACTAATTTAATATTCTGTAGTACATCACTGAATCCAGGTAAAGAAATCCGCCACAAATTTATTTATTTTTACGTTTATGTTTTTTCCTGTTGTTGAGGGTAGAGTAATTAAAAAGACTTAAGCAAGTTGAAAAGGTTCATGTTTGTCTCCATATCGAATTATATCTAGTACTTGCAAAATCTGTTCTTCCTATTATAGCTACATGTTGGTGTAAACGGACATTTTATGCTTGATACTTAATTTAATCAGAAAAGGTGCTGTTATAGACTGATATTCACACTTAAAAAATAGCATCTCTTGGTAACAAGTGTCTCTTGATAACAAATTATATGTTCAACTTTTGGTCATTTTAATTATCTAGTCATAAAGAATTTACTAATTAATCAAATCATACACAAAACCTACTCCATTATGTACGCTATACATCAGCCAATTTTGCGTATATGCAAATTTTCTGAAACGGCCATAACTCATAGCAATTAAGCCCTGTATACATGGGTACACTTAGTGCATAGGACCAGCTTTATGACGTGCTAATGTCGCCATAAATATCTCGAGGAAAATAGACGAGACTCGCGCTCGCTGGCTCCGCAAACCGGAAACACGTATAAAGAGGAGAGGTGAAAAGCTCCGAGCTCCGAGATTTAAACTGAGATCAACGCAGCGGAAACGGTGCATCACGCAAACTGCAAAAATATTCCGCTCCGGCGGATATAAGACCTCCAGAACGCTGATATAATTCCCTCAGTCGTAGAGCAAAACCTGGCCCACCGCATTACTATTCCTACGGAGCGTATTTTCAGGCTATCGGATTTAGTGGTGGGCATTTTCCTTTCAGTAGCGACTGTAAATATACGCTTGACGTATCAATGAATACGGTTTTCGCTGGTTCGCCTTATTTTTATAGCGGGGAAGGAAGAGGAGAAATAACGAAAACGGAAGTGCTAGCGGAGGGAATGTGCCAACAGGTAGAGAAAAAGGTAAAGGGCGGTTTGGTGCATCTTAGCGCACCCCAGAGGTTCCTAAATTTGATAAGAGGGGTCGTCTGAATACAGTTGAGAAGTGTTAAGCGAACTGTAAATGTATTGGATTGAGTCCCGTTTCAGGCAACCCACTATGAACCAGGAGACTGAAAATATGGGCAAAAGTCACTAAGAGAATAGTTAATTTAATTTTAATTTAATTTAATACGTTAATTTACAAACAATAGAAAACAACTTTGTTAAAGGGGTTAGTGGTAATCTACCGAAGGTTAACGCTTTAATGGTGAGATTCTTCTTTAAACATAATAATAAATGTAATTTTAACTTCTAAACAACATTACCAAATAAAGTTTATCGATAATAATAAAAATAAAGGTACTTTACTGTTATCACAAATTCATATATTCTGAAACGCTTGGTATATGGTACCGAAATTGACCGAAATTATGAATTCTAATTGGTTATCTGTTACCTAAATCCATCATTAACCAAAAAGTCATTTCATGGTCTATTTCGTCACATATAGTCGTGTTATTTGTAATTGTTCTATTAGTATCAAATTGTTTTTGTTAATTAATTTTGTTGAATAGTAAAATACAATCAAATACAATCGGAATTGACAGGCTTCAGGCCATTCCTATATTTTAAGATGCATAGCAGGCAATAATAGACATACTTAAATAAAATAGCTCATAAGCTTTTATAAAGAATTAGGATCAATTAGGAAAAATATATGATCATCTAGGAAAAATAATATGAAAGTGTAGTGATCCTATACAAAAATCAAAAGAGAAATATAAAATAGTCCTAACGATCCTTTTGAGTTTTTATGCGATATCCATAAACTTAAAGAAAATGTTATAAGTAAAAATGATTTACTGGCACATTCCAAAGATTTAGAAACCGCTTAAAGGTTGGCGAATCCTCCATCTTAACGGTTTAGCATTTGCTGCCGAAATGGTAAGCTAGTTAATTTTTATTTGCGTGAACACATAATTTGCCCGCCTATAAAAATAATATTAAAATGTGCTGAGTCTTTGATGATATTATTATTGAAATTAATTAAAAACTATCAGTGATTAAAAAATTCCCCTGGAAATGCTTGCATCAATATCTCCGAAAATATTACTCTTAGCAGAACAAATTAAACATCATATTAAAGATAAAATTTTGATGAAGATTTGGGTACATGATAAACAAAGAATTACTTTAAAATATTGAAAGATTTCGATTTGGGAAAATGTAAAGAACGGAGATATTATGTCAATATCTATTCTGTCAAAAACGACAGAAGTTTGCTGATGAAAGATGACTTAACAGTGTAGATATTGATATAATATTTCGGTTCTAAAAAGCCGTTTTTTAACCTTCTCCCAAATCTACATCTTTCAATATGTTTAAGTAATTCTTTTCATCTTTAATATGGTGTACAGTTTGTTCTGCTAAGCTTAATACTTTCGGAGATATTTGATGCAAGTAGTTCATGACAAATCACTGATAATCACTGATAATTTATAATAAATTTCAATAATAATGTGTTCATTCAGTAAACATTTTGATGCTTTTATTGGTACTATTTTCATAGTCGGGCGAATTAATTATGATGTTAAATGATTTTGCGTCCATAGACCTTGTTTCCAGAAGGTCCAGTTGACGTTTTTAAAAATTCATTACCTCCCTTAACATTGGGCCAAATTTAAACATTGCTTAGCAGTTTTTCTCTAACCCTGCCTATAACTGTTGCTACCTGAGCGGGCGATAATCAGTTTGCTAAAGTAATATTAATAAAAAAAGTACTTAAGAACCATGTCTACTTAAAATTGTCTTAATGGGTTAGCAATGAAGGCCACTGAATATGAATTGAGTAAAACATTAGATCTGAAAGAAGTTACTCGCGATTTTGCAGAAAAAAGGTTCGAAAGAGCTAATTTTAATTTAGGGTTAAACTTTGTATACTGTACTAGTGATCTTTATTTTTTGTTGTTTTAAAAGTATTGTTTGTACTAGTATAATCTCCAAAGGTTGTGTTTTTATTACAAATAAATTTCGTAAATATTGTCTGAGTGCTGACTGTATTTTTCTGGGTCATGATTTTTGTATAAATCTGTTTTGGCGGCAAAAACGGCGGCAAAAACGCTACGGCCGGCCCTGCACACAGTATTATTTCAATGATTTACAGTTGGTTTGTTATAAAAGTAATTAATCAATTAATTAATCAAATCGAGCTACTATTTTGTAAATATGTGTGTAATTAATTAAGTATGTACAGATGGGCCAAATTCGATGTTACTATAGGAGATATCGGTAACTATAAGAGATATCGAAAAATGTGTAAGATCGTCTTTTTTTGAGAGAAACTCAATGGTGAAAACCAAAATTAGCTATCGTCTTTTGTTTTCGAGTATTATTATCCTATTAATCTAAGGCAAATTGCACTGCGAGATATGCACTGTCAAATATTTGTACCGAAAATATGAACATTTAATGCCAATTCGTAACATCGCACATCTGGACTTGCAAACACGTTGCAAGGTCTCGAACGCATCGGCTGGCTCGACAAAAACTTGTAGTTCTATGGCTGTAAAAAATACCTTCTAGGCCGATATTGGGCAGACTATTTGAGGTAAACATATTAATGCCGCATGAATGCACCGGTGAAAAATACATTCTTATGCCTGCAAGAAATAGTTTTCGCACTATAGAATTCTTAATACGTTTTACTTTCGACAAGAACATAATATCTTGATACGTAGTGTGTAGGATGTTTGTTTTCGCTACATTACTAACGCGTCTTGCAAAATATAATAAAAAATAATACACAGAAAGACTCATGATGCATGAATTAATTATTTGATAATAATTATTTCAATCATTTGCAGTTGGTTTGTTATAAAAGTAATTAATCAATCAATCAGGGGGGCGGCACTATTGAGATTTGCCTACGGCGGCAAAAACGCTAGGGCCGGCCCTGATAGGATCTTACAATTTATTCAACCTGAAGCAGATATACTCATTTCAAGTATTCCTTTTTATGTTGTAACAAAGGCAGTAAATAGAATCCGATTTGCCATAACTAGAAAACCAAAGAATTTACCACATAAATAAATTAGACTAAATATTCCTAAAATCTACTGATTAATAAGACTTTATCACAAAATCATCAAAAAATAACATTTTTTTCTGGAGATTTCAACGGTCCAACAGACGACGACCTCGCTAAACCAGAATAACTCGCATAACAATGGATTTCTAAAGCTGCTTAATGAACGCAGGCTCATCGCGTTATCATTTAAATTAGTTCTGGCCACACCGGCGCTTTCCCGCATAAAGTACAAGGTGCTCTGGTTAGCTTTGCGAAGCGATGGGACATATCCAGGCGGTAAATGATTTCCGCTAGGCGGTGACAGGAAGTGCATGGCCCCGCATACGATCGTCGAGCTTAATTGAAACGACGGATTCCATAGTTAATTTTATAACTTAACCGGTTTTCAGTAGGGAATTAGCATTATCTCGATTAGTTTGCTCAGGTTCGGATTAGCGCGCTTACAGGTGAAGATAGGCCATCTCTAATTAAAGCGAAGCGAGAAGTGTTTGCTGCGTCTGCAACTCGGGGAAAATTAATATTTATTTTCGAGGTAGATTGGATTCGTTTTGGGTAATATGTAATTAGAAACATATTATCTTCAACCGCAGAAAATCATTTTAGATAAATAAGAAAGGTAGCAAAAAAGGAATAAGAAACAAGTTTACCTTACTTTGCTAAAGAAAATCATGTTTAATTTAAAATGAATCTTTGATCGAAAGTTTTGGCAGTTTTGCTCATTCAAAAACACTATCGCAAATTGTAAATCTTAATAACTGGAAGATAATAATTTATGTTCGTGTGTGTACCTTGACAATGTCATGAATTGTTGCTTTATTAGGGTGCGGACTGCTTGTAGTGTTCACGTTTGTGGCAAATACCATAGACGTGTTCCCATTTGCATTTCGCATATCTACGTGTGTGTGTCGCCCAAGTCGTCACGTGATGCCACGACAAATCATGAGAATGATGTTAAGGGCGTATTGTAGATATGATTTTTTTTCCAAATGAGATGTCGCGATGAAGTATTACATACTCTGATAAACAAAATTGAGGTTGGATTTAATTATACAGAGTGACACAAACGAAGCGTACCAACTGTCGAGCTCTACACTTGTATTTTGGATGTTTTTCAGCCCGCGGATGGCTTTTAATAAATCTATCTATATAATATGTGACATACTTTAAAATACATAAATATGTTCTAATATTTATTGATTTAAATAGTAAAAAATAGATTAAGAAAAAGACAAATAATTATTTAAAACTAAAAGTCCACCTTCCGAGGATCAGTATTAATTAATAGGAAAATAAGAACTTTTTTTGCTCTATTTGACGAGATCTATATACGCATACTTCTCTCCAAAACAAGCATTTCTTTTGAGTTTATGTATTTATATTCTGTCTGGTAATGTCATTACAATACCAAAAACTTTATTTGAATCTTTTTTATTTTATCATACGTAATATAACAAAGTCTTGCAATCGTTTCGGCAAAAAGTTTTGTGATTTTACCGCTAATATGTCCATTTGGGTCACTTAGACATTTTTGACCAAGCTACAAAAAACAATCTGATGTGGCCAGGCATATGACTTTATCATACTCTATATAAAATTAATAGTTTGGCTGCATGAGATTCTATTTCATCGACTACTGTATAGTATTATAAAGTCATGTGCTTGGCCACATCAGATTTTTTATTTAACTTATCTGAAGTGTCGGTTAAATTTAATACGATCATCTGTTAAATTCACTTAAAATTACAAAAACTTGCAAATAATAAAAATTTGCCAATGCAAATAATGAGCTTTTGAGAAGTTACAAGTTTGCTTTAAGCAAATGTTACTCAATTTGATACATGGTAACGGTTGTAATGACATAATTTTCAATAATAACTTCAAGACTTCGTGCATGGAAAGTAAATAAGATATTTGAACCACTCTTCATCATTTTCAGTCACCCAAAATCTGCCAACAGTAAGCATTCGCACCTCCCGTTCACCCATCAAATAGCAAGCATTTACACTTGCAGTTGTTGTGCGCTACCATTCACATCGAAAAGTATTCTTTGACATTTCTAAGCATGATTGATGCACCGAATACATTATTAAAGCACTACGTTCGCGATCGTACATCTTTCCAATGGGTTCGCTCCACTTTCAGCACGCTTTTCAGCACGTTCCCAACATCTTTCACCAACGCTCTATTATAAAAGAAAAATTTAAACCGAACCATCTCATTCAAAGCGTTCCCTAACTCCCAATTTCGCCGACGATTTGCATTTAATGCACGAATGTCACGCAAAATAAGATCCACGATAATAGCCCATATAATTTCATGTTTTTTCTTTTTTTTCTCGTCTCTAGTAGGTACTTTCTCATCTTTCACATCTCCACACCCTTCTAGCATCAAGTTATGGTTAATATGTATGCGAAACGTTAACCTTTCCGACATTGTTCTGTGAACTAGTGCCAGAGGGCATAAATAATAAACCGCATAACGGCGTACGATGGCCCTGCTTTTGGAATAGGGAATATCGCCGGTACAAAAGAGGCATTTTGCATGGCATTAACGGCTGTATTCTTCGAGCCGCAAACCAAAGCCGGGCGTTGAAAATGCGCAGATTAAACCGTAAATTTTCGCGACCGCTTTTTCTCCGCAAGAGTCTGATTGAATTACTTTGTGGGCTTTTTTTTGGGGAACGCTCGCTTAAGCGCGGGATTTCTTTAACGTGCGTGGATGAGGGTATCACGCAGAAAATTGAACGTGGAGAATTTGACCCAATTTTTAGCGAATAACGGAGAGGGGAATTGTGGCAAGCAAAGCTGGTTGTAGTGTCAGAAAAGGTTTTTTTTTTTGCTCTTTCATGACAATGCTATGGTATTAGAAGTATATATTATGGAGAACCACATGAAATAGGGTTTTTTGTTACTTCCGGTTTTACCGGAAGTTGTGTCAATTTTCGTAGGGTACCCATTTGAAAAAATCTACGTTTAGTACCTACTTTTCGCAAATTTCACTTTGATCTTATAATTTGAACACACTTTGCCAGATAACCTTTTTCCAAACAGTCACTGCAAATAATTTATAAATAATTAAATGTTTACCCTTTACCTAGCTTTACCTAGATGCATTTTTATTGAAAAAATTGCCCATACAATTGTCGTATAACGAACATTTCGAAAATGCTATAAAATACCGGATGTTCAATAAGAAATATGAAAGTTTAAACCATTTCCTGTGTAACCGGAAGTAACCAAACATGTCTCATCTATAATTTCAGATCATTTACCACGCCTTCATAAATTTTTTTTATAAACGACAGAAAATATTAAAAAAGTTAGTTTCTTTGGTCCACAGGATCACTAACAACAAATAACGAGCAATGAAACATTATTCATGACGTTGTAAATGAATTGTCAGTCCAATTTTCTGCTATTTTACGGAATGTAGTTGTGGATGCACCAAACGTATGTCAAAGTGGACCTGACAAAGGTAGGAAAACAGCTTTGGAATTTCGGCTTCGGTACGCCAAAATGATCAAAATGACGCTAGCTCTATAGCAGAGGGTGGAAGCGACCTTTGATGTCATTACACGCGTGCATGCATACGTAGGCGCGTTGCCAGGACTATTTGCAGGAGTGTTTGGTAAATTCGAAACCAGTAGTATTCAATAAAAGCTACGGTTAGAGTTACACTGGTGCCCAGTGCATCCTGTCTGCAATGCGAGGCACAAATTTCTCATCCCAAACAATAAATATCTTGGCAATCGATGGCCGATGGTATTCAAACGGAAATTAAACTTCGATTAACAGGAAATTGACCGAATATTGCACAGGACTAGACATATAGACAAGTATGATAATAGAATCATATTGATAAAAAAAAAAGTTACAGGAAATGTTGTGGACAAAATCATCTTCAATCTTCTGTAAGTTTATACTTATTGATTTATATCAATAAATATTGCATTACATTGATACAGAAAACCATGTTTTATTTTAATGTTTTTTTTAAAATCGTGCTGTCTTATTGAGACAATTTTTCGTCTTTTGTTTACTTTATCATACGCCGTCATTTCTGTAATTTTGTCAAAATAGATAAATAATAAATTAAACTAAAGGAAATTTTGTATAATTTATGTCTATAACACTTTTTGGTAAAATTAATAGTTTAGCTGTAGGAGCAAATTTTATTTCATCGAAATCGTGTCTACATTAATAGTAGGTAGCCAGGAAATTTTGAAACTTTTGACAGTATTCAGAACGTCAGCGGTTGCGAAACGTCAATTCAACACGCAACTGCATGGAGAATGTGACGAGGAGGAGAAACACGCGCTCACGTACGCTATGTGAAACAATATTGAAACAGCTTGGTGTTTCCACGGTGTTTACAAAGTCAATGTGTATTTCAAGTGCGGATTGCGGATAGCAATATTGTCATGCATTTCTCAAGGATTTTGCGAATGAGCCGCCATTTCTGTAATTTCGTCAAAATAGTTAAATAATAAATTAAAGTAGAGGAAATTTTGTATAATTTATGTCTATGACATTTTTTGGTAAAATTAATAGTTTAGCTGTAGGAGCAAATTCTATTTGATCGAGATCGTGTCTGCATTAATATAGGATTTGCCAGATATTTTTATACTAATGACAATACCTACTGTCAATATCTGTCAAATCCTGGCTAATTCGTATTATTTTAATGCAAACACGATCGATCCCGATAGAATCTCATGCAGCTAAACTATTAATTTTATAGATTGTATGATAAAGTCATGTGCCTGGCCACATCAGTTTTTTTTTTCTCAATAAAGAAGGGTATCCTAACAGCGTACATTGTGGTAGGCCCAGGCCGCGGTACAGAAATTGAATTTATCAATCAAGTGTGGCCGTGACCGTACGACCTGTGGCGCACCGGACGTGTCTCGAATGTTGCATGAAGTTTTATGGGGGCCACCAAGACGACGCGACACGGACGCACGGCTCGGCGGCTAGACGGTAGACCTGCTGCTGCTGTCGATGTCGCTCCTCCTGGTGCGTGCATTGAAATTCCGAACACTTCGGCATCTGGATTTGCAGTTACCACTACCTAGTATACCTATACCGATCACCTGCTATAGAACAAAGATCAATCTTACGTCGGTTGCAACGAGTGTGGTCAGTGCAGAGGTCAATCAACTTTATGTGTTCTATCTTTTATATATAGCATGTCTTCGGTACAATTTTCTATGTATTGGCTTAATTTGTTATTAAATCGATAAAGACAAAGTATAAACTTTGCAATTATCTATGATGAACAAAACAACAAAATTGTCTTAAACTTGAAAACAATAAACTTGACAAAAAGCGGTTTTACATTACACAATTTATTGCGCAATTTAGTGTACAATTTGTACAGTAAGTTGGTACAACATAAACGGAAATTGTGTTGAATGTCTTTTATGCTAGACTAGCTTGTCTAGAAATTGAAGCATTTACTGTTTAACACTACACACAGAGAAATGTTTAAGACATTCGTTGTCTTGCCGAAATTTACTCCGAACAAATCAATAAAGTTTTCAATTTAGATGAGCTTTTTGAATCAAAACTCACAAATTTCTCCTTTGAAGCGACAACATTTTGTTTCCAAGTAAAACTACATTGGATAATTTTAAAAGTTCTTATGAGTTCTTTTAAGAATATAGTGTGTTGCATTGAACAATTCAATATATTCCAATGAAAACAACTATTGCATTGAAACAAGATCATATATGTAAAATATGGTGTTCAAAACAAGTAAAATTAGTTGGTTGATGCAAGAGACGTTTTGTGTGAACCAAGTAACCAAATGCTTAGTTTAAAATATCGGGTGGTTTCATTGTGCGGAAAACTTAAGAGTTTGCGCGGTTTGTGGCACCAGACTGACGCGACGTAGAACGGCGACAGTTTTTAGATACGCAGTATATGAGGACAACATTCTCGTCTCACTCACAACCCTCACAACGTTAACTCCATGCAAATATATTGGTTATAGTGGTAAGCAGTGTCGCTTTGATATACGCTTGATTGTATCTGCAGTTTTACATGTGATAATGGACAGCGTGGATGATTTTTCAATTTCATCAGATCATCTTAAAACGATATTTGACAGTAAGTATATGCGTATATCTACTTTTTATGCAAATGTTAATACACTATGTGCATTCTATGTTTGCAGACCATAAAATAACTGTGCAAAACTTACAGAAGAAGAGATAAAAGAACTTATTCCGGCTATTGGAGATCGGATTGTTTTCCGGGAAGCGGTGAAGCTAAGAGGAGATTTAGAAACATCTAAGGTGAGAAACCGTATTATAATGGCCAGTTGCAGAAAGGCCCATCAAGTCTTGTTGACTGCTTAGCTCTTAACTGTACTAATTACTGTATCAGGATGACATTTTTTTGTATTTTTGACTGTATTTTAAATGTATTTTTTTTTTCTTTTATAACAAGTTATTGGGTTTATATCAGTATGACACCTACTTGTTTGAAATGTATTTTTATTTTTATAATAAATTAATGTATTGGTATATATGAACTTTTTTTACCCATTGTCTTTGCTACATGACTAAAAAAAATATGTCTTACAAAATAATTGCTTAAAGAACTTTGATGTAATACCACATATTATGTTTTGATTAGATTTGTCAGCCAGAAGAATTATTCTTGCTAGTAAATATGATTAAGAAAGTAATGTGCTATTATAATCGTGTAGTTCTTTCTGCATTTGTTTTGATAGACTTATTTTTTATGTAACCTTTGCAGCAGCGGTAGATAGTTTTAACAAAACAACAAAAACATTCACTTCAAATCAAATATATTATATTGAATGTAAATTACTATTACTTGCTTTGATTTTTTAACGCACTTCGTTTAAAATGACAGTTACTTGCTTTGATAACAAAATACTCTATTCAGAACACTAAAGGTGTTGAACCAAAATTACAAATGTTTCTCTGAAACATTGGTTCTTCCAAGCAAAATAACCTATTACTTATTCCGATAGCTCTATTACTCTCTTTAAGACATCATATGGTTGCATTAAAACAATATTAGTTTGGTCCAAATGTTGAAATATTTGAAATAATACTACAAAGTTTCATTCAAAACAACATTATAGTCCTTTCGAGTTGATGACTATTTGGTGCAAGTCAATAGTTTACTCGTTGCAACTAATTTTATCTCGAACGAAGCACTTAACACATTTGTACTGAGAAAATATTGTCTCGGTTGAAGTGGATAGTTATTTCGTGGATATGGAAATCAACCGTTGTTTTGATGCAAAGCAATTTTATTTGAATTGAGCATTCCTTTCTCTGTGTGTAGTTAGCCAGGATTTGCAGATGTTTTGATTCTATCGACAGTATTGTCAAACCATCAGCGTTTGACACTGCTGTATAGTATGATAACGTGGTCTGCCTGGCCAAAACAGATATTCTTTTTGTAAAAGATTCAAATTAAACAACGTTTTTATCCATGACTTTACTAAAAGTAAAACGTACCCATACAATCAAATGCCCTGTCAAACACTCTGTATAATACTTCAAGCTTCAAGTTTTCCAAATAGGTATAAAAAAATTATACATCGACGAATTCTATTATTTCAACAATCGAACCGAATGATTGGCAATATCACGGATACGATGGCCAATATTGACATATTCAGCGTAGCGGAGCAAAATCGGAGATCGAAAAAACAGACAAAAATGACGTTTATCCGTATTACCGTTGTTCGCGATCCGCTCATGCCCGAAGTTATTTACATATCAATCATAAAGTAAGCCCGTTCAAATATATAATACTTTAAAACCGGGCCTGGGTAATCCTGCAGGATTCCCGAATCAATCTAGACGGGGAAATAGGGAGTCCGCGTTCGGGAAAATGGGGAAAATCCGACCAGGGGAAAATTCCACTCCAAACAGAACGCTAGGTAAGGGGAGCGGGCACAGATGTAGCCCCTCCCGCGTATGATAACAAAAAACTTTTCTAATAGGGTATGTGTTATGGCTTATGCGTTCTAATATACTTATAACTTTCGGGGATAAGGCGGGAAATCCCCTTCCTTCAAGCCGAGAGAGACTCTCAGTCATTTTATTGGCCCATAATTTCAAGCGTTACGCTTTTCCCGGCTTAAGGGTAGTAGGCGGACCTGGCTAATGTAAATTTTGGGGCTGTGCGTAAAAAAGTATTTCGCGAGAAGCCGACCAATTTACAATGTACCGTAACTACCCTTACCAAGCCGTTTATGATTAAAATTCTTAACGCGTAAAGTTAACAAAGCACCCCATGCCACTCTAGCTACTTACCACCAAACAACAACTGACAAACTTTCTTTTATAACGACCTCTTTATAATGCCTATTTATAATGTATACGCGCCCTAATGTGGTCCAGAACCCACCTTTTTGCACTACTAACGTTGCAGATTTAACTCTTCTAACCTTTGAAACGCAATGAATGCATCGATGCAGTGAATTTAAAAGTCCAATTCCTTAAGACTCGCAGACATTAAATAATTAATTCTAGTGCCAGGACGACCGACCAACACTTCTGCATGAATTATTAATGTTGTGAAGTAGCCTGTACCTCAAGTACAAGACCAACAAGTCGCAGACGGCGGTAATGCCACTCGATCTGAAAGCTGAAGCACAGACAAACACCCCTATACATCTTCGGGCGATGTAAATTCACATTGAATAATTCATTTAATTAGAATATGGGTTTCGTATTTCTTTGCTCTTCGGCGTCTACAAGTCGTTTCGTCTCGAGTCTAGCGGCCCTCTTCGCATCTATTGTGCCACGAATCCGAACTGTTGGGATCGTCAGGCGAACAATGACGTCTGACTTTGCGCTCGTGGCTGGGGCTGCACGGGCCGACTCTTGATATAAAAGAGATCGTGAGGCAGAGGAGATGTGCTTTTACTGTAAGGTCCCATTATTACCTCTATGCCCGTTGACTTTAATACGAGCGTTTGACGTTTGAAGAAGTGTGTAAAAAATGGAAGAAGAGATGATACATGTCGAGTGGCAGGTGGCTTTTTATATCCCAGTGTTGAGGAATCTAGCTACGTACGTCAGTCTTTAATGTGACGTAACAGATTAGGACCAGTAAGATCATTTGATTTTCTGATTTTAAAGACTAGTTCTCATAGAAAAGAATGTGTGTTTTACACTACACAGAGAGAAAAGATTTCTTGTTTCAAAGAAATGCATTTGTTTGAATTTATTCTTTTGGGTCAAAACATATTTCTTTGACGCCAACAATATTTACTTCATTGAATACTCTAGTTTATTTGCTTGCAGAGATTAATTTATTTGAAATATTTATTTAAGTGGAATAAATATATATGGATACAAACAAAAATTACTTTCCTTTAAAGTAATATTTTAGTTTTGATTTAAAAAAAAAAACGTTTCTTTACACCAATGAAATATAATTTTGATTCTAACATATACATTTGTATATAAGGAGAGATTTATTTCGCTTAAAGTAATATTTTGTCTTTGGCTTAAAAATAGGTTTACTTCCGCCAAAGAAATCATATTTTGATTAAAATAAATATATTTGTACACAAGAAGATATTTATTTCCTTCAAAGTAATATTTTTGCTTTGGCTTTAAAATAGGTTTACTTCCACCAACGAAATCATATTTTGATTCAAATAAATATATTTTTAATGTCATCCAACTGTATTGTTAGATGGCGCTGTAAACTCTCTCCTCGCACTTCGTACATATCGAGAGTATAAACCCGCGTGATCGACAGTATAGAACTTATAGAGTACAGTGCCTGCAGGTTCAAGTTGCGATTACAAATCAGAGTACACTTTACTAATTTAACCTTGACTATATGTTGGGTTGGGAAGACCAAGCACTGGTCGAGGATGTGCGACATCCGAAAAAGGAGGTGACACATGGCGAGTCTTCCGAAAAATTCTTGTCTATTAATTCCTTCAACAAATTAATAATTTTAAGCATTTTAACACGACCAACAATTTTGTTAATTTAAAAAAATGTAATTCTTTCACTCAACACAATCATAATTATTTGAAGTAAATAAATCTCATTTCTTATAATACACAAATTGCAAACTTTTTAACTGGAAACATAAGTTGTTTGACGCAAATCAATGTTCTTTCTACCAAACAAATATTTCAAATAAATGCGTTTTATCCGCAAATAAATATTTCTTTGCCTCTATTGAAACAACAAATTTCTTTGAGTCAATGCATATTTATTTGAATCAAACAAAAATTTCTCTCTGTGTACACACTGCAAAAAAAATATAACTTTAAACAATGTCCTTCTCCTTGACTCTTCTGGCATTAAAAATTACAATATGTTTTGCAATATTTGATCGGTTTTAATTATTTTATCACCACTTTGTAAGAAAATGTATTAAGATTGCCATAGACCAATTAAATAAAGAAAAAAGCTGTATAGTCGGTTGCACAAAGTAACTTTTGGGTTGATAAGGTAAATGTTCATGTAAATAATGTAAATGGTTATAGATTTCTTAACATGTGCCAGAGAGATATAACATGTTATCATCAGCACTCTACTAATAGTAACCCGGCCACACAAAACCTACAACCAAACATTTTGCGAACCCCTGTTGTATACTATTGGTATGAACTCTAGAATATTGCCGATAGGAAGTAAAAGTGGAGAGTTGTAATAAAAGGCGCCACACATTCAAATGCATAAAATTTCAATTTAGGCGAGACTCCCCCCCCCCCTAGTATCATTTCGGATACATAACCAGAGCGGCATTTATTGGCCAGACACAGAGTGCTCGTGAATTTCCAGAATATGCAGCATAAAACGAAACGTTCGCACACTTTTTGTGAATTTTCCATTTACATTTTGTTATTCTGTTATTCTGTTATCTTATATTACCTAAAATTCATGGATTTTGCTTTTTTTGTGAGGCTTGTATAACTGAACAGTAGCACATATTCAGGATACAAACTAAACTAATAAATAGTGCGAAGAGGGTTGTTGTTTTTGTTGGGTGTTAAATGTTATGGAAACAGGTGTGGGGTAAATAGTAAAATAATTTCGTGATTTGCATTAATACGCGAGACAGCGGCGGCGAGGGGGAGGGGTTAGACCGGTCATAAAAAGTCGTTTAGCATATTAAACGTAACGCTCTGCATGCGTCGTTACCAACCCCCAAAAAAAGCCGAGTTTAATTTGCATACGTTTCGTATTGGTCGACGTAAAAACAAAATTACCATACTAACTGTTTAATAATTGACGTTTTGCTCTTGTACTAATTACTGCACCGTCATCGTTTTTCAGAAACAATTTTGCTATTCGTATACCAACAACGCACTCTTTTGTATATACAAGGTGTTTCACGACGAGTTAGACGAGTTTTTGGCTACTTCCGGTTTTACCGGAAATGGTGTTAATCTGCGTATTTCCAATGGAACACTCTGTATTTTATAGCATATTTTATCGAAGCTTTCAAAATTCTATAAAATACAGGGTGTTCCATTGGAAATATGAACGTTGACTCCATTTCCGGTAAAACCGGAAGTAACCAAAAACGATATATTTTAGTAAAAAATATCATATCTTCATGACTCATAACTAAAAAACACAATAAAAAATCTCTATTAAATCTGAAACCCCTTATCCGTAGAATTTGTACCCTCACCTCGATCTTAACACGGTTCGAATTTCCCAATTTGCATCCCTTCAAGTATCGAAAGGGACCCGGCACTCCGTTAACTTCCGAAAGTCGCCGCTCGGGTAAAATTGAAAACCACCCCCTTCTTCCTACCCCGACGGATTCCATCCGACTCCATCGAACGATGCCCTGATTTTAATCTACTTAAAACTCGTCACATTGTCTTCTCGCGCAGCCCTTATAGAATTAATACCGATCGAGTTCCCTTTGGCGCCCTTTGGGATGTTGTTAATAATAAACGAAGAGTCCTCGAGGAGTCGAGGAAATGGGCAGGAAGAAAAGGAAGGTACGTAAGGTAGAAGGAAGGTTGATTAAGCGTGAATTTAATTCCCCGAGCAGTTGTGAACGCGCGCCACTCGTTTAACTATAGTCGAAGGTGAAAGGGCCGCTGCACGGTGTAGGAGTCGGTGGTGCTGCCATCTAATAAGGGGCGACAAGTACGGTGGGTGCACAAGTTATGGCAGAGGGCCGTGACGAGAAGACAGAACAGGACGACCGCCTGAGACAAAGGGTGAATACTAATCGATAACGTCGGCAAGGTACCAACCCTTAGCGGGCTCAGATACACTTGATTCTAACCGATCTGGTATTAGCCATCTTTGTAACATGCAACTTACTAGCAAACAAAAACTGACATTTCATTTATACCGACCTATTTACAATGCAGTACAAATTATTTGCGCAATATATAAAATGAAACGTGCATTTATTGTAAGCATTTGATAAAATATTTGACCAATACAAAAAACATTTGACCAATACAAAAAATATTTGGGCAATGCAAAAAATGCCTTGAGCATTTAAAAATATTAATGTGCAATATATTTATAATATGTGCATCAGAATAAATAGTTGTACGTTTATATATTTGAATGTTCCCTTTATAATATATTTGCGCACTTAAATAAATAAATGTGCAATACAATCGTTACGTCTACAGAAATATAATGTGCATCTCAAAAAATAATTGTTGATTAAAAAATATATATGTTCAATAGTTTAAATAAATCAGCATTTGAAAATTTGGTAAGAGCATTCAATAATCTAATTTGTGCCATGAGAAAATTATAATGCGCCCTGGAGAGATTATAGTGTGCATTAAGTTCTACAACCCGTAGCGCATTTATGTGTATCGTACAGCTTAGTCCTATCGTTGCTCTGTGGTTTTGGTGTCAGCTAAATAAAACTTTATAACTGAGTCATAAAAATTGGTTTGACAGGGAAGTGAACTGTTTTATTTTCTTTGAATAAATCAGTTCATAGTGTAAATATAATTCTAGTTACAATCATAACCTCAAATATACCAAATCGCGCGCGTTTGAGGAAAGGCGATTTTAGTAATAGTTTAAACCCTTATAATATGTATAAGAATATGTCTTGTTCTACTGCTTGTTGTTATACTTGTTCATTTTTTATTGTTTAAGAAACTGTCGTAATACGAGATATAATAAAAATTCTTTTTGCACACGTATTTAGTAGAATTAGATGCTGTACAATTGTCAATATTTTTTTCCCTTTGGTTGCTATGATAATCAACATTATTTAATAGTAGTACCTTTTCCGCTGTATTTTAGTGCATAAGTACCATTACGCCGTATGATTTGTTTCAAATACGGTTATTCCATCTAAAATTTTAACTTACTATCTAATAATTATTAGTTTTATAAAATAAAACGTACCTAACACCTGGGCGGGGCTTTTATACATACAAAACATACATAACAACCCAAAAAGAATGTAATATTTTTACAATGAACAATTAATGAAAACGTTTGTTTTCTAATGGAAAAAAATTCTTTTCTAAATTACATAACGATTGGTTGGGATTTCTTGTAAAATGGAGGCTTACTCTTGTCATAGATCAAAGTGTTCTGTGTTTTTCATATACCCTAGATACATAGTTACATGTTTATTTAGTAATAATAAATGAATAGTATGTCAAGATATTGTATAGTGAGTTAGAGAGTTATAAATAAAGATTTATGGAATCACTCAACAAATACTAGAGTTTCCCTTTATAATAAATTGGCGACGAGGATAAAGGGTATTGGATATTGAGATATTGGTAGAAGCAGAATATTAAAGAAAAATGGCATTGATTGGAAGCATCGAACATTTCATCCTAGGAAATGATTTTGTCTCCTACTTAGAAAGGGTAAAGCAGCTATTCATCGTAAATGACATAAAGGATACGAAGAAAGTTCCTATGTTTATTACACTATGTGGAGCTGATTGTTATGGCATTTTAAAATCTTTGGTTAGTCCTGCAGATCCTGCTACTAAAACTTTTGAAGAGCTGACTGGAGTACTACAAGTACATTTTTCGCCGAAAAGAAATGTGATTTCGGAAAGGTTTAAATTCTACAAGCGAGACCAAAAACCAGAAGAAAGTATAGCAGAATATATTGTACAACTGAAGGCACTCTCTCAACATTGCGATTTTGGATCATTTTTGCCAAACGCATTAAGAGATAGATTGGTATGTGGTATGAGTAACACCCAAATTCAAGCTAATTTGTTAACCAAATCTGACATAACATTTGACAGTGCATGTCAGCTAGCTTTGAATTTAGAAATGTCAGAATTGGAAAGCAAGAATTTCAAGCCAGAACCGACATATGCTGTGAAAACACAACCATCGTCAAGGTATCAATCAAGTGGTCGACGCAGTCCATCAAGAAGTGCAACACAATTTATATGCTACTACTGCAGAAAACCTGGACATATAGCCAAGAACTGTTTTAGAAAAAGAGGGAGATCAAGAGAGAAATCAAGAGACCGTCATCATCGAGTAGGCTCCATAACGAACTTAAACTCCGTCAACGATGGTTCTCTGCAAATTAGACTTTTGGTAGAAGATCAAGAAATGGATTTCGAAATTGACACCGGAGCTAGTCAAACAATAATTAGTTTTGTAGATTACCAAGTGAAATTTTCTAGTTTGCATCTCTCCCATAGTTCTTTAAAATTAAAGGTTGTAACAGGTCATAACGTAAAAGTTTTAGGAACAATTATGGTGAATGTTCAGTGGAAGTTTGCAAATCATTCAACGCAAATGAAAAATTTACCATTAACTGTTATAGACAGCGAAGCTTCATTTGTACCACTCTTGGGACGAACATGGTTAAAAGAAATATTTCCTGATTGGAGGTCATCCTTTGCTTTTGGTGAGAATTTTTTAGATACCTTTAATATTGTTAATGAGGATAATAAAGGCAAGAGTGAATTAAATCAAATGCAACAAAACAAGAGTAATTTAGATAACAATATAACGAATTACATGAATAGGTTAAAAGTCAGATTTAGGAATGTATTTGAAGGTACAACTACTGAACCGATTAAACATTTTAAAGTAACGGTTCATGTAAAACCCGACATTCCGTTAATGTTTCATAAAGCCTATACAGTGCCGTATCAATTAAGAGAAAAAGTTAGTGCAGAATTAGATAGACTATGTAAAGAAAATATTTTGACAAAGATAGAATTTAGCGATTTTGCAAGTCCCGTAGTTGTTGTTCATAAAGGAAAAGATGACATTAGGATGTGTGTTGATTTAAAAGTCACTATAAATAAATTTTTGAAAAAGGAATTCTATCCTTTACCAAAAATAGAAGATATATTTGCTTCGTTAGCAAAGTGCACTGTATATTGCAAATTAGATTTAAAAGGTGCTTATCAGCAATTAGAGGTAGAAGAAGCATCACAAAAATATTTAACAATAAATACTTTGAAAGGATTATATCGATTTAAACGACTTTGTTTTGGTTTAGCAAGTGCACCCTATCAGTTTCAGGCAGTGATGGATCAGATTATTTTGGGAATACCAAAAGTATGTTGTTATTTAGATGACATAATTATTGGAGGTAACGACTTAGATGAATGTAAAAATAATTTAAATGTTGTATTAGAAAGACTGGATTCATATAATGTGAAAGTAAATTTAAAAAAATGTCACTTCTTTGAAAAGGAAATTTTATATTTGGGATTTATTATTTCAGGAAGTCAACTAAAGCCTAATCCAGAAAAATTAGCAGCGGTTAAAGATGCCCCAGAACCACAAAATTTACAGCAATTACAGGCATATTTAGGTCTCCTTAATTATTATTCTCAATTCATTCCAAATTTATCCGCAAAGTTAACACCTCTTTATAATCTATTAAGAAAGGGAATAAAATTTAATTGGAGTCAAGACTGTAAAATTTGTTTTGATAAGAGCAAAGAACTGTTATTATCAAACAATGTCTTAGAAATTTATGATCCTGATAAGCCAATAGTTTTGTCGTGTGACGCAAGTCCATATGGTGTTGGAGCTATATTATCTCACTTGGTGAATGGGAAAGAAAAACCAATACTATTTGCGTCTAGTTCATTATCACCTGCCGAGAAAAATTATTCGCAACTACATAGGGAAGCATTAGCTATAATATTTGGTGTTAAAAAATTTCATAATTATCTGTACGGAAAGAAATTTACCATTTTTAGTGACCATCAACCATTACGGTATATTTTCAATCCTAGTAAGAATGCACCTGGAGTAGCAGCATCAAGACTTCATAGGTGGGCGGTTATTTTATCAATGTACGATTATGATATAGCATACAAGAAAGCATCACAAATGAAACATTCAGATGCTTTGTCACGGTTACCGTTAAATGATCGTACAAATATTAGTTCTTTCAAAGTAAGTTCGTTAAGTTTATCAAATTCTGATTTGGAACTCAATCAAGAACGAATAATTCAAGAAACAAAGAAAGACAATTTACTCTCGAAAGTAATACATTATTTAAGAAAGGGTTGGCCAGTTAGAATTAATAGGGAAAGTAGTAACTACTACAAATTGCGGAATTCTTTGGCAATAGAAGATGAATGTTTATTTTTTGGCAATCGTGTAGTTATTCCACAAATTTTAAGAGAAGACGTGTTAAACTTATTACATAAAAGTCATCCGGGAGTAACTCGTATGAAAATACTGGCTAGAGGTTATGTTTGGTGGGAGAACATTGACAAACATATTGAAAATTTTATACAGGAATGTGCAGTTTGCCAACAGACATCTAATATTTCTAGAAAGCAAGTTCATAATGGTTGGAAACTCCCTACATTTCCTTTTGAAAGAATTCACATTGATTTGTTTTATTTTGGTTCAAATGTATTTTTTATTATAAATGATACGTACACGAAATGGATAGAAGTGTTTAGTCTTCATAAATCTAATGCTGAGGCAATAATAAATAAGTTACAAATTGTATTTACTACATTTGGCTTTCCAAAAATTATGGTGAGTGATAATGGTCCTCCTTTCAATTCGTACGCTTTAAAACAATTCTGTAAATTAAATGATATTGAGCTAATTCACTCCCCGCCTTACTATCCGCAATCCAATGGTTCTGCTGAACGGGCAGTACAAACAGTAAAAAAGGTATTTAAAAAATATTTAATTGATGTAAAGTATAAGAATTTGTCTGTCAAAGATAAACTGAGAAATTTTTTAATTCATTATAGGAATACACCAACAGCGACCACTGGAAAATCTCCATCAGAATTAATGTTTAAATTTTTGCCGCGAACAGAATTGGATAAATTAAATAGAAAAAAATCTGTGACTTTTAATTTGAACAAAAACAAAACCATTACTTATAAACCTGTTCATAAACAACAGCATAATTTTCAATTTAAAAAGGGAGAAAAAGTATTATATAGAAATTCATTTAAATCGCACCTTAAATGGATACCAGCAACCGTATCAGAGGTTTTGAGTTTTAGTTTATACAAAATAATAATTAGTGGAACATCTAGAATTGCTCACAAAAATCAATTAAGGCATTCTTGTTTAGCAGATCAATATCATCCAGACATACCATTAAATTTTCCAAAAGAAGATGTTCAACTACGAAGGTCACATAGAATTAGGCATGCTCCTGATCGCCTAGGTTATACTTAGTTCATTTCATTTTCTTTTTATTAAAGAAGGGAGAGATGTCATAGATCAAAGTGTTCTGTGTTTTTCATATACCCTAGATACATAGTTACATGTTTATTTAGTAATAATAAATGAATAGTATGTCAAGATATTGTATAGTGAGTTAGAGAGTTATAAATAAAGATTTATGGAATCACTCAACAAATACTAGAGTTTCCCTTTATAATAACTCTTAGCATTTTTTCAACGATTTTGCAAATGAGCCGCCATTTCAGTAATTTTGTCAAGATAGTTAGATAATCAATTAAACTATTGGAAATTTTGTATAACTTATGTATATAAAATGTTTTGCTAATATTCATAGTTTAACTGTATGAGCAAATTCTATTTGGTCGAGATCTTGTCTGCATTAAAACTAGTTAGCCAGGATTTGACAGATATTTTGATTCTATTGACGGTATTGTCAGAACATCAGCGTTTGGTTGCACGCGAATTCGACACGCAGATGCGTCAAATTGCCATGACGAGGCACTGCTGTAGAGTATGATAAAGTAAGTAATGTGCTGGCCACATCAGATTTTCTTTTAATTCAAATTATATTTTTTTGGGTTATGTTCATAACACCACGTGAAGCATCCATGTTTCATTTTATGAATCCGATAATAGAGAAACTACAAATGAAAATATTATATTAATATCGCTATGTAGGTATGTAGACGTTAAATTTAGCAATACACAGACAAAGTTAGTTTCGATATTTTTTCTCCTGATTGTATAATTATTGATTTAAGTTAATTTTTACCAATTTTAGAGAAACATGACAGACGAAAATGTTTCTCATTATAATATTTTTTTATGAAACATATTGATATTTATTTAATGCTCAGTATGTATTGTTTTAATGCACAAGTCAGCCATTTTAGAGCACCAAATGAATTAAATATTGCTCATTATTAAATTTTGTATGTAACATATTCATATTTATTTAATGCTCAGTATGTATTATTTTAATGCACAAGTCAGCCATTCTAGGGCACAAAATGAATTAAACATTACTCATTATAAAATATTTTATGTAACATATTCATATTTATTTAATGCGCATTATTTCTTTTTTTAATGCACAAAGTATCTATTTTAATGCACTTATCTATTTAAATAATGCACGCTTAAATCGCACCCTTTACAATGTAGTATTGTGTGCGGGTGAATGTAGATGGTCCAGAACACGTCTTATTACACTACTAACGTATGCAATTTTATTATTTTATTTGGCCAAAGTTTAAATTCTTGTGCCTTGGTCAATTGTAATGTTTAAACTTTAACAACAAACATTTTAAGGGCAATAATGCATTATGTCACTAAATTTAAAAGTCCAATGCAGTGTTTGTAGTTAGAAAGATAAAAAATCTTTTTGAAAAATGAATAAATGTTGCATTTGAAAGTGTGTATATTCTACAAAAGGGTGTTTAGTTTTCACAGTTCTCACCCATCCTAGGAGTTATCAATGAATTAACAATAAGAAGGTTTATGAGATAAAATAACAAATGAATTGCAAGAATAATGTTTAGTACCTATAATTATATCTATTACAGGACACAACTTCAAAAACAGTTTTTTTTTTTTTCAAAAAGATCATACCGTAATTTCGTATAAACACTAAAATGTTTATACAAATAGTAAATTAATATGACACATCTAAAACCCATGAAAACGAAAAAATAATATTGTCCAGGTTTTTCGGCCAAACACCCCACTATGCCAGCATTCACAGAAAACCACCAAATCTAAAAACCGTCAAAATAATATATTACCTTCCACATCCAACAAACGCCCGTACAAATTTCCCGACGTTCAGAACAAAAGCGAGAAGAAAAATCAACTGCACGCCTGGGGCCATGAAGTTTTATTGTGAAAGTCTGACACCGCCTCCCCTAGCAGCGCTGTTACTTTTCTCTCGTCTATTCACAGCGGTGGCGCCACTCAACCATAAAATGTTCAACCCCTGCGCGAGTCATTGATAAATACCCCATCTTTCCTGCACTTTCCTACGCCTACCATTAAAAACCGTTAAATGAAACAGGTCCTTATCGTGGCTTGAACCGAACGAAGCAAACATTCGTCCATGTGAAACATTAACGCGACAAGATAGATTCCGGGCATTAAAATGTTACGTGGTCCACGGTTGAAAGTTTTGGAGCGAGATAAGTGCCGGTAAAGTAGGAGGCGATGCATGGTCTAGACAGGAAACTAACTCTGAGTGGTTTCGGGTTGGTACTTCTCAAATTATTAACTCGCGTAATAAGTTTTGTTGCGTTACAAAACCGAGGTTTGCTGGTAGTTGTGTGTGTGTGTGCTGGCGACACGTTTAACAGCGCTGTCAACATGAAGGAAATGATGCCTGTGATAAATTTCAACGTGTGTGTATGTGTGTGTGTGTGTGAGTCTGCTTGCTGGCGGCAAATGTTTTGTCCATTACGTTTAATGATCTTCATACATTCATACATGAGTGCTTATCTTGGAACTTAACGCAATATGGCTGCTACACTTAGAGGAAGAGGATGTGTCCCCAGTAGAATTTGTGAAAGAAGTTCAGAATATAAGCTAAAATTATGTAGTTTAAGGTTTACCTTTTGAATCTTTTGAAGTTTCTAAAGTGTTTCAGTACCAAAAGCCACAATAAACTCTTTTCTAAATTATCTTTCTCCTCAAAATGTTAAAATTGGAAACAAAATTACTGAAACACTGGACAGATACTGGAGCAACCATTTTATTTCTCGAGACAAACTCATTCTTTATAAAGATACATAGTTAATTATCCTAAAAACATCACACCGACAGTCAGTCAGGGTATTGAGTTAATATACAGGATAGTCAAAAACAAGAAATTATTAAATTTTGCCAAGAAAAAACTATCATTTTTTACATGAAATTTAGAACATTTTAAAGTATAGTTTTTACTTCATCATACGCAGTATAATAAAGTACTAAACAAATTGAGATTTTAGCGGAAATAGTTTTTTTTTTTGAGTCCCCTGATCATTTTTGACCAAGGTACATGCTGTGTGGATGAGTGTATTGTATGTGTGTGTACTCGATTTTTATGGTGTCGAATCCGGAGAAACTACTGAACGTGTCGGGACGAAACTTCATATTTAGAAGTTTCATGACCAAACTTAGAGCTGAAACGCTTTTGGTTCAAAAGGGATCGTAAGGCCCCTTTTATATTGGTCACAGATTAATTGGGAAAGAAATATTGTTATTGATATTGATATTGAGAATGATTGTTACTACATCAATATTATGCCAGTTTACATTGATATGGTAATAAATCACCAAGAAAACTACACCAGCACAAAAGTACCTTTGTTTTTTCGATATAAAAAGCTTTAAGACAGTTTTTGCAAAAACTTCAAAGGCATATGGCAAACTTAATACATTTTCATACACATAGGTGGTAAAATCATCAAAATCGATCGAATATTGCAAAACATATTTGACAACAAAACTAAAGCTGCAAAGTTTTGTTCGCAGCTGTATATCTTTTACTACTATTCAGACATTCGATTTAATCAAAAAAGAAAATGTGTCAAAGTTTGCACAGGCGTAGCCCCGGAAATGGAGAAGACCAGAGTTCAATTCCGGCCTGGGTCCAATAATTTTTTATATCTTTTAAAAAAAAAATTCTCACTCCTTATTTTTTTCGTCATTCATTCTGATATAAAAACATGGTTTTGTAACTTTGGAATATATAAAAACAGAAAACTAAAGCTTTTAGAGTAAACGTATGTGACTAAATAGATGCGCAAGTCATGATCATCCATCACAAACATTATTATTATTCACTCTCAAATTAAATCGACATACCATCACTAGATACCGCTAACTAAGTCCACCCTTCCTCCCCTATAAATACGTATACCAACAATAAATATTTAATATTGTACACCGGAGAACAAATTCCGGGAGATAACCGGAATCCGGTCCAGAATGCTACAGAACGCTACAGAATCCACCCCACGAGTATCACTTATGCACCCCGACCACACAAAACACTATCAATTATGCCAAACGCAAATCCCAGACAATATTTACACAAATCCACGGTCCGTAGGGATTCTGCATTTACTTCTGCATAGCGAAACGGTTAGACTGTAAATCTGAAACTGCTTCAACTATATGGGATCGGTAATACCAAACCCAAATAGCAACCTGTGATTACGAGAACAATTGAGGAGCTTATTCGGGCAAAATTTACTGTTTTTATCGATGCACCACTGATGCTGAGAATGATTTAGGATAGTTAGGTAAGCTGTATAAAGGGTTATGTGAGATTAAAGTAGCCCATTTCGTATTTTATAGGTAATCCAGTGTGTGCATGTATTACAGTTGTATGTATTGTGGTTTTAAGATTATAGGACAAGGATTAAGTTTGATTATTTGTAGCCTAAAATAAGGTAATGTTTGTAAAATCTTTGATGGAAAATGTTAAGAGACATCATTTGACTGTGAAACAGGTTTGTTTGGTTATAAAATTAGATTTAGCATGACCAGAAAGATATCATTACCCTAAAATTTCAGATGAACGCCTACGAACAATGTAAACCTCGTGTAATGCAATTATTTAATGAAATGTTTAACCTGTTTGATGTTTAACAACTAGGGTGTTGTGTATTGTAAAAGTCACGTGATGCATAAACAAGAGAATTCTGAGCTCTGTAGACCCTCACTAATGAAATAAGGTTGGGTGTCTGCTACGAAAATAGGTGCTGAAAATGCTAATAAAATTAAGGGGGTGCATACTGCATACCCCCGCCGAGGTAAAAGTTGCTGTTTTTTAAGAATACTTTGAGGGAATTAAACGTTTTATGACTTTTTGAATTGAAAAAAGGCAGTTGATAACAAATTTCGTTCTTCGTGGTTTATAAACAAACAATTCATTGGATAAAATATTTTTTTTTTAAATGGCTTGACAGCCTATAGGGAATGTATTTCTGAATGCTATTCTAAAAATATTCTAGTAAACTCGCAAGTACTTCGTACTTAATTGTATTGTTGTTATAATTGTTTTTGAAACTGTCTTTTAGATAGTAAATGATATGCTAAGTAAATTAAATTTCATATGGACTTATTTATATTTTCAACTGATTAAAAAGTTACAGCTGTTTAAATTATTAGCAAAACCGTATTATAAACGACTCTAACTTCTTAAGGAATCCAAAAAACAATCAAAGAAAACATTGATTTATTTATTATATAATTGAAAAGAAATTAAACAGTTTCATATTCATTCATTTTTATTGATTTGTTTATTCAGTTTATTTTTCTTTTATTGATTTTTGTTTCTTTAATTTACCAGCTTATTATTTTTTTCTGTAATGGGTATTGCTATTTGTTTTGTTAATATTTCAAACGGCTGTGATGTTTAAAGGAATTGAAAAAGCAACTACTTAAAACAAATTTGGCTGTTTTTCAAATTTTCCGGGTTAACTAAAGGTAATCATCGATCTTTTGAGAAACAGTAGCGACTACTAAATATTTTTTAAAAATTATGATAACACAGTAATAAATTGTTTAATCTAATCATACAGTTGTAGCGATTTCCCTTGAAAACAAGGAATTTTTTCTCAAAATAAGAAGCACTCTATTACTAAATCTTCACAACAAATAAATTTTACTTTTTGAGAGCATGTGACTAACTTTGAAAGTAGTAATTGTAGCATTTTTAGATTTTGTCATATGTCTAGTGAATACAGTAGGAATTCTGTAGCGATACATACGACGAAGGCAGAAGATTCTATCCTGCCTCGATGGTCATAGACTGAGACAAATCTAATATCAATAATGGCTTTCAAAAAGATGGGTATTATTTAAAAGCAGGAATTTGGCTTGTCAGAAATTAACATTCAATAATGATACATTAATTAATATATTTTTTAAATCATGGAGATGACGACAGCGATACCTTTATTTGAAAATTTTATTATTAGTTGGACTATATATTTACAAAGACTGAGGGATATACTTATCACTTGTGACTAGAGATACATTTATTATGGGGGTTTATACAAAACGCCAATATTCTCGGAATAAAATGAAAATATAAAATTAGTTAGGGACCGTGTAGATAATTACATCAAGTAAAAATAGTTGATCCTTAAAAAATGCTCTTAGTACATCAAAATTATGCTTGGTTTAGATGGTAACATTGCCATTTATAAACTAAATACAAACCCTGTAAATTAAATACTTATTTATTTATAAATATAACTTCAATTAATTGATAATTATTCCAAATTATTCACGATAAAAAGAACAGATCCTCCTGAACTTGTATTAACAAGTTAAAACAAAAAAGGCCTGAAAAGCCTTGTACACCCTGTATATTTTTCGAAATATGTCTTTATTGATCAAATTGCTACCTACTATCAGTAATAATTTCATAATTTAACCCTAAAAACAGGTATAGTTTTTACGTTTAGTAAACAACCATTTAAATATCTAAAACACACAATTTTTAATGATTCTAGGGCAGCACTATCGTTAAGATAAACAAAAGAACTTACACGACTCGTCTTCGTAAGGTTGGTTCCCATTCATCAGGGACCTTGAACGCCCTTGGCGAAACAACTTTATTAGCGCACGCAAAGTTCTACTCCCTAGTCAGTCCAAAAATAAATTCACCAATCGCCAACACTCAATACTCAACGGAAAAATCCAACCTTAAATCCAATCGAACTCGCCCCGCGAAAAACGAAAAACACCCGCATCACGCTAGCGCGACAAAGTCACCCAAAACTGTCACCCATAAATATTTATCCCCGCATAAATACAAAATTATACTACCCTCAGCGGCACCGATAACACATCTTTACGATCGTCTTTCGCACACAATCACGAAACACCCGACAAATAACGACAGACACCAACGAGTAACCGAATAAAATACTTAGTCCGGTGTTAAAACATCAGAAGTGGGATTACACCTTTTAGGCCGAATTGAGTTTTTCGCGGTTTCGAACGCGTTCTCGCGTTATATTTAAAGGGTTGCCGCTATGAGTATATATGCATATACTCGCACCCCAGCCGTTGGACACCCTCTGAGCGAGCACATGCCGTATATTACCCCCTCTTTTTTATCAGGCGACGCCACGGCTGCGCGCGGCGGGCGGAATACGCGGACGTCGCGGCGTCTGCAATCGCGCGAGAAGACGACGACGAAGCCGAGCGCTTGACGTTGTAAACTTTCTGTTGACAGATTCTTTCGGGTTATTTTTAGGATTATATTGCCATGTAAATAAACACTAGAATCTGTGGAAGTGGATAACAACGCACATGCGGTCTGTTTTCTATGAGCAGAATAAATTGGATATGTAGGTATTAAGAGACACTTTGGGGTAAAATTTATAAAAGAGAATAACAATATGCGTTTCTTGATGTTAATGTGATATTTTTCTGACGTTTTCTATCAGTTATGATGCTGGGGGAAAATTTTAAGTAGGTTTGAGCACATTAGTGCGTTAATCAGGATATATTTTGAGCAGTTCGTTTGTTTTAAATAAATAACAAACAATTTTAGTACAAACAAGAGTAGTTTTAGCATTTTGAATGTTAATTGATGAAAAAAATCAACAATAAATCCCATAGGTTCTTTCATACCCAATCAATTATCCTTTAGTAATAATAATAATAATAATAATAATAATAAATATTTAAGCAAAACAAACTTATACCGTCAATGCACCACAGAAAAATACATTTTTCTAGTTGAAAGAAACTGTTACTTGGTCAGTACGAGATTTCTTTTTATGTTTAAGTTTCAACGAAAAATAATATCTTGTATGGAATTTTTTTGTGTTTGTTTTTGATGCATTACTAAAGCGTCTCGCAAAATTTAATAGTATGCAGGGACTAAGGAATTTATTGTTGGATAACTACTAGTTAGATCATTTTCAGTTAGTTTGTTTTGTTTTTCAAAAATAAAAGACATAACTAAAAATGTGCTAAAGGCATTGGTTAAAGGCAAAATTTAAAAATCTGCATTTGCTTTTGAGGAAGTTTCAGGTGTTCATGTTTGTATACTGTTTATTGATGCATAATAAACAATTGTAACAAGTTTCATAAAAATTCTTCATTTATTTCAAGAGTTATGATTTTTTGATGATTAATAATGCAAATATGGTTGTTTTGATAAATTAAAAAATCAGCATTTTCCCTTGAAGGAATTTTATGTCTTGTTAGGGCCTTTATACCGTTTATTGATGTATCATAAACAATCGTAGCAAGTTTCATAAAAATTCTTAGGTTATTGTTAGAGTTATGATTTGTTTGCGATTTATATAGAAACTATGGCTGTTTCGATAAATTCAAAAAATCAGCATTTCCTTTAGAGGGAGTTTTATGTCTTGTTAGCGCCTTTATACTGTTTATTGATGGATCATAAACAATCGTAGTAAGTGTCATAAAAATTCTTAGGTTATTTTTAGAGTTATGATTTGTTTACGATTTATATTGAAAATATGGCTGTTTCGATAAATTCAAAAAAATCAGCATTTCCTTTAGAGGGAGTTTTACGTCTTGTTAGGGCCTTTATACTGTTTATTGATGGATCATAAACAATCGTAGTAAGTTTCATAAAAATTCTTAGGTTATTTTTAGAGTTATGATTTATTTACGATTTATATTGAAAATATGACGGTTTCGATAAATTCAAAAAATCAGCATTTCCTTTAGAGGGAGTTTTATGTCTTGTTGGGGCCTTTATACTGTTTATTGATGCATCATAAACAATTGTAGCAAGTTTCATAAAAATTCTTAGGTTATTTTTAGAGTCATGATTTGTTTACGATTTATATTGAAAATATGGCTGTTTCGATCAATTCAAAAAATCAGCATTTCCTTTAGAGGTAGTTTTATGTCTTGTTGGGGCCTTTATACTGTTTATTGATGCATCATAAACAATAGTAGCAAGTTACATAAAAATTCATAGGTTATTTTTAGTTATGATTTGTTTACGATTTAGATTGAAAATATGGCTGTTTCGATAAATTCAAAAAATCAGCATTTCCTTTAGAGGGAGTTTTACGTCTTGCTAGGGCCTTTATACTGTTTATTGATGCATCATAAACAATCGTAGCAAGTTTCATAAAAATACTTAGGTTATTTTTAGAGTTATGGTTTGTTTACGATTTATATTGAAAATATGGCTGTTACGATAAATTCAAAAAATTAGCATTTCCTTTAGAGGGAGTTTTATGTCTTGTTAGGGCCTTTATACTGTTTATTGATGTATCATTAACAATCGTAGCAAGTTTCATAAAAATTCTTTGGTTATTTTTAGAGTTATGATTTGTTTATGATTTATATTGAAAGAATGGCTGTATCGATAAATTCAAAAAATCAGCATTTCCTTTAGAGGGAGTTTTATGTCTTGTTGTTTTATACTGTTTATTGATGCATCATAAACAATCGTACCAAGTTTCATAAAAAATCTTCAATGATTTTTTATGATTTATAGTGATAATATGGGCGTTTTGATAAATTGAAAAACCAGCATTTATTTTTCCTGAGGGTGTTTGATGTATTACTAAGTTTATTGATGCGTAATAAACAATTGTAGCAACTTTCATAAAAATTATTCTTCATACAGCAAGCGAGTATAGAAACCCAGACAACAGAGTTACAGAGTCTTGCAACTTGTAGTCTGTTATCCGAATACAAGAATAAACATTTCAAAGTCACGACTTATGCCGTGTACTCCTGTCGAAATTTATCGTCATTAGCGTTCTCGGGCGCATTCTGTGCACATATTTATAGCCCTTGTTAACGCGTTCACACCCCCGTATCTGTAGTTGGCCGGAAGCAAAGTAGATGGAGCACGATTGAAACGAAACGAATCTCTTTGAGCAAACAGAAGGAGAGTTACGCAACTGCGTTGAAGTGTGCGTAGGTATATTTTTGGACTGTGAAATTTTGTTTCCTGTTAGTTTAGAGAGGTTTGCGTTAATAGTTTACGGTTACACAGGTTGTACGGCTAATTTGTAAAGTAGAAAGGGCAACATTCGCTTCTTGGTAACACTCTTGTACATTTTATAATCCGATTTTGAAGAATATTGAATCCCGATTTTTATAAATTGACGTTTTGTACATAAAAAATATTTACATTTGCTATGTTTATTTAAAATAAATAAATATTGTTTGGTACAAGAAAAAGTTTATACCGTTATAGCTTCTTAAAGGGATTCAAGTTGTAAATATAAATTTTTTCCTTTAACATAAACTCTTCAAATATGTGCCCTTTGCACCAAATAAATATTGTAAGCATATATATTTTAATGAACTAATAAATATATAAAGAGGACTAAAGATAGATTTTTTTTTTAATTCAAATAAATATGCATTGACTCAAAGAAATCTGGTGTTTCAATAGAGGCAAAGAAATATTTCTTTACGGATAAAAATGTTCTATTTTTGAAACATTTGTTGGTAGAAAGAACGTTTATTTGTGTCAAACAACTTATGTTTTCATATAAAATTTGTATACTATAACGAACGAAAAATTTAGCTGTAGGTAAATTCATAGTCATTTTGTGGAATTGTCACAAGTGTTCTAACTCCTAATTTAACAAATTCTCGTATATACTATGGAAAACTGATTTTATTTTGTCACTGTAGCAATATATCACAGCCATGAGTTTTGATAGACGAATGAATATATGTCATTTTGTTTACATCCGGGTTCATAGTGCTAGTTTTGCGAAAACATGGGACATAAAAGCTTACACAATCAATTTGGCTACTGTGGCGCCCTTTTGGTGCCGAGTTGACGCGATCTATACTGTTTACTATCCGAAAAATGGGTCGCCTGAAACCTTACAATATAGCCTATACGCCCCAATGTTCCAGTAGTAAAGATAATAGAAATTTATTGCTGTAGTCCGAGCCAGGGTTACTGTAATTTTCCACATAGTAAATTTTGAGGTTTAAATTTATTGTTTTAGAGCAGTAATGTTTGTATTTTACAGATAGAAAATCTTGTTTAATTCAAATAAATATACGTTACCTCTTATAAAGAACGAGATTTAGTTTGTTCAAATAATTCTTAGTGTGTTGAGTGAAATTGTTCTTCGATTAAACAAATTATTACTTTTTTCTCAGATCAATCTGACACAGCGTTAGGAAATTTCAATCATCGACGCCCAAAATCAATAGCAATCTCAGGAATCCGGGTGTCTGGTGACAAAGCGAAGAGATTTGGCGCTAGTCCAAAGACCAAAACGGCCCGACCATACTGCGAGGTCAGACGTCTAACTGCATAATTTACGATTTAATCAAAGGCTTGCACGCATCCACATGCAACCGCAGAATATATACATAGAAAGCCGCAATACTTCACATACATCTGTCATCAGTATATACCGTACGTATATTTAACTATATATCTGACGTAATATCGTTTTAATAAAATAAAACTACAATAAAAACGGTCCAAAGACGGAACCTTGCCGTACATCGGAATCTTACCTTATTTTTGTCTCTTAATTGTTTCTGATTGAGAAGTATGGAAAGGGAATAAATTTGCTTACCTGTAAATAAAAGAGAAATTTCATATTAGTACTGCATAATATTAATTTGCGTAATTTTGTTGTTCAGACAAAGGCTGGTCAATTCTGTACTTGCGCATGCTGCATAGAAATTTAATTTATTATTGAGTGTAGTAGTACTACGGTATTCGCATACGGAAATATTCAGATAGTTTTGATGATATGCAGATGGAAATCAGGTATATTTCTGTCGTTTTGTCTAGCAAATTTCGTACTGTACGAGGCACCGGAAGTGCAAACCTTGTTAACGTGAGCAAAACTTTTAATTAAAACATGTTTTGCATAGCGTGGACATCTCTAGTGCTTTGTTATTACATGCATCTGGGTTCTAGAATTATCAAAACTTAAATACGGTTGTTCTAAAATAGAGTTTAAATGGTGTCTCAATAAGACCGCGAGATTTGAATTCCGCGTTATTTTTGGCTGTTATGATTTGATAGGTCAACGAGTGAGACAGTTCGATAGGAGACTGATGGGAGTTAGTAAACATGGATTACTGCACACAGAAATTAAGATTATTTAAAACGAGAAAACCAGCAAAACGTTTCGACTTATAAAAAGCCATATAAAACAGAAAAAGTACCCCTTATTATGAGTGCAATATATCATGTCTAGACCTGTCGAGTCCGTCGTTCAGACTGCAAATGTGAATCTTAATAAATACCGCCTGAGCGTACGAAACGGCAGCGAAGAAGTTAATAATTTTGCGCGCTGATACCTCTCCGTTTATTGACTGCCTTATTAAACGCTTATATGTTCTTATAAAGTCGGGGAGAGGGCAGCTTGAATAGCAAATATCCTTTGTTCTTTGTCTCTCAATTTCGCCAAGCTCGCGCTTGCAGCGAAAGCTCTGCATTACTGTGTTTACGACAAACAGTCGTGCATGCTTTGATGCAGAATTGGCGGAGTCGCCGGAACGACGAAGTTTATTGTCTCACAGATCTAATGAAATATAATATTCTGTAAAGGTTATTGCGTTCAAATTCATGTTTTCCCATAAATTTTCTTCTTTCAGAAAAAAAAATTCACGAAAGTAGTTACAATTTTTAACTATTAATGCAGTTTTAGACTAGCCTTAATATGGGGATAGTCACCAGTTTTGTTTGTTTGATGTTATTTTCGTATTCCCTAGTTGGAAGACGATTTCTGTGCTTTATATATTTTAAAGCCCTAACAATTTCTGAGCATTTAGAAAAAATATTTCAACCTCATCTTGGGAGAACATGAAGAAGTCGATATTGAAGAGAATTACCAAGATTGCACGCATATAATGCTTACCACACAAACAGAAGTTCAGAACTTCGAAAATGACATTACATAATTGGAAAAAAGCCCCAGGTTATGACTTGATAACTGGAGAGGTACTTAAAGAACTTCCAAGGAAAGCCATAGTTAAGCTTACGAATCTTATCAATGCTGCCTTCAGACTAAGGTATGTTCCCAAACTGTGGAAGGTAGCAGAGGTGATCATGATACTAAAGCCTGGGAAACCTCCACACGAAACAACGTCTTATGGACCTATCTATTTGCTACCCATCATGTCAAAAATCTTCGAAAAATTGCTACTCAATAGATTGAAGTCAATAATTGAGAGCAAAAGGCTTGTTCCAGACCATCAGTTCGGATTTCGAAGCAAGAACTCCACTATTGATCAGATACACCGATTAACCAACATAATCGAAAAAGCATTAGAGGAAAAAAATGTTTGTTCTGCAGTCTTCCTAGATGTAGCACAGGCTTTTGATAAAGTCTGGCATGAAAGACTGAACAATAAATTAGGAAGTATCCTCCCGAAACACTTTGCACAACTATTAAAATCTTACCTGACTGAGAGATACTTTAGAGTCAAACAAGGTGATGCATGCTCTGTCCTTAAGGAAATAAAAGCAGGAGTGCCGCAAGGTAGTGTTTTAGGGCCGGTCCTTTACCTACTCTACACCAGTGACCTCCCAGCATTAGAAACTAATACTGTCGCAACTTTTGCAGACGACACGGTTATCCTAGCTGTTGGAATCAGCAATGAAGGAACGACGACAAAACTCCAAACAGCTCTTGGTCAATTTCAGGTCTGGACAAAGAAAAAAAGAATCAAACTGAACGAACTCAAGTCAGTACATGTTGACTTCACCAACAAGAAGATACAGCACATCCCGGTTACTATTAATAACCAAATAGTACCGTACGCAAACACAGCTAAATATCTCGGCATGACGTTAGACGCCAGGCTCCGCTGGAAAGCCCATGTCAAAAAGAAAAGAGAGGAACTAGGAATCCGCTATAGAGAGATGTACTGGCTGCTAGGAAGAAACTCTACGCTGTTTGTACATAATAAGCTTCTCTTGTACCAGCAAATTCTAAAACCCGTGTGGACGTATGGTGCTCAACTCTGGGGTTGCACCAAAAGAAGGCAACATTAAAATTGTCCCGACCTTCCAAAATAAAGTATTGAGATGCATTGTCAATGCGCCTCGGTACATTAGGAATGATGATCTCCACAAGGACCTCAGAATGGAGTTTGTTTGCAAAGAAATCCAAAAATTAGCAAGCAAGAAGTCACGAGGAAAGGTTTCAATATCACGTGAACGTTGAGGCCATCCAGCTCCTCGACAACACCGCATTAGTCAGAAGACTCAAGAAAAAAGAAGCACATTTCAATAGCGTTTGCATATCGCGAGATTAGCCGGTGTCATAGATTAACCTAAGTATTCTGTTCCTATTATCAACTGCAAGCGAAGGGATTGCACGTTGATATAAGACTAAAACACCCACTTCCTACAAAAAGGGGTAGACCGTCGCGACGTCTAGCGTCTAGCACGCACGAGAACGCCGCGTCTATACCCTCCGGTCTTTGCCACCGTCCTCTGACCTGCCCAGAAGAGTTCAGCTCTAGCAAATACATCATCCAGACCGGCGCGACAGACGCACACCAAAAATTGAAAAAAAAAATACTCTCAAGTGTTCTCTTTCTATCCCAGTATGACCTTCAGGACCTCTTAAAACTCCGTAGACGTTAAGATAAATCTATTGTTATAGGAACTTGCACCGCATATAAATTTGTTTTGCGCGGGCGTCACAGCCATTTTTCTTTGGAAATCTGAGAGCGACGGTACTAATGCTTGTGTCTAGTATTCAGTGACCATGATAGAGCGTCATAATTCATTGTGGAATCGCTGTTTCTCTCGTACCTACGGTATTTCGCTTTAAAGATCAGTGTTAAAATTTATAACGCGTCGTGGTCCATTAATTTCTACGATTGCGGCGTGATTTATTGAATTATATATCGCACAGTCCGCATAACAATGACGCAAGTGCAATGATCTTACGTCCTAGAGCCGTGACAATATCGTCATTATTTACTCCTGCTTTTACGTCCTTGAAGACAGAGCATCACCTAAATGAAGGCTGTGGATTTTCTGCATCAATGTAATAAAATATTTATTGATTTATAATGTACACACACACATGAGAATTATGTATGGAACAACATATCCAGTAAATGGTCGCCAGAGTTTTGTAAAAGTGAGCCTACACAGTAAAAACTAATGTTCAATTCAAATGTATAGGGTATATTTATTCAGAAATATATATTTACTTGAAATATACATATGATTCCACCAATTCACATTCATTCATTTAACTTTAGCAATTAATTACTCCGGAAATAATCCATAGATTTCAAAGAATTAAAAAGTAAAATCACCTGCGGAACGCTAGCTTTCAATGTAAAATTTGGAAGTCCCATGGAAATTCTTGGCAATTTAAATCGGGTTTCGGGATTAGCATTAAAATTAATGAACGATCTTCAAAATAATCTATGTGTCTACAAATTTACGATGCTAAATTTGTAAAAGTTTTTCGATAGGAATTATCGAAAAAAATATATAGTATTTAAATATTATTAATAAATAAACTGTTGAAACTGTTATAATAGTTTGAATATTTATATAACAAAATCGGGCAACTTGTTAAATATCTTTTGGGTTTATCAAGCAAACTTAATTTAGTATTCACCACTAATCGGAAAATCTGCTAACTCCATATTATTAGATCTATCCGCTTCCATCAAAATCTTGTTTACAACCTTATTCTATAAAACAGAAGAAAACATAAACGCCAATCGATAGAAGAGATTTCTCTCGTACCGGGTCACAAATTATAATCAAAATTATGCAAAAATTAAGAATTTAATTGTTAGTTAAAATTACTACCTTGACAAGTTATCGTTCTTTTTGTGTATTGATAATAAGCTGCCCCGGTTCTCTCAGCTGTGTCGGTTCTCTCCGACATGACAGCACCGCTAACGCCTCCCTTCCCCGCAGCACCCCAAAGACCGTAGAGCGTCGGAATTCACGCGGAGTTTCAGCACGATCTTTTGTATGAAAAATGCAAGATAAACAATGATTGTGTAATAAAGTTTAAACCTATAGAATTATTGGGTAGCCTATAGTCTATATTTCATTATTCTAGCTCTTCTAACAACGGAATTGCTGGCATTGCATAATATAGCTTTTTGTGGGTCAACCACTAATCCAATCCTATAGTTTATTTCTGGCGTAATTAATTGCTAAAGTTAAACGAATAAAATTTACAGGACAAAAACAGCGTCAATTCTTCTTAATTTGGAAAAATCGTGAAAACGCCAACATATATAGCTTTCTAATTTTTATGAGTTGTAGCATATTAATCAAGGACCGCATCAGAATTTTTTTGTCTTTGTTGAATACCTTATTTAACTCCTTATATACGATCTTATCATTTATTCAACCTAAAGCCAATATATTCATAAGTATTTCTTTTTAAGTATATCTATTTGTAGACTCTCTGTCATAATTTGAAACTGGATAATTTGAAAATGGGTATAGTGGCGGGCCACATAGTCAACTCATTTGCGGCCGCATGCAATATGCAACGTACCCGGCTGAACTCTGCCAAATTGGATTAGATTGGCCGGCTTGTACGCGAACGCCGCGGCCATTTTAAAGTCCGTAATGACGGTAATAGCATTGTTAATCCGGTAAACTTGTGAATAGGTTATGAGAGCGCAGCTGAAAGTTCAGCCTCATGGGTCTGCACTTTGGGCATGAAATACCGCGACATACCGCAGAGGTACAATAACAAGACAAAACGTATTACAAACTAGTTTCACTTAGCTATTTGTCAACTGTGTTTACATCTGTATCGTCTGTGTTCACATCAATTAAATAATTATAAAAAGCTACAGTTATAGAACTCCATATACACAGTAAATAATTCTTCGAATTTTAGGAGGGTTGAAAACGTATTTGCACCCAAAAATTCAGGATCTCACGTAGTGGATTAAAAAAAAAATACATACACAAAAGCGAGTGGAAACAATCGCGGCTATTACAATAAATATTCATAAACTGGGGGGTGGATTAATTGCAATTAGTCTGGACCACTGGCAGCTATGCGAAGAACGAGCGGTGTGTATTAGAGAGTAGATATGCGTGTATTTTCGGTTGTAAAAGAGGGGTTGGATTGTAACGTTAACCCCTTTAATGGTCGCGCTGTAATTAAAAGATCCAGCCTCAGGGTCCCATCAATCCGGCAAAGCGTATAACCTGTCCAGTCAGTACGTTTCACATCACATCCAGAAACGATATTTTCAAATACTATGATCCAATTTAGTCGAAAGTGACATACACATGTTCTTAGATAACCAAATGACTTATAACTAAACAGTTTACCACCCTGGAAAATAATTGGCATAACATAAGCCTTGTTGATGTATTTAATAGCTTTGATTCCCGAATATACCGAAAGTAGGTCGTGTGTGGTATCAGTGGATAGATATTTTAATAAGAAACAACATTTGTGTGAAACAATTGTTTTTAAATCCTACGGTTTACAAAAGAAACCATCTGCATTAGCTGTAATCATGACGAAAATTTCAGCTAATAGTTATATATTTAGTTAGTAGAGAAGGCAAGTAATATTATATCGATAGTTTATAGATATTATATCGATTTCGTAAACAATATAATAATATTAATGATAATAATAAAAGAAAATGGGTTGTTAAAGCCGAAAGGTTAATTGGTCATTCATTTTATACGAATGACTTGAAACTTTATGGTAAAAATGATGAGCAGTTGAAGAGGAGCCTCATCAGTATAGTAAAACAATTCTCTGATGATATTGGGATGCAATTTGGTCTAGAGAAGTGTGCCAAAATTAGTATTGTCAAAGGCAGAATTGAGAGAACCGCTGACATATGGGTGAATGATCATACTAGTATTAATAAACTACCAGATAATACTAGATATAAGTATCTGGGAATGGATGAAGCCTTTGGTATTGATGATGAAGGCATGAAGGCGAATGTTATAGGCGAATACAGGAAAATATAAAATGCAAGCGATAAATGCATATGCTACTCCAATATTTCGATACAGCGTTGGAGTTTTAAACTGGACGGATAAGGAAATACGCGATTTGGACATTAAAACTAGAAAACAGTTAACAATAAATTTTATGTTTCATCCTAGGTCTGCAGGCTATACCTGCATCGTTTAGATGGAGGTCGTAGCTTGCAGCGATTAGAAAATATTTATGACTTTTTTTGAAATTTTATAAAGTCCAACAAGGAGGATAAAGTCATTAAACAACTAATTTTAGAAAAATGTCATGTGGAAGAACTAGATAATTATCGAAATAAAACTTCAGTGGAGAGTTTAAAGAGAGAGATTAAGTTAAGAATGAATCAGAAAATGAGAGAGGATTGTGTTAGTAAGTCAATGCATGGACAATTTTGAATAATTGTGAAGGGTGATGGTATTACAAAGCCCGGATGGTTATCTTGGCTTTGTCATGGGAACATTAAGGCTGAAACGGAGTTCTCTATCATAGCGGCGCAAGATCAGCCAATACGTACCAGATATCATGAACAGAAGATTATGAAACTTGCTCATGATGGGAGTTGTAGACTGCGTCATCAGGTTCCGGAACAAATCTACCATTTATAGGTGGGAACATATATACATTACAATTTATGTTCCCAACTAGGTTTAGCAATGGATGTGTCTCGGTGGTATGACCACATCCCATCTCCTGGTGTGAGTAACGATCATATTACCATATTATGGAACATGCCAGTACCGATGGAATGATTCATGCTAATAAGCCAGATATCGTGGTAAAGGTTTTCCAGAGGAAGGTGTGCACGTTCATAGAAATCTCGGTACATGCTGATGCGAATGTTGTAAGGAAGGAGCTTGAAAAACAACTTAAATATAAGGATCTCTCTATAGAAGTTGGACGTATGTGGGGAATGAAAGTGAACATTGTTCCGGTGATTGTAGGTTCATTGGGAGCAGTTAGTCTAAATTATAGTAAACATGTGAAGGAGTTGCCGTGCAAAATTTCGCCCTGCGAAATTCAAGAAATTGCGGTTCTGGGAAGCGCGAATATTGTGAGGAGAGTTTTATCATAAACATTCCTAAATCTGCTGCCTAGTATTTCATTTTTACCAATGTATATTGTCTATTAATGCTCTTCATTACTTTTCAAAATCTATTAGTGTACTTTTTGTATTTATATGTTGTATCTAAATTATATTATTTAGGTTTAATATATCTAATGAGATGTATCAGACAGTTCTAATAAATAATAATAATAATAATAATAATAATAATCAAGCTGGCTATAGTTCTTCTATTAGAGTCAATGACGTTTAAATATCGATACGTTTTGACCACCTTTCCGAAGCGGTGGTAAACAAGAATCAATCATGATGCGCGCCCGTCATATTTTTAGGTCAAAAAACAAGCCCTCACAATCCACCACCTTAAAATATGAGGCAATATATACCCCAACGTGGAACTGAATGCCTTGCGAGTGTTTTCTGGTCGACCTTATACTTCATTTATGTTTGGTATAAATCTTGTCGTGTTTTGAAACATTCTGATAAAGGAAAGCTATTCTTCATACTCCAACAAATAAATACCTGTGTACCTTCAAACTTTGAAATCCCTTCGTTTTTGTTTTCTTTTTTATTATCACCTAGGTAGAATTTTTTGTCAAACAGAAACGTTGGTGATAAGATATGATTAAATAAGTATTTTTCTCTACCTATACTTATTTCATATCATATACCTATCACGCATTGGGGTGCTTATTTGCCAAATATAGCGGTTAGGCTAACTATAATTCATATAAACATAAACCTTTTAACTCCTTCAAAAATGACGATAATTAAAATACCGTCACGCACTGGATTCGGTCGAGATCGTTACCGATCTGGGGTAACAAAATAAATTATGGCGGAAATAAGTCCAGACCGGTAGTAGGGTTTTTGGCGGGACCCGTTTTGTTTTATTTAACTGATAAGTCGCAAGTAAGTGCTTAGTTTCGGTAGCACGCAACAGCCTAATGGAACACGACGTCTTTCAGTAAATTCCAAGCCCGTAAAGAAAGACATTCTTCCCCGAAAGAGATAATGTAGCGTATAGGTATTTATTGCACGGGTAATGTTTGTAGATGCCACACAGAGAGAAAAGATTTCTTGTTTCAAAGAAATGTATTTGTTTGAATTTATTCTTTTGGGTCAAAACATATTTCTTTGACGCCAACAATATTTACTTCATTGAATACTGTAGTTTATTTGCTTGCAGAGATTAATTTATTTGAAATATTTATTTAAGTGGAATAAATATATATGGATACAAACAAAAATTACTTTCCTTTAAAGTAATATTTTAGTTTTGATTTAAAAAAAAAACGTTTCTTTACACCAATGAAATATAATTTTGATTCTAACATATAAATTTGTATATAAGGAGAGATTTATTTCGCTTAAAGTAATATTTTGTCTTTGGCTTAAAAATAGGTTTACTTCCGCCAAAGAAATCATATTTTGATTAAAATAAATATATTTATACACAAGAAGATATTTATTTCCTTCAAAGTAATATTTTTGTTTTGGCTTTAAAATAGGTTTACTTCCACCAAATAAATCATATTTTGATTCAAATAAATATATTTTTAATGTCATCCAACTGTATTGTTAGATGGCGCTGTAAACTCTCTCCTCGCACTTCGTACATATCGAGAGTATAAAGCCGCGTGATCGACAGTATAGAACTTATAGAGTACAGTGCCTCAAGGTTCAAGTTGCGATTCCAAATCAGAGTACACTTTACTAACTTAACCTTGACTATATGTTGTTGGGAAGACCAAGCACTGGTCGAGGATGTGCGACATCCCAAAAAGGAGGTGACACATGGCGAGTCTTCCGAAAAATTCTTGTCTATTAATTCCTTCAACAAATTAATAATTTTAAGCATTTTAACTCGACCAACAATTTTGTTAATTTAAAAAAATGTAATTCTTTCACTCAACACAATCATAATAATTTGAAGTAAATAAATCTCATTTCTTATAATACACAAATTGCAAACTTTTTAACTAGAAACATAAGTTGTTTGACGCAAATCAATGTTCTTTCTACCAAACAAATATTTCAAATAAATGCGTTTTTATCCGCAAATAAATATTTCTTTGCCTCTATTGAAACAACAAATTTCTTTGAGTCAATGCATATTTATTTGAATCAAACAAAAATTTCTCTCTGTGCAGTCAAGTCAAGAAATCAAGTTGTTTTGTAAACTAACCGCTCTTATTATTATTATTGATGATCGAGTGCCAATTAACTTGTACCAAATTAACTTGTAATTAATTCTATCTAATCATCATCATTTCACATTGTTATCGCCTGTCAATATAGATGCTTCATGTGGCGAATTAAGGGAAGATTAGTCGCTTAATTAAGTTGATAGGGTATTGATTGAACCCACGCCCTATGTCCAAATAATAAGCCTACAGAATACTGTAACTTTCCACTGTGCTTTCGCTTTTTATTTCAGTGGAATATATTACATTCGCGAGAATATTAAATTTTCAAACAAGAATTGGAAATGTGTGTGGTTTACGTGGAGTAATTGCATTATGTAAAATGCAAACTGCGGCGTCTAGACGTAGCAACAAGTTAATGTTAACGCCCTTCGGGTTGCGGGCTTTCCACGAAGAAATATATTAAAATTAAACTGGCAATCATAACAGCGAGGAACAAAACGTTTCATACGGTTCGTAGATGAATAAAACATTACGTTAGCAGTAGGTTTTACTGTACGTTCTAGGATGTTCAGCTAAACACTGTGGTACAAAATTAGGTTTATCAGATTTTAGTAAAAATATATGAAAAAAAATTAAAATTGCACATTTTACTTTGCCATTCCAAATTTGTGGTAATATGATTTTATAAAAGCGTTTCAATGCGGGTAAGGGCTTGTTATTATATTTTTTTCTGAGAAATTATTATTATTATATACATAATTATTATTATTAAAAATAGGTATACATACTTAAAATAATAAATTTACTAAATTTAATTTAGTTAATTGTTTATGATAGGTATTTTTAAATTTATTTCGGGTTATTCGGGTTAAATCAGGTTTGTTGTATTACGCTCAGTATATTCTATTAATATTAGCAAATGTGAGATGCACATTTTGAAAATAAGTCAAGTATCCTTGAAAATAATGTATAAAATAAACATTTGATATAGATTAGTTACATTGCACATCTGGATTTCCAAATATCTCAAATTTCTTTGAGTCAATGCGTATTTATTTGAATTAAACAAAAATTTCTCTCTGTGTATGTAGTATGTCTTACAAAACACAGGGTCTTTATAAATGATTGTAGTCGATGTAGGCCATGCCCATGTTACTACATTTGTACCGCATGTAAAGCAAATCTTTTTTAACTAAAATTATAGATACCTTTTTTACAGAGTAACGTTATCTCTATAAATTTTGATGAGGACTTAAACCTGTTTCCATTAAACGCATTGTTTTACATTTTATAATCGTATTCATGTTTAATGATACTCATTTTTGAACCTTTCTAATTTTTATAGGCCAGGCACATAACTTTATCATACTATACATAAAATTAACAGTTTAGCTGCATGAGATTCTATTTGATCGAAATCGGTCGTGTCTGCATTAAAATAAAACTATAGTTAGCCAGGATTTGACAGATATTTTGATTCTATTCATCGTATTGTCAAAAACGTTTAACACTCATACGACGTATGATAAAGTAAAAACTGCTGTGGAATGTATTTATACGACCTCTGAAACTCTAGAAAATCTGACAAAAAAGTGCTGAAAAAACAATTGGCGAAGAATCTTTAAGAATCACTCAAGTAGTTGATTACACACAATATTCGTATTTGAATTTTGATTCAATGCATGATCTTTACCCCAACAATGTTCTTTCTTCTACATTATTTTATAACTTAAGGTCTCCTGCACATAAAAAGAAATTTCTATAGGTAGGCAATTTAAAGAGCAACATATTTTTACTTACCAAGATAAATAATAGTATATTATTCTATGAGCAAGTAATGTAAGCAATTTCTCACGAGAACGAAGTTTGTAGCACGAGCCGTAGGCGAATGCTGCAAAGCGTTCGAGTGAGAAATTGCCATTACTTGCGAATGGAATACTATACTTTTTCTACGACCATGCAACGAAATTTTATAAATTAATTTTTGTGCATATTGGGACAGCTGTATGTCACTATGACGGTTTACAGGATTTTGACAGATTAAAATTGTTTGGTGCGCCTTGTCACTTAGCGACGTTGTCAATGCCTTGATAATGTCGCTAAGCAGTGTATCAACAATTTGGAAATGAAAAATCCAGAGCTGTGATTGGTTCTAAAGCCGTGAGGAATGAAATATTTCTCACTACTGGCGGGGTATGAGGAGCCAGGAATGAAATATTTGTCATGTGTGTGGGGAATGGTTAGTATTACTTATCATAAATTGCCATGATAATGAATGCATTCCTCAATAGGAGTAGAAAATAGTATATTATTCTATGAGCAAGTAATGTAAGCAATTTCTCACGAGAACGAAGTTTGTAGGACGAGCCGTAGGCGAGTGCTGCAAAGCGTTCGAGTGAGAAATTGCCATTACTTGCGAATGGAATACTATACTTTTTCTACGACCATGCAACGAAATTTTATAAATTAATTTTTGTGCATATAGGGACAGCTGTATGTCACTATGACGGTTTACAGGATTTTGACAGATTAAAATTGTTTGGTGCGCCTTGTCACTTAGCGACGTTGTCAATGCCTTGATAATGTCGCTAAGCAGTGTATCAACAATTTGGAAATGAAAAATCCAGAGCTGTGATTGGTTCTAAAGCCGTGAGGAATGAAATATTTCTCACTACTGGCGGGGTATGAGGAACCAGGAATGAAATATTTGTCATGTGTGTGGGGAATGGTTAGTATTACTTATCATAAATTGCCATGATAATGAATGCATTCCTCAATAGGAGTAGAAAAAATAATTATATTCACAATATTTAACAATTAGACTTTAGGCTATTCTTTTAGTACTCACAACAATGGTGTTCAGAGTAATAAATTAAAATATGGATGTCACGCCTAGTGGCACAAAATAACAAACAACAAAAAAAAAGGAGTTTTGACCGGAAAGTCTTCCATGTCTAGCCCGCTTCCGCAGTACGCGTTAATAAATTCGTTCGCCCCACAGTTGAAAGCTCGAAAGCTCGAACGTACTATGCACGGCAAACAAAAGCTACCCTTTTTGAAACAAAAAAAAAACTTCCGCACTATAAATCATTCGATTAAATTCGTTACCATTGCTCTGCCGCAGACGCCTATTAAATACGTATTTGCCGGACATGGAACGAAATGGTAAACGTGAGATAAAAGGCGAGCTTTTCAGTTGTTTAATTAACTCTTGGAAACCGCGAAAAATACACCTCAAGCTTTTCCGCCCGTGGAAATTGTGCATAAATGTAAAATGGAACCGTAAATATTTCAATTAATTCCCAGACTAGATGTATGTTTGTTTTGTAGATGGAGGAATTTCTGCTTGCTATGCAGGGTGTTCTGTTAGGTCTATCTACAATGTTATTAAGAATCTAATTTTACATTTATAACTTTACATTTATAACATTTATATCTCAGAAACAGTTGATAATAAGCCTAATACTACACAGATAGAAAAGATTTCTTGTTTTAAAGAAATGTATTTGTTTGAATTTATTCTTTTGGGTCAAAACATATTTCTTTGACGCCAACAATCTTTACTTCATTCAATACTCTAGTTTATTTGCTTGCAGAGATTAATTTATTTGAAATATTTATTTAAGTGGAATAAATATATATGGATACAAACAAAAATTACTTTCCTTTAAAGTAATATTTTAGTTTTGATTTAAAAAAAACGTTTCTTTACACCAATGAAATATAATTTTGATTCTAACATATAAATTTGTATATAAGGAGAGATTTATTTCGCTTAAAGTAATATTTTGTCTTTGGCTTAACAATAGGTTTACTTCCGCCAAAGAAATCATATTTTGATTAAAATAAATATATTTGTACACAAGAAGAGATTTATTTCCTTTAAAGTAATATTTTTGTTTTGGCTTTAAAATAGGTTTACTTCCACCTAAGAAATCATATTTTGATTCAAATAAATATATTTTTAATGTCATCCAACTGTATTGTTAGATGGCGCTGTAAACTCTCTCCTCGCACTTACGTACATATCGAGAGTATAAAGCCGCGTGATCGACAGTATAGAACTTATAGAGTACAGTGCCTGGAGGTTCAAGTTGCGATTCCAAATCAGAGTACACTTTACTAACTTAACCTTGACTATATGTTGGGTTGGGAAGACCAAGCACTGGTCGAGGATGTGCAACATCCCAAAAAGGAGGTGACACATGGCTAGTCTTCCGAAAGATTCTTGTCTATTAATTCCTTCAACAAATTAATAATTTTAAGCATTTTAACCAGACCAACAATTTTGTTAATTTAAAAAAATTTATTTCTTTCACTGAACACAATCATAATTATTTGAAGTAAATAAATCTCATTGCTTATAATACACAAATTGCAAACTTTTTAACTGGAAACATAAGTTGTTTGACACAAATTAACGTTCTTACTACCAAACAAATATTTCAAATAAATGCGTTTTTATCCGCACATAAATATTTCTTTGCCTCTATTGAAACAACAAATTTCTTTGAGTCAATGCATATTTATTTGAATCAAACAAAAATTTCTCTCTGTGTATTTGAACTGTATTTGAGAAAACCGAAAAATGTACAAGTATCTAATATTAATTTTTTTCACGACAAGAAATTGAATATTTAATATTCTAAGAAGTAGCACTGAATATTTCATCAATTTTGAACAATAAATAACGTCTTCACATCAATAAACATCCACGACATATCAATTCTATAGTTATCCAATTTTATCTTAAAGAAGAAAACAAAAATACGTAAAATTCAGTTGTATTAGCATCAATAGGGAAAATTGAAAATTTGGCCCTATGAAACAATTTCATTTTCGACGAAACAAAGATATTATCAAAAAAATATATTTTAGGCGTTTCTTACTGACTGTATTTGTCATCCCAAGCGTTTTTATGCGGCAATTTTTGCTTTTCTCATGAATCCCGGGATCCCGGGATTACAAAATCTTTTATCCCGGGATCAGTATATTGTCCGGGATTGGAAGCCCTAGTTGGTACATAGTACATAGTGCTTACACATTGTAAGCAAGCAAGAACTTCTGCTTGGTATAGTCTTAATTTATTTACAAGTAGTAAATATGCTGAATTTCCAGACCCTTTTCAATCGCAAAAAAATAAACCTGTAGAAATAAAACCGATTCTGTATTAAAAGTGTTTGGAAAACTCTCAAAAGAAATGCAATTAGAGGAACGCCATTTAGAACTTTAGAAACTCTCGGATCCAATAAATGAATATTAAAAATTAATAAGCGAGTCCGGTCTGCAGTAAGTAATTCGCCCATAATTAAAAATCCTCCCAAAAGGGCGCTTATTTTCCCAAGCATTAGGGCTCCGCTTTTTTTTTTCGTTTTTACGACTTTAGGCTTTTGTTTGTCGTCGTATTCTAAAGCGAGGGGGGGGGGCTAAAAACTTTTCATGAGCGAGATCGATAGCCCGAATTCAGCAGAGTTATTTACATATCAGTTTATGTCATAGTCGTAAAAACAAAGGGCGAGCGAACCTCTTTTGTTTTCGTGCGCCATATAATATTCACACTCGGCACACAAAAAGCATATTACGGCAACCATTTAATTTAGCAGTAAAATCTCCACCTACGCTGTCATAAAAACCGACCGGATGCGCAGAGAAAATGTCCACTTGTAAACAGGCCTAACGTCGGGCACGTAAAAATGAAATTTTAATGGAAATGGACGGTTACGTTCTTGATTACGCAACGTGAAGGTTTTCTGTGTCGACATCTGGTGTTTTTATAACAAAATAAGCCGTAGCAGATCCGAAACCCCTGTACCATTTGACTCCCCATCATGTGCGCAGTCATATATTTTTATCTTAATCTATCCTATTATTAACTGGATGGAACCTGGGCTAGAAATGACAAAGACAAAGCTATAGTATGTGCAGGGTACTTGGTAGTTTTCACTCCAAATGAAAAATACAGAAGTTCTGTAACAGAACTTTTAAAGAAATTATCAATTCTATTATAACACTGTGTTACGGTGAAAATATACAGTTCCCGAGACATAGTGTAAGAGAGCTGGTAGAACTAAACAATGACATATAAAAAATTTTACAAACCCCCAAAATCACGATTTTTTTCAAAAAAAAATGTTTTTGTTTACTTGCACTTGTATAAAAATGCAGAACTCCGTTGGTTTCCATTAGATCATTTCTGTAATTTCATCAAAATAGATAAATAATAAATTAAAATAGAGGAAATTTTGTATAATTTATGTCTACAACATTTTTTGGTAAAATTAATAGTTTAGCTGCAGGAGCAAATTCTATTTGATCGAAATCGTGTCTGCATTAATAGTAGGTAGCCAGGATATTTTGAAACTTTTGACAGTATTCAGAATGTCAGCGGTTGCGAAACGTCAATTCAAAACGCAAATGCATGGAGAATGCGATGAGGAGGAGAAACACGCGCGCGCGTACGCTATGTGAAACAATATTGAAACAGCCTGGTGTTTCCATGGTGTTTGCAAAGTCAATGTGTATTTCAAGTGCGGATTGCGGATAGCAATATTGTTATGCACTTTTCAAGGATTGATGATGAGCCGCCATTTCTATAATTTCGTCAAAATAGTTAAATAATAAATTAAAGTAGAGGAAATTTTGTATAATTTATGTCTATAACATTTTTTTGGTAAAATTAATAGTTTAGCTGTAGGAGCAAATTCTATTTGATCGAGGTCGTGTCTGCATTAATATAGGATTTGCCAGATATTTTTATTCTAATGACAGTAGGTAGTGTCAAAGGCTGATTTTTTGACAATACCTACTGTCAATATCAGTCAAATCCTGGCTAATTCGTTTTATTTTAATGCAAACACGATCGATCTCGATAGAATCTCATGCAGCTAAACTATTAATTATATATGTTGCATGATGAAGTCATGTGCTTGGCCACATCAGATTTTTTAAAACTAATACAAGTAATTACGAAAATAATCTAAACATTGTATAACCTTTGGATTGCTTATTTGGGTTACCTAACACCACCTTGAGATCCCTTATTCAATATTTTATTATTTCAAGGAAACAGTGGGTGGCAAGTATGATATCCGAATATTGTCATTTTTATTTGTAGTGTCAATAGTAATATGTATATCACAAATTTGTAACATACCGCATATATCATTTCATAAATCATTTACATATTCAGTATATTTTCTATTCAACGGCTTGTACACAGGTCTGTTGCACTTTTGACTTCTTACTACTCCAATTTGACGATTGATTTCACATTTTAAGATTGAAAATCAGGTTATCCAACTTAAAACTGAACAATTTTGTCAACATTCTGTGTTCAAATGGACATACTTTACATATATTTTAAAATCTGATAGTTACAGTATTACTTTCACCAACTTAAATACAGTTTCCAAACTTTCTGGGGCACGTTGTATATGGTAAACAATTTTCCATCTGCCAATTCTTTACTAGAAGAAACCCCGACTAAATTTCTCTGAGCTTATTGAAATTTAATGAGTCCACTTTCCTTGAGTTTTCCTAGGTCTTCACCGTTGGGTTGGGATGTCAATTAATTAAACTTGACAGTCTTCTCTCCAGGCATGCTCTCAAAATTAGAACTTCACATACAATTATTTCATGCTCCTATTTTTCGCATTGAGCGATGATACCACCGTGATAACAACAATCCTCAGAGCAAGCATAAAGCCTCTCGCACAATATATATATATAAATTTAAGTACCTAAGGACTAATGGGGTAGGCAGTTCGGGCGAACTCCTCGAAGGGCCTCCTTAGATTTATATGATCCGCAATATACAATGGCCTCCTTCAAATTTACAACAATGGGAACTCTGCCCTAATGCCACTTCCTGGGCTCCGTTCGGGCGCGTTTGTCGACTCTTCAGCTCATTATTGTTGAGGGTTAATAACGACGTCCAGAACGTCCTAGAGCCTGTCTTAGAGGACCGTCGAGTTAATTGGTCGGAAGAGAGATGGTTATTTAAAACATTACGCCATGCGTGAAACATTTTCGTTTCACATTTGCAAAGATTTCATTTCTGTGCGTATAACTGATTAAACAATTAAATGATTTTGATTAACAATTAAAATGGTCAATAATTTTGAATTTGTTCTTGGCAACTTTAACCCTAAACAGGTATACTTTTACAGGTTCATTTTGAAAGTGCTGATTTCGAAAATGGCCATAAATTATTTAACATTATTATTATTTTTCTGCTACCCATCGTCATTTTAGAGATTTTGTGGGACAACAAACTACAGAAGAGACTTCTGGAATTTTGTCTGGTTAGGCATTTTTCTTTTTTGAATTATTATTTTCCTCTTCGCTTTGCATAAACGTCGTTCTTTGCCGGCGTTTGTGGTTAATACGATTTAAAATTTGTGGACTTATGTTTTTGGATCCGATCGTTTTAACATAATTTTGAGTTTTTGACTACTTCCGGTTTTACCGGAAATGGTGTCAACTGTCATATTTCAAATGGAACAACCTCGGATCACATTAACTAAAGAATAACAGCAGGTTCTTTTTAGTGCTTCTAAATAAATAAATAGTTAATAAGTTTGAAATGAAATGAAATACTAATTTAGTTTCAAAAAGCTTTCCGATGATACGTCATACAACCTTCTTTCCCACATTATTTACAAATCTCGTATCAATATCACCCACTTCCGGTTAAACCGGAAGGGCTTCCAGTTCAAATCGAAAGTTGAGAATACCACTATCGTTTATCCCCCTGAAACCCTGTCAACTTCTGTCTCAAATATTTTCTGATAATTAACACACAAAATATATCTAAACAATAATAAAAACTGGTTCATTGAGTGCCACTTTCCGTTGTGTACCACCCTATATAATATACCTAACATGAGATGTTTTTAAGATATTTATTTATATCGATAAAAATGAAAACTAAAAGATCGCTTTAATTTATTTATAAATTATTCACAAGAAATTAGTAAAAACAGATGTTTCAAATGGCAACCCTATCACACGAATGCATATCCAAATTCTATGGAAAGAGACAAAGAAGGGAGAGCGGGTGCCTTCTCTAGTTGGATAATAACAATATTCTTCTTTGGATGCGTCAATTGTATTGTATGTACAATATTATTACTTTCACAATAACATGTTAATATTTAAAAGAAGTAGGTAAATATTTAATCGTAGAATGTGAGCTGATTAATCTAACTACCCAACTTTTTGACATCAGAACAAATTCTAAAGTCAAATCAGTATAGTATCCATTAAAAATTGAACAATCTTAAAGTAAGACAACCGGTCAAAACAACGGTTTTCATCAATGAACGATATATACAGGGTCCTGCAACTAAGCTCCCGTCTTCTGTAGCTCACTTACTCATTAAGCTAAGAGTTTGACATTTTGCAGGCTTACCCTGTACTTCAAGGTACAATTCAAGAAATTATTTTTTATTATACAGGGTGTTCCAAAAATGTGCAACGCCATGGTAATATATTTTTTTAAATTGCATGCTATACATTTTTCTGCACATTTGGAAGCCTTTTATGGTTGCCTACATATCACCAAAATTTTATTGAAATCGGTTGAGTGACCGCAGCGGAAAAAAATAAAAACCAAAAAAAATTGATTTTGCATCGTAGGCTTTAAAAATCAATAAAAACCACAAAATGCACCTCGTTAATAAAATTTTGCGACGTGCTTATTAAGTTAGATGTAATAGTCTCGTTAACCAAGTGACATTGATCCACATTATACAGGGTGACCAAAATCGAGTGTCAAACTTGTCAAACTTCAAAGCGTGTTATTGTTCTTATTTTAAATTGGAACCCATAATTTTTTTTATGTGAAATGATGCAGAATTAAAAAATAAACATTGTTTCTAAATACAACCGCATAACAATTCCCAATATTTTAAAACTTATTCGCCAAAAACTCATTTTTCAACGTTTCCAACGGCAATTTTAGATAATAAATATCGTACGTGGCTTTGAAAAACAATTTAGTTCATAAAAAATAATAGACGTATTTTAGATTTGAGTGTACTTAATTAAGTAGTTATTCAAATGCTAAATTTACTGCATAATTTACCTATAGCGGTAAGGACGGAAATGTGGCTATAGTTAAATTTTTCAGTAAATTTTGCAATTGAATAACTACTTAATTAAGTACAGTAAAATCTAAAATCTCTCTGCGTTATATTTTACGTAATAAATTGTTTTTCAACGCCACGTACGATATTTATTACCTAAAATTGCCGTTGGAAACGTTGAAAAATTAGTTTTTGGCGAATAACTTTTAAAATATTGGGAATTGTGATGGGGTTGTATTCAGAAACAATATTTATTCTTTAATTTCGAATCGTTTCACCTAAAAAAAATATGGGTTCCAATTTAAAATAAGAACAATAACACGCTTTGAAGTTTGACAAGTTTGACACTCGATTTTGGTCACCCTGTATAATTTGGATCAATGTCACTTGGTTAACGAGACTGTTACATCTAACTTAATAAGCACGTCGCAAAATTTTATTAACGAGGTGCATTTTGTGGTTTTTATTGATTTTTAAAACCTACGATGCAAAATCAATTTTTTTTTGTTTTTATTTTTTTCCGCTGCGGTTACTCAACCGATTTCAATAAAATTTTGGTGATATGTAGGCAACCATAAAAGGCTTCCAAATGTGCAGAAAAATGTATAGCATGCAATTTAAAAAAATATATTACCATGGCGTTGCACATTTTTGGAACACCCTGTATAATAAAAAATAATTTCTTGAATTGTACCTTGAAGTACAGGGTAAGCTTGCAAAATGTCAAACTCTTAGCTTAATGAGTAAGTGAGCTACAGAAGACGGGAGCTTAGTTGCAGGACCCTGTATATATATAGTGGGAATTCAGTCAAAGATTTTTGGTTTTTAAGTTTTTATTCCTTAACCAATATTTCGGACAATATTTTGTCCTTCTTCAGGGTTCGGAAAAGTTAATATATAAATATAAAATACATGAAACGTGTCAAATAATAACTAACAGTCATTAAATTTTGAAAATATATATATATATATATATATATATATATTCCTGCGTATATATAAAATAACCGTTGTACTGGATTAACAAACTAATAAACTATGAAACAAGCATTTGTCCTAAAATTTAACAAATATTTTAAAAATGCTATAAAATACAGGTTGTTCCATTCGAAATATGAAAGTTGGACAGAGAAAATCACAAAGGCATTCACACACACATAGTCGGAAAGATAAAAAATTTACGACCACAGACAAAATATATAGCGTCTAAGAGGTGTGCGTTATCATGAGTTTGGGTGTTACGGTCGATTTTTACATTAAAATAAAAATTATGAGCGCTCCTGAAGAAGCCGTAAACATTAAAACGGTTACACCGTAACATCCTAGGCCATTATTAGGCTATTTTTCGGATGGCTCCCTTAATGCATTCAACGGTCATCGTAAAAATTTAAATTTACACCTCGATGTCTTCGACGGAAGAGTTTAGATGAGGTCGTAACTAAGGGAAACCGCGACGTACGCAACAAAAGACGAACGGACGCCTTCATAATAATAAGTATAATAACGCGGAGAGCTCGTCGCTTATCACAATTTCATTATTAAAATTTTAGAAGTGGGATAGGCAGTTTCAGAAGTGGGATAGACCGAAACTTTGTTGTTAGCATAACACTTACAATCTAAGCTGCGAGAAGGAGGGACGTTTGCGGTGGAAGGGCGCGTGGTGGGGGAAGGTGGGTAATTGCGAAGACAATCAGTCAAATGCTGGCAACCCCTTGAATGGAAGCGGCAACTTTTCGCAGAAGGAAATGAAAGGGAAGAGACACCCCTCTCGAGCTGGAGAGGAAATCTGAGAATTTATGCTAATATACAGTGAAGCAGTTTAATTCCAGCGGTTGCTCGCGGTTGTATTTTATAAAATATAAGGCTCGGAGATACTCAAAATTAAAATCTTAAGCTCGTCGTGGCCGAAAAAAAAAAGAACGGGAATGAAGGAGGCGAGATTATGAGATACCGTATTTAGTTAAGCGGTTTATTTTCACTTTTTCTTTATTCAGGGTAGGCAGGGTGAAAAGGGAATTTTGCATAGCTGGGAAAAAAGAGAGCAACTTACAGTATGATCAAACAAGAATAAACTCTTAAATTTGCTGAATGATATGTTTTATATATAAATTAGAAATGTCTTAAGATGCGAAGTTGTTTTAATTGTAACTATGTGCTCAAATTTCTTTTAATCTGTGCATATAATAAGTAAAGGTAAACCTTTATTACTTCATCGTACGCAGTATGACAAAGTACCTTTTTAACGATTTTACAAATTATCCGCAAATGCTGTAATTTCGTCAAAATAGTTAAATAATAAATTAAAATTAATAGTTTACCTGCATCAGCAAATTCTATTTTATCAAGATCGGTCGTGTCTACATTAATATAAAACTAGTTAGTCAAGATTTGACAGATATTTTCATTGTAATGATAGTTCTAATGACTACCGGCAATAAAATCATAATATCTGTCAAATCCTGGCTAACTAGTTTTATTTTAATGCAGACACGACCGATCTCGATCAAATAGAATCTCATGCAGCTAAACTATTAATTTAATATACAGAGTTAGCCAAAATTACCGGAACACCTTGGTTTAATTTAATTATTTATAGAAATCAATCTAAAAACTTAAAAAGTGAAAAACGAGGATAAAATTCCGCCTAAAATTTTTAATTTTTCACCCAATATTTTCAAATCTATTATTTTTTGCAACAATATTTTTCAGATAGAAGTTTATTTAGTTATAAATAAAATATCCCCAAAAAAAAGGGCTCAGATATTTCTCTGTGTGTATGGACTATAAAAACTAGTGAGTCATTTTCTTTTTCATTCCACCCTTCCAAACGGACAGGGAAAATCCAATGAATGTTACCTCTAATTTTTCCATATACGGCAAATTACTTTCGTTTTCAGTGGTCTCTCACGTCACATGCAAACCAGTCAGTAGCATACCTACTATGTATTTGCCGGTTACCTAGAAAAGTTTAATATACTACCGTTTGTCATGCGAGTCTGTAAACTGTTCTTGGGGGGAATCAATAATACGTGCTTGTCGGGTTTGCACAGTCGCCACGCGTCGCGAACAACCCTATAGGACGAACAGAAAAAAGATTTATCTACCGGTTAGCTAATAATCTTGTGACACAACCGTACATCACGGCATTTTTACCTAGCGATAACTCAAAATACACACGACTGTTTTATTTTATTTTTCATGCCGCGTTCTACCTTTACGATGTTTATGCCTTTTTGCCATTCGATGCTACACTTCGACACGCTAACTTCCTCATTGTCTAGTTGGATAAAATAAGAAATCTACAACAGTGAACTTTATTTTAGGACATCAGGTTTGTTGATAATTTTATTATGATGTACCTATAGTGTTCTTGGCGGTCTTATTCCAATCACGTCATATTTTTTAAACTAAAAATGGCGGATTCAATATGGTGACTAAAAAATTTAGACGAGACTCCAAATCCAATGTCCAATTTTCAAAATGAATTTTCAAATTCAATTGCATGATACTTATTTCCCATCATATTTGAAGATTGATAATTAAAAATGTCATGTCAGATATTCAATATAAATTCAAACTGGCGGATTATACATGGTTAGTCAAAATTACCAGGACACATTAGTAATTCTTCAACCGTAAAGAATTTCAAAGAAACATTCAAACAAAAGTTTTTTGGTTTTAAACAATATATCGTCCAAATATATTTTTAACAATATAGATTGATCATTTTTCAATATACGTTTTCATTTTATTCTGAAGATTTGGTAAACATTTTTTTCTAATGGACCACCCTGTATAGTTAACATTTTTATACCACCACATTTACTGTGGTGAGGGTATATTAAGTTTGCCAAAATGTCCGTCTGTGTACACGATAACAGCCGTAATTTTGAATTTTATGTATCTCTTAAAAAGTAAGGACATGTTTGCGAATGTGCAAAATCAGTAAAGTTTTTTAGAAAAATATATATTACGGTCTTACTAGTTTAATTCTAAGATTAATTCTAAAAGTTTTTGTAAGGTTCATTTTTTATAAAATGCGCTATTACTCTTAGCATTTTACAATGATTTTGCAAATGAATTGTAAGTTCGTCAAAATAGATAAAGTAGAGGAAATTTTGTATAATTTGTGTCTATAACATTTTTTGGTAAAATTAATAGTTTAGCTGCAGGAGCAAATTCTATTTGATCGAAATCGTGTCTGCATTAATAGTAGGTAGCCAGGATATTTTGAAACTTGACAGTATTCAGAACGTCAGCGGTTGCGAAACGTCAATTCAGCACGCAAATGCATGGAGAATGCGATGAGGGGGAGAAACACGCGCGCAGGTACCCTATGTGAAACAATATTAGGTTTGTTCGAGCAGCATCAAAATAAGTGCATAAAGCACTTATTCTTTCTCCTGCGCATGCCAAATGGCAGTTTTGGCCTGCAAAAGCCTGCATTGCGTATGCGTACAAGAATTCCCAATTGTTTTGACTGGTTTTGACGACTGGTTGAACGAACCTATTGAAACAGCCATGGTGTTTACAAAATCAATGTGTATTTTAAGTGCGGATTGCGGATAGCAATATTGTTATGCATTTTTCAAGGATTTTGCAAATGAGCCGCCATTTCTGTAATTTCGTCAAAATAGTTAAATAATAAATTAAAGTAGAGGAAATTTTGTATAATTTATGTCTATGAAATTTTTTTGGTAAAATTAATAGTTTAGCTGTAGGAGCAAATTCTATTTGATCGAGATCGTGTCTGCGCTAATATAGGATTTGCCAGGTATTTTTATTCTAATGACAGTAGGTAGTGTTAAAGGCTGATTTTTTGACAATACCTACTGTCAATATCTGTCAAATTCTAGCTAATTCGTTTTATTTTAATGCAAACACGATCGATCTCGATAGAATCTCATGCGGCTAAACTATTATATATTGTATGATAAAGTCATGTGCCTGGCCACATCAGATTTTTTTAGTTGGTGAATTATTTAGGTATTTTAATAATGTCGTCCATTTTAGATTAATTGCTCAAAACTAAAAAATATTGCATTTTATAAAATGTAAACGATGTGATGGCAACGATTTTAATGCAAATTACGAATTTGGCGAATGTTTACGACTGATATAACAGTAGAAACTGGGTAGAAACACTTTGCATAAGAGAGCAAAAAATCACTGTTCTCGACTTGTTTATTTCGTCCAAGCATCCTCTTTAGGTATATTCGATAGGAATAAATCATAGTTAACATTTTGGCCATTTCAGGCTATTCTCAGTTCAAAATGGCAATTTTTGGGCTTGTACTGTTTTCGAACTCGCTGATAAAAAAATGTTTGTTACTAAGCTATTCTAACGGACATCATCGCAATTTTGGGGTTGTTGTCCATGGGGCAAAAGTACGTACGTCGAAGGGTTATTAGATCTTTTAATTACCTACAATTTAAGGTATAATAGAAATTTATGCAACAATTTATGCAAACGTTATTTTTGAAATAATCCCCAGCTTACTGCCAAGTTAATAACTCTCAAGTCTGCAGGAAAAATGTGCTGATTAATACGGCCGCTCTAAAATAATAATTACGTAGCATCAGATCAGAGGCGTACTGGGATTTGGGCCACGAACCAACGACCTCTCACTACACAAGCCTTGCTGATTCGCCGGGCTTACTAATAAGTCGCAATTTATACCGAAGACTGCGCGGCCGACCGAGCATTTCTTTTGATCTTTCCGCAATAAATGAGACGAGGTTAAAATACCTTTCGCATTTCCGGTTTCGTCCGCTATAACGCTCCTCCGAACAACACGTGACAAATTGCAACATGTGGATGCGGTATGACGGTATTTTAAAAGTTCATTAATTCACTTGTTTCTTGTTAGTAAGCACAGATTGATTTTTTAGTTGAAAAATACACTATTTTTAACATTAATTGCCTACACTGTTAGTAATAATAATGATGGTTGTTTGGAAATTTGGACAGAATCATAGACAATTAGAGAATATCATAGCATATTGTTACTTTCTAATGTCAAACCTTATCTCTAAACATTAACTATTCCATTAAATCAAAACACGTATGTATAATTAACATCAACAATCGAGCAGAACTTTCAAGTAGGCACATACTCGTGTTTGGTTTCCGTCTAGCCTAGCCACTAAACAATTATTAATTGGAACGGTAATTATCCACTTCTGCCTATAATTAGAAGAGGCCAATTTTCGTTCCAATGTAGGTACTTGTCGGGGCATTCGCTGCATCTTACCAGAGTTGTATTAATATGCCTATACTTCAACTTCAGAGCTCTGGATGTGATGTATAGAAACAACGCTGGTAGTTAACAGTAACACAGATAAATCGTCAGCATTGTGTATTTGCATTAGCGTTCGTTTGAGGGAAAAAATGCCAGAAACGCAGCATGGTAAGCAAGGAACGTTATAACTGCGAAACAAATGATGACTGATGACAATGGGAGTGTAGATACTGTCTACTCTCAACAGAGTTTCTGCAAATGAGATGCTGGTAATTGATTATTGCTATTATTTCTTTGTTATACCGGGTGATTCAATTTCGAGGCTCAGCATGGGGATCTCGGTTATTAGTGGAGATAGAGCCAATGTTTAAATTTGGCAAAAGACATAAAAGACATAAAAGACATATTGAAATAAAATAGCTCATTAGCCTTTATAAAGAATTAGGATCAATTAGGAAAAATATATGATCAATTAGAAAAAATAATATGAAAGTGTACTGTAGTGTAGTGATCCTATGCGAAAATCAAAAGAGAAATATAAAATAGTCCTAACGATCCTTTTGAGTTTTTATGCGATATTCACAAACTTAAAGAAAATGTTATAAGTAAAAATGATTTACTGGCACATTCCAAAGATATAGAAACCGCTTTAAAAGTTAGCGATTCCTCCATCTTAACGGTTTAGAATTTGCTGCCGAAATGGTAAGCTAGCTAATTTTTATTTGGGTAGACACATAATTTGCCCGCCTATAAAAATAATATTAAAATGTGCTGAGTCTTTGATGATATTATTATTGCAATTAATTAAAAACTATCAGTGATTAAAAAATTCCCCATGAAATGCTTGCATCAATATCTCCGAAAATAATACTCTTAGCAGAACAAATTATACATCATATTAAAGATACAATTTTGATGAAGATTTGGGTACATGATAAACAAAGAATTACTTAAAATATTGAAAGATTTAGATTTGGGAAAATGTAAAGAATGGAGATAGTTTGCTGATGACAGATTACTTAACAGTGTAGATATTGGCATAATATTTCGGTTCTGAAAACCCGTTTTTTAACCTTCTCCCAAATCTACATCTTTCAATATTTTTAAGTAATACTTTTCATCTTTAATATGGTGTAGATTTTGTTCTGCTAAGCTTAATACTTTCGGAGATATTTGATGCATGAACTACTCATGACAAATTTCACTGATAATCACTAATAATTTATAACAAATTTCAATAATAATGTCTTCATTCAGTAAACATTTTGATGGTATTATTGGTACTATTTTCATAGTCGGGAGAATTAATTATGATGTTAAATGATTTTGCGTCCATAGACCTTGTTTCCAGAAGGTCCAGTTGACGTTTTTAAAAATTCATTACCTCCCTTAACATTGGGCCAAATTTAAACATTGCTTAGCAGTTTTTTCTAACCCTGCCTATAACTGTTGCTACCTGAGCGGGCGATAGACAGTCTGCTAAACTAATATTAATTAAAAAAAAAAAATACTTAAGAACCATGTCTACTTAAAATTGTCTTAATGGGTTAGCAATGAAGGCCACTGAATATAAATTGAGTAATACATTAGATCTGAAAGAAATTACTCGCGATTTTGCAGAAAAAAAGGTTCGAAAGAGCTAATTTTAATTTAGGGTTAAACTTTGTATATTGTACTAGTATTCTCTATTCTTTGTAGTTTTAAAAGTATTGTTTGTACTAGAATAATCTCCAAAGGTTGTGTTTTTATTACAAATAAATTTCGTAAATATTGTCTCAGTGTTGTATTTTTCTGGATCATGATTCTTGTATAAATCTGTCTTTTTGTATAAATCATTTTGGAGTTACGGGGGCGGCACTATTGAGATTTGCCTACGGCGGCAAAAACGTTACGGCCGGCCCTGCACCCAGTATTATTTCAATGATTTGCAGTTGGTTTGTTATAAAAGTAATTAATCAATTGAGCTGCTATTTTATAAGTATGTAATTAATTAAGTATGTACAGGTGGGCCAAATTCGATGTTACTATAGGAGATCTCGGTAACTATAAGAGATATCGAAAAATGAGTAAGATCGTTCTTTTTTGAGAGAAACACAATGGTGAAAACCAAAATTAGCTATCGTCTTTTGTTTTCGAGTATTATTATCCTATTAATCTAAGGCAATTGCACTGCGAGATATGCACTGTCAAATATTTGTACCGAAAGTATCGAAAATATGAACATTTAATGCCGATTCGTAAGATCGCACATCTGGACTTGCAAACACGTTGCAAACTCTCGAACGCATCGGCTGGCTCGACAAAAACTTGTAGTTCTGTGGCCGTAAAAATCTTCTACGCCGATATTGGGCAGACTATTTGAGGTAAACATATTAATGCCGCATGAATGCACCGGTGAAAAATACATTCTTATGCCTGCAAGAAATAGTTTTCGGGCTATAGAATTCTTAATACGTTTTACTTTCGACAAGAAAACAATATCTTGGTACGTAGTGTGTAGGATGTTTGTTTTCGCTACATTATTAACGCGTCTTGCAAAATATAATAAAAAATAATACACGCAAGGACTCATGATGCATGAATTTATTATTTGATAATAATTATTTCAATCATTTGCAGTTGGTTTGTTATAAGAGTAATTAATCAATCAATCAATCAGGGGGCGGCACTATTGAGATTTGCCTACGGCGGCGAAAACGTTAGGGCCGGCCCTGATAGTAGCAAGAGTTACCAACAAAAGTAAGCGAGATAGAATAGAGAAACGATTCAACTGTTTTTTTTTTTTTTGGGAGATTGATAATAATTATTCACATATGTGTCCAACTTTCCCACTTACATTTTGATCAACCCTGCAGGTATACAAGACAAGACGATCTCTTCCATAAATCTACTATCCTAAAGTAAACTAATAATCCATAGCGGGGTTGTTCATCCCCCAATTTAATATACTTCACAGTAATCCCCAAGTATATTATATTATTATCTGTTAAACAAACAGAGTTGCAGCACAAATATGTGTTTCCAGACTGTTATTTTGGAGCCCTCCGCTCTGTTAAGTCGAGAATATTGATTTTAAACCGAGAGACTTGATACTTGCGTCTCCTGACTTGTGCCAACCGTGGCAAATATGCAAAACGTGACGTGATATATACGGTATGGAGAATATAAATGTCAAAAACTCACCCTAGATAGTTGTCGTTGAAGTTTGGCCACGGCCTGCTTGTCCTTGAGTTCAGTTTTCTGGGCAGCGTCCAGCGCCGCCTCTAGCTCAGATACCCTCAACTCCAACTTTTCCTGGAATAAAAAAAAAACTTATGTTACCTATTATAGAAAAACAGTAATTTTTAAGGTAGATTGTTATGCTTTTGCTATATATGGCATGAACATGAATACCGATACCGTATACTAGTGAAAAATATAATAATTACTGATAAATTAAGAATCAAAACCGTACTGATATAAAATGTATTCGGAACCGCTGTACGAAGTTAACTGAAACGTTGATGTGTTTATTGGGAAAAATGCGACTGCAAGTCTTTTTCGGCATTGAGACCTGAAAACGTATTTACCTCTGCATACTACGTATGATATTCTTTATGATATTCACAAAGTATCAGACTAAAATTTTCTGGATTGTAATTTAATTTTAGCAATTATCTATCGTTACGGATAGGAATATAAATAATAACCACGTAATTTTGAATCAATTCTTATAAAAATTATGTAGTAAGCACAACAAGAAAGGCCTAAGGTTTGACAAACCAAAAAATGGTGTAAGGTAAACGCCCAAAATTCAGACAGGTTAAGGAATCTCACTCAACCTAACTCAGATTTAACTACTTAGTATTCTACACTCTGCCCTCTCTCTCTCTCATCGGTATTTTAATGTTTCGTGCATCTGGAATTTTTAGTGTTTTTCTTGGTGCAGCTTGTTATTCTGTTTCTTTTTCCCTTCCTTTCTTATTTCTCTTGAATGATTCTTCTCATGTTTTCTTCAGAAATATTATCTGCAAGCATTAGATAATAATGTTACAGAAGAACAGTTTATTTTTACTTTATTTGGATGTTTCAGGCCTGAATAATGCTTTAGCCCTTTTAAAATATACGGAATTTAGGACAGTGTTTGAATTTTGAACGTTTACCTTAAATGTGGATACATTTGTTTTAATAATTGTTTATGTTTTAATAACGGTTATGACATAAGTTCATTAAATAAACGTTAAATAAATAATATTGTATTGAAAGTGATCTGAATTTCTATTAATAGATAAGTCTAAAAAATTGATTTGATTATTAATTTCTTTTTCCTATGGAAATTTTAATTTAGAGATAATATTAATTCGTTTAAGAAAAGAGTTATATAAATTAGGATAGGAATTCCAAACGCAGAAGATATCAACGACATATTGACATCACAAAATGATATGTTTAATGCTCGATAAACTAAATATTTTATTTTCTATGTGGCCAACAAATATGTTGGAAAATAAACCACTTATATTATAGGACTATCGACAGCTAGGCAATCATTTTGTTTATCTATTACTATTAAATTGAAATTTTGTTGTAATACAATGTTCAATAAATCTATAATATCCTTAAAGTTAGTAATATCATAATTATGTGATTTGATGTGTTTAGGATGTAATATAAAATCTCGTAAAACAAAACATTGTCATTAAATTTCAATTATGTCGAAGCAAAAACTTAAAACACCATACAAATGTGTTGATTAGACATCTAATTACCCATTTAGCAGGTCTACATGTATACTTCGAGTCAATCCGAGTGTAGAATAGGCAATCAACAACCTATTCCAGATGTGACAATCGCCCAAGAAAGTCATTTGAAAACCCTATATAGGGGAACCGAAAGTAATTGCCTGCTTCCACTGCTTTGAATCGAATTCGATAAATTTCGGATACGCAGATGTGTTTGTTTTATATTAGGGGAACCACTGTTCATCTTACCATCTACATAAATCCTTCCAAGTCGTCGCAACACTAAATTTATAGCACTGCTTACGCGATTTTAACATAAAGACAAAACATACTTTCGATTCATATTTCATCAGTTCAACTTAGTTCAACATTAATTGTATTCAAACTAAGTTTGGATGCTATGGATGACCATCAACGTCATTTGTCTCCGTAGGCTGGGCTTAGCATCAACGTCAACCCGGGGAAGAAGATCATTTGCAGTGCTTAAGATGTTTAAAATTAAGATGCCGTTAGCGTAGTACTTCCCCATTAATTAAATCAATTTTCGGGCTTAAAGGGGTAGCCTTTTCTATATTCAAACCAGAGCAGAAGTTAGACGGTGATTAGACAGCTTAAAGATGGTCTTCTGAAATTTTAATGACAACCCTTTTTGCGATGCCATTTTGGTAACACCATAAAAAAATAAGTTCCACAGCTAGATAAATATTAACCTCAAACACCGGAAACGAACAACGTTTCTACAAACGCGAAACTTATGTTAAAAGTTGAGTTTTTCCTTATATTTTAATGTAAAATTTAATACTCGTGACCCAAATGCAGTAACACTATGTAATACTCTGGAAACATTTGGCATTCGTGCTACAAATAATCAAAACACAAGACTATCTGCTTGTCTTGATAATATTTTTGTTTCAAGTACTGTTCAGCTCTTCAGTGTTCGTTTGGACAGTTCATTTTGATCCGACCATTCTGGACTGGTTGCGGAGGTGGGGTGTTCTGTTCAGGAAACTGGTGGTGAGAGGATATCATATAGGCCAATTACTGACTTTGGCCTGTTTACGCTTTATAACAAAATGGAGAATACAAACTGGTCGTTTTCCCTCGACAATACGATTCACATTGATGTTAGAGCAGCCAGATTCTTGAATATCATATCTGAAGCAATGGATTCATGTTTTCCCATTAAAACAACTGCTATTTAAAAACAAACCGTTGGTGAATTGGTTCAATGACGAGCTGTATAGGATGAGAGAACAGCTGCGCTCATTTAACATTCTAAATCGTAACTATCCCGGATTCATATCAGAAAATCGACTGAAAATATTTAAAAGAAGTTATAGAAATAAACTGCGTGAGGCGAAAAGATCGGCTTTTGATGTTTACGTTGAGTCGGGTGCCAACAAATCGTCATCATTATGGAAAATAATAAAGCATAACACTAACCGAAAGAAAACTAGTTTGGACAATGTACCCTCGGCTGAAAATGTTAGCGACTTTTTTATAAACATACCCCATGATATTGTTAAAAACCTAAGCAAACCTGATATGAATCCACTGCAATACATAAAAAATATAACATCTGACACCTTTAATTTTAACCATGTTTCATTTAATGACATGAGAGACACAATAAACTCATTGAAGAACTCAGCAAGTGCGGACTGCTATGGCATCAGTGTAAGAATAATCAAAACATTAAGAAATATCATTATATATCCACTTACACACCTTTTCAATGACTGCATTGAACAAGGTTGTTTCCCGAAATGTTTAAAAATTGCTACAGTGATACCGATACATAAGAAAAATGACACGGGCAACTGTAACAACTACAGACCCATATCATTAACACCGATCGTATCAAAAATATTCGAAAAAATACTAAAAAAACAAATATACATACATTTTGAAGGGAACAACTTGTTTAGCGAGTCTCAGTTTGGATTTAGGCATGGCAAATCTACCAGTCTAGCTATCAATGCTCTTATAAATAAAATCTTAAACAACTTTGAGCGCGGATACCATTCCGTTGCCACGTTTTATGACCTCTCGAAAGCTTTCGATTGTGTCACACATCATGTTCTATTAGAAAAACTTAAGAAATATAACTTTTCGAAATCGAGCATTGGGTTAATGGAGTCATATCTGAGTAATCGTTACCAACACGTAAAACTGAACAATTCAATTTCATCGAACAGGCTTTGCAGTTACGGGGTACCCCAAGGATCAGTTTTGGGCCCCATTCTCTTTTTAATTTATATCAACGACATTAATTGTGCTACTGAAGCAACTGATCTTATTCTATTTGCGGATGACACAACGGTAGTTAAGGCAGGTGATGATTATGAACAGCTTCTTAATACAGTTGACCTATGTGACAGAGATATTAAAGAATGGTTTTCTTCAAATGCGCTTTGCATCAATCAGGATAAGTGCTTATCGGTATTGTTTACATTCCGACATGAAGCGCGTTCCAGTACGGACGATAATGAGAGTGTAAAATTCTTGGGTGTTATTCTTGACTCCAAATTAAAGTGGGAAAGTCATGTCGGACATGTTTCAGGAAAACTTGCGAGGGTGATTCATTATTTGAGAATCTTGACAGAATCAATCTCTATAAAATGTCTTAGGGTTGCATACTTTGCCTTTTTTCACTCCTTGATGACATATGCAATATTTAACTGGGGCCATTCAGGTCACAGCAATAAATTGTTTTCTCTACAACGCCGATGCATAAGAGTAGTACTCGGAGTCGGTTGGAGGGAAGATTGCTGTGAACACTTCCGAAATCTCAATGTTCTGACACTTCCATCCGCCTACATATTGGAATGTTTAATGTACGCTAAGGTCAATGCCAGTACGTTTGTGACATCGAATGCAATTCACTCGTACAACACTCGTGAGAATCAGCATCAAATTACTGGGCTCTAAAATTTTTTAATGTTCTGCCGCCAGCAATTAAGTGTTACTCCAATAACAGATTTAAGACAGTAATGAAACAATTCTTGGTTGAAAAATGTATATTCAATTACGATGAATACTTTAACTGTAATTTCGTAGAAATATGTAGTGCATAGTGTTTTTCTTTTTCTGTTCTGACTTGTGTAAACAATTTTCTTTGTAATAACACCAATAAAGATTATTATTATTATTATTATTAGGTAATTGCAATTCGACTTTTTTTACATCGCTACAGGATAACAGAAAATTGAGAAAATTATAATAATATCTAATTAGGCTAAATAAAAATTCTACTGTTAAAAATACCTTAACCTGTCTGAATTTTCGCACAATTTTCTTTCCCCTATCTCGGTAGAAGTGAAACATTATCAAGACCAGCTGCTGGCATGATAAATCAATTACGTGTATGCATCTCCCGTCTCTCTCACACTATAGGTATCTTTTAAGCGGTTTTGGTAGAGTTAATAACCGAACCGTAGTTGATGATTATGCGCAGTCATTGTTCTGAATTAACACGTACCATGACGCAGATGTGGAGGAAAGACGGCGCGCCGTTTAATTCAATTCAAAAAAGCTTTTAGCGGAAATTATCGCTGGATAATTGATGTTAAGATTAATTACTTTACTTCCCATGTCGGCGGGGAGAATGTCAGATGATGGGAGATGTCCCTGTCAAGCGGGTATTCACGCTAATTACGTAATTCTGCGTGGCTCAGTTGAGATTATATGATAGAATACTTTGCTGAAATAATTGCGAGGACTAGTCTTATCGCCTTCTTCTTTACACACAGAGAAATGGTTGTCTAATGTTAAGAAAATGACGTTCTTAACATAATTTGATGACTCCTGAATCATTTCTACATATAAGTTGTAGAACTTCTTTTAAAAAACTTCTAAAAAAAGTTTTATGTGTTATTGTAGTTTATAGTTATTTTAATTTCCTGATGATGCCTATGTTATAGGCGAAACATTGAAAATTGAAAAAAAAACTAAAAACTTTGTTGCGGTTTTCCCAAATATTAAATTTACACTATTATAATGACACGGCAAATAGAAATTTAATAATTGAGTTATTAATTATTAATATTATTATTAATCAATTATATCAAATACATAGCAAATAACAAATTCTCTATGTATTTTAAAACCTCCAGACTACCGCAACATTTTTTTACGTTTTATTTTTGCATCGGTGACTTCCAAAAGCTTTCGATTCGCATTCAGGGTTCCTTTCGGCAACGGGGTGGAAAGATAGCGGTGAAGGTACGTTTTGGGGTTGTTCGCATTAGCGGCACCCTTCATTCGCGAAGTGCGTCGAAGGTTGGCAGCAATGAAACGGGGAGGTTTCGGTAGGGTCCTTCTATGAATGATTAAAATGCACGGGCACGGCTCAACTATAAAGCAGGCCCTGTATCGCCGCCACTGTGCTCTGACCCCCCCCGCAGCACCTATCTGTTACGTGAGGGGACAGAGATTATACAGTTGATACGGTTACGGTTAGTATCCCCCCAATGGCACTTTCAACCACCACCCCGAGCAACATAAATAAACAAATTTGGTTAAAAATGGATTTGTTAAAAAATTTTAAGGTGGTTTTTAGGGTGATTATCTTTAAATATTGAATATTACGCAGTTGCTGATAAACACCTATTAATTTTGTATATTTTGGCTAGCTAAAATTAGTAAACCTTGTTGAAACAGCCACAACATCCGGTTGTGATAAAGACACGGTAATAACAGTAGCAGTATGGCGCGCACAGCTGTGCTCGCGTCAAATTAAAGTTTAAATTAAATCAAATGTTCGCGTATTCGTCCAATTAATTTACATAAGCCCACTGTGGGTTCATGTGACAACTTTATGCAAGGTATTAGCATATACGCTACGATACCGGTGTACTATATATATATGCAAGTAATTCCCGTATTATTAAGCTACATAACTTGGCAATGTACCAATTTTCAATGTATAATAGAGTGATTCATAATAACTAATGCTACAATTTTTATATTATCATTATATGCTTTTAGGGCGGATTACACCAAACAACGATAGATAAGATATCTAGAGTAGGTAGTATTATTAACAATTTAAAGAGATTATACCATAAAGAACCGAACCAGTGACGTTAGTTGTGGATTGGATGACCTATAGGGTATTTTGTCTTTGGGTGACTTGCCGCACACTAACCTAAGTTATTTTGACCAATTATTATTAGATTTTAACTGATTTGAGGTTGAAGAGGAAATTGCAGAGGCATAATTATTTCAATAACCTCTGCTCGAAAGAAGATCTGGTGATAAATTTTAATAATTGTATGTTTAACAATTCCATTTCATGGAAGAAATTTATTGGTGTCTGCACTGATGGAACTCGGGCTTTAACAGAAAAGAATCGCGGCCCTCATAAAAAAATGAAAACAGTAGCTCCAGAAGCTCAATTCACTCACTGCAAAATCCATCGGGATTTTCTAGTAGCAACATCTATACCAGACATACTTAAAACAGTTCTGGATCAAGCAGTAAAAAGTTTACATTGTCTCTTCGTACTTAAATCAGAAATTCAAGCTTTCCACGCAGAAGCTAATTACGACTTCAAATATTGTTGCCTTGATGAATTGTGGATAGTCCGGTTAGCATATTTAGCTGATATTTTTGGAAAGTTGAATAATATAAATTTAGTTTTGCAGGGAGAAATGGTCGTTTATTGTTATTCTTTATATTATTATTTTATTATTGTAAAATTAACGCAATAATAAAAAGAAGTTAACAAAAATAAATGTAGTTTATTGTCGGCAATAGAAGGATTTCTTGAAAAAATCGTTATCATAATAACCAAGTTTCACAGTTATTTTCCAGAAAACTATACAATGAAAATTGGATCAGAACTCCAAAAACACAGACAAACATAGGACAAACATAATTATTGAAGCAAATTTGAGCTTGAAACTAACTTTCACTGAGAATGAAATTTTAAAAAATGGGTTTAGCAAAACAATCCCAGTCGCATCAATATTTAAATTATTTTATATTACTTCAATGTAAGTGATGTAAGAAATTTGAATATTTTGTATGTGGTACACCCCTGGACCCCTGGACTATAGCAATGCTCCTAGATCATTTTTACTGATTCGTTCATATTTTCCACAACTCATGTTTCTTAAAATTCGTTCACCTGAGTTTGAAAACATTCAAATTCGATATCATATGGAAAATGCTATAAAATACCTACAATAATTGCTTATACAAATCCCTATGTCACACAAAAGGGGAGAAATGGACTGAATTTGATGATCTTATGCTACGCAGCTCATATAACCTTTTTAAAAAACGCGAACGAAGCTTAATTTGCACAGGATAACAAAGTAGCTTACTGTTGCAAAACCGTATTTACTTTATAGAATTAATATAGCGTACGCTTTTCCCCTTTTCATTAAAATTTAACGAGTTTAACCATAAAGAGATAACGCTACATAATAAAACTAAACACTCACAACCATTTGGCGCATTTGTATGTTTATGTTGCGACAAATCATCCTCTAATCTATTTACACCACCGTAATAAAACGAGCCTTACCTCCCATGGACTAAGCTGCCTTCAATTACAAGCAAAAAAAAAACCGGATTACTACATTTTTACGACCTAACGTAAAAAAAGCGACAACAAAAGACGGCTTTCCAAGACTTTCTTCCATACTTTTTGTTGGTTATCAGAGGTTAGATTAGAGTTTACAGGTCACTAATTAAACAATTTAATGTGTCGTGTAATAAAAAGAGACTACAAGGCATCCCAGCTAGTATGATACGGTGACGAAATGATACATTTTAAGGGTCGATATTAGGGGTGAACGTTTGCGCACAAACCGTCCGATAATGCTGGAAACTACCCCCTAAAAGACGGCCGCGGTTTCGCCAAACCAACTGGAAAAACTGATAGCGTCATCGGGTAGAAAAATCATCGGGCGGTTATTGATTGTTATTGGGGGTCGTTATTATTATGTTATATGTAGTGTAAAGCCATGAAATGCAGCCAGGAAGCACGTTTGAGGTGATTTGTTAAAGATAAAGAGCAACACCGCGCCGGTTGCAACCGGTTTGGCAACCTGGGATATACTTTCTGATAAACTAGAATAAAAATTACTTTTGGTTTCTTTAAATGAAGCATATAGATGCAAAAGCAGACATTTGACATTTTGTAATAAAATGAGTTAACCATGTACTCTATATAGGTGAAATTAATGAAGAATACGACTTTTTGGTGCTCAACAGCAAAAACGTCCAATTTAAGTTGCCACGAAATTCTTGGGTATAAGTTTAAAAAATAAAATGTGAGAGGAAAATCTTATAGTGAACTAATAAAGAAAGGTTTATTTCTTTTACAACTTTTCGTCAACTTATTCTATTGACAAGCATCCTGACTGATGTGTAATCAAGAAACACCCACTGCCCAAACTAGTCCGTCAAATAAATAGTACGGTGTCCAGTTGTCCTAATCGTATCACCCGCCAAACTAGATTTAAACTCAAAGTTTCCAATCCTACTGTACCTAGATTATATGTTCTTCCCAAAATTCACAAACGTGGTAAATCAGTGAGACCTATTGTATCAGGTATTAACTCACCTACTTACCAGTTAGCGAAATGGTTATCGAATGAGTTCAACAATTTACCTGTTCCTCAACCAAGCTTCTCTGTTAATAACTCATTGGAGTTTATCAATAAGGTTAACAATGTAAAATTAGAGGATGGCGAATTGTTGATTTCATTTGATGTTGCTTCACTGTTTCCTAGTGTGCCTATTCCGGAAACTTTGGAGTTTCTTAGGGAATTATTGAGCAATAACAACTTTGACCAGTCAGAAATAGATGAATATGTAAGATTGACTGCCCTTTGTATGTCTCAAAATTGTTTTCAAAAAAACGGAAAGTTTTTTTGAGCAGCTTGGGGGAACTGCAATGGGTAACTGTCTCTCACCTTTTATTGCCAACTTGTTTATGAGCAGATATGAAACCAATGTAAAGTCTATAGCACCATATTTCCCTAAGACTTGGGTTAGGTATGTCGACGATATTTTGCCATTTTTGACACCAAGAAGTGCAGTATTCAAGATTTTTTTCTCGTTTCGAATTCTAAATTCATTAACTTTACTGTAGAACAAGAAATTAACGGCCAACTTCCATTTTTAGATACTCTGGTAGTCAGGAATAGCAAAAATATAATAGAAATTGACGTGTATCGGAAAGATACTAACACAATCAGGTTTATCCCTAATGATTCGCAGCATCCTTTTCAACAAAAATTGTCTTTTATTAGTTGTTTAGTAAATAGGTTATTGAAATTTCCATTGTCCGCAGATAGATATCAGCAAGAATAAAATTATTGTTTATTAAGAATGTTGTCATACATAATGGGTACCCTGAGAAAATAGTTGATAGAATGATTAAGAAGCAGAATCAAAAAATGTATGTAAATCACATATCTACTTTAAATACTTTGTCTGTAGAAAAGAAGAAATATGTTAAAATACCGTTCGATTGTGCATATACAAGGGGTTTGAGAAGTATTTTTACATCACAAAATCTCTGTACAGCATATTCGACTCATAATAGCATCAAAAACCTTCTTGGAAACCCAAAGGATAAGGTAGATGTACTTGATAAATCTGGTATATATTGTATCAAATGTCATGACTGTGAAAAAAAAATTTTGGTTGTGGTAGTTATATACATATATCTGTCTCAGCTGCAAAACCAGAAATATGTAACATTTTAAGCAAAATATCTTTTTAGTAATTATCAGACCATTTCTGAATAAAACACTTACTTCACTAAAATAATAAATAGAAAATGTCTATCAAAATTGCAAGTTGATTGGTACGTTTTTAAGGTAAGTTTTTGGCGCTTTACTTAAAATTAGTTATAAGTCAAATGTCTGCTTTAGCATTAATAACGCTTCAAAAATTTTATCATCCGAACTATTTTAAAGAATTATTTCGAACTGTTCCATTTCTTAGCGCCATTTTTCTACGATATCTTCTCTTAAATGATAAAATCTTAATATAGATTCAAATCAAACTTAATATAGACTCGCAAATTAATGCAGGTTATTATACATATTACTAGTAGATTGCAAATAATTTACATCTACGGTAGCACGTATCCGTTCAAGTGTGCACAGTACTTGCACATTGAGATTTAATCTATTTATAGCTATTAATTGTGGCACTAGCGTTACCAGCACTGCTGGTGATCGCACCATTGCGTTAATAGTATTGCAGAATTATAGAAATAGCACTAGGAATAGGAAATATTGGATATTGCAGTTGTATAAGACAATTGGTTGTCGACCTTCGAGAAAACAGTAATAGGTAATTGTTGCAAAACCATTAAGCAAGTGAGCGATTTGTTAATCGAAAAACTGTTTTTAAATTTTTTAATTTTCCCAAATTTGCAAAGGACGAGATTTCTGAATATCCATGTGTAGTTCAGTAGCGAAAATCGTGTAATGAGCCTTAAAAATTTCACATTAATCGATTAAATAAATAGCTAAGAAACAAAAAAAAAACTCAAAAACCTTCTCAATTTTCGCAATGTTCAATATTGTTTCGGGAATACAGTTTTCCAGCGTCATTCAAACATTGTGACCGAATGGTTAAATTTACTATATCTGACAATCGAAACGATCAATAACGCGGCTAAAAGCATAGCTATCTGGCGAATGTCATCATCAGTGCGAGGCATAAATACGTCCGAAAGTGTACGAGGGTTGCGGTTTTTTAGAGGGCTGCGTGTCTGAAAAATCTCTCCAAGTGCGTGGCAAGACGTTACGATCACGTGACAGGGGACGATATCCTCCTCAGGGCTGAAATACTCCTCCTCTCAGCCCACTTATCCTCATACCAGTTTCCAACCCTCGAATGGGTATAGATCTAACCTATAATGTGGGCACGCTGTGGCTTCTTCTACTTCCATCGAATGTTAACGTCGTTAGACAAACAACTTCTCTCTGTACACCGCGATCTCTTCGTCACTCCCGATCATCCCTAGGGTGCTTAGTTTCCTGTCGGTAAATCACCACCACATTCACTCGATTCATTTGTGTAATGTTTCGGCAAGGGCAGATAGGGGGCGTGCGATACGCTTCCTGATTTCGCACTAATGCTTTTTGTCGATGTCAATGACGTCCGAATATATGGAGAAAATAGAATCGAATGATGGTAGTTGTTGACCACAAGTTGTGACTTACAGGCGGTACGTAAATTTTAAATAAGTCAAAAATTACTGCCACAACCTGGATTTGAACCAGGGACCTTTGTGACTGTAATTTCTGATTTATTTAAAATTTACATCCATCACCATATTATTAACCTGTTTTCAATAGAATTTCTAATTGTTCAAATAATTTCACAATGCCCACATTTTGCTTCAAAATAGCAATATGTTTTTATTTTCTATACCAACATAGCAAGCAGAACATCATTTTAAAAACTGCACTAAATGGGCAATCTTTTAAAATAACTTTGCAGGTTAAAAAAAAAACAATCCACAAAAGAATATTTTCTCATTTATAAAAGGACTGGCTTTAAAATGCGGTATTTAAGAGTTGCATCGAATTTATTCGGAGAAAAAGATAACAGTACTACGCTGGCAGCAGTGGCGGTCGTTATTCGGTGGCCGCGGAATTTGGTTAATCGTATTAATATTTCAATGTCCGCTTTTGCGAATTTGCACGTTAAGTGGCCAATGCGAGGGCCATTGCGGAGCGGTAAAATACCGTAAATTCCCGGCTAATTGCCGTTCATTTTCTCACACGACACCAAACAATGCGATCCCTATCTCGCAAAAATTTACCATATTGAGAACGGGTTCTAAAAATAGCACACGAGAGGAGATTGCAACCAACATTGGGTTGCACTGCAAAAGAATCTCTTTATACACGAAACATGCAAAACAACGAAAAAAAATTCAACAGTGTGCATCCTTATCGTTTGCTGTGTCCATATAAGTTATAGCCGGCAAGGGGTTTGAATTAACAAAATGACAAAAGGAGCCTTTATATTAAAAAGGCACCTGGTTTTGATCTGATAACAAGTGAGGTTTTAAAAGAATTGTCTAAAAAAGCCATAGTAAAGATAACTAACCTCCGCAACGTAGCATTTAGGCTTAAATATGTGCCAGGAAAACCACCAAATGCCCACATTGTTAAAACTGTTTGAAAAGCTACTTGCAAAACGACTGAAGCCAATCATAGATGAAAGAAACATCATACCCACTCATCAGTTTGGATTCAGAAACAAACATTCCACAATTGATCAGGTGCACAGAATAACAATGATCATAGAAAGAACTTTAGAAGAAAAAACTATGCTCCTCCATATTCCTGGATGTGGCAAAAGCCTTCGACAAAGTTTGACACGAAGGTCTACTATATAAGCTAGATCGGTTACTACCCTTCGAGTATAGCAAACTATTAGGATCATATCTTTCTGACAGATACTTCCGCATAAAGCAAGATAATAAGTACTCAACCCTCAAATGTATTAAAGCCGGAGTACCACAAGGTAGTGTACTTGGCCCAATTCTTTACCTTCTATACACACATGATCTTCCGCAACTAGATGGTGTTACCGTTGCCACGTGTGCTGATGACACTGCTATCATGGCAGTAGATACAAATGTTGAAGGAGCAATACTAAAACTGCAGAATGCTGTCAACGATATTAGTGATTGGATGCAACGATGGCTAATTACATTGAACGAAACCAAATCCGTTCACATAAACTTTACCAACAAGCGAATACGATACGTTCCAGTTACAATAAATATCACCACCGTACCCTACTTGAACACGGCAAAATACCTCGGTATGACGCTAGACACCAAGCTCCACTGGAAAGCACATTAAAAAGGAACGAGAAGAATTGGGCATAAGATACAAAAAAATGTACTGGCTTATTGGTAGGAAGTCGTCTTTGTCGACATATAATAAACTCCTACTTTACAAGCAGATACTTAAACCTGTGTGGACCTATGGTATACAACTGTGGGGCTGCACTATGCCAAGCAATATCACCATCATTCAACGCTTCCAAAATAAGGTGCTAAGAAACATCGTGGGTGCACCGTGGTATATAAGAAACAAAAATCTCCAAAGGGATCTTGAAATGGAATTAGTAACGAACAAAATTGGAAAATTTTGCAGAGAACCATAAGAACAGACTTCTCCAGCACACGAATGTCGAGGCAATCCAGCTTCTTCACAATTGTGACAGTGTGCGAAGACTCAAAAGAACCAAACCTTTTGAGTTGGTGAAGTGAAGTTAAAAAAAAAAAGCAGAACACAGTGTTATGTGAGTGATAGCTGATAGGTGAACAAAGCAGAGCAACGTGCAGTGTGTGAAGTTTAAAGCGTCAGCATCCAAATTAAATTTAAGTTACACCAATGGGGAACACTTAATATCGAACACTTTTTATACGTAGCAATTTCGGCTGCAGTTAATCCCTGTGGGGTGCAGTTAATTAATAAAAAAAAACTTATCAGTCCACAATCGTTTCTTATTCTACCAATGTTCTAACGGTCGGAATATAACCTAAAAGTTTGACTGATCTTGATAATTGAGTGTTATACTAAAAGTTGATTTTTTCCTTATAAGGTAACTGCAATTCGACTTCTTTTTACATCGCTACAGGATAACAACCATTGAGAAAATTCAAAAACGTATCATATTATGTCAAAATACCTTTTAAAATTGGAGAAAACTTCAATAAATATCCCCAGAAAATCAACCAAACAAATAATTTTCCATAACCATCATGCATAATTCCTACATTCCCGACATTTGTCTTTCAACATCTCCCTAACAAGATAAGATCACTTAGGTAGGATCATCAGTCATATTTTTCCACACAAGCGGTAATGGCCGTCGTACCTAAGAAGAAGAAGAATCCCCTTCTTTATTTCCAACTCGTAGGATCTCCTGTCAAGAGATCTCTGTCGTAGACGTCTAGTTAGCGTTGCCCGGCGTTCACTTGTCAGATCAGGACCCTCATTGTTACTCGCATTTATCTTTTTCCCTTTTCGTTTCTTTTCTGGGTAGATGGGGGCTAGCTGCCAAGAGGGGAGGTCAAGATTGCGGGGTGTGACGCCTCGTACTTTCCTGTTTTAATTTGTCCCCACCAAGACGGATGGTTACTTGTTTTATTCGGTTACTAGCTTGATTACTCAAGTGCCTTTTGTTCCGTTCTTTTGTTGCAGAGTTTGAAAAATGATCGCCGAGGAAAAGAATTAATTGAAACGCTGTTAAGAGAAGAGTGAGTTTTACATGGAATATAGTGTTTTTTTTATTTTCTCATTTTTTCAATTTACAAGAACAGATAAAAAATTAAGTACCTTGTACCCTTATAAAACTAGTCAAAATCTAACGTTATTTGTGGTCAATATTTCCACTTAAATATGGGTTAAAATGAACCCATAATTTGCATTTATTACTCATACTAGAAACTTGACTTTAGAAGAAGACTAGAATTATGGGTTGTTGATTTCAATATGATCTTACATTCCAGATAAGATTAGTAACCCATCGCTACTGTAAAAATGGCCAAAAATCGAAATTTTATTCAATTTTAAGATCGTTTTTTACAGTTTTTTATAAAGTTCAGCCTCCAATAAAAAGTATTTTCCCTGAGATAAAAAAAGAATCACACAATCCCTTAAACTATTTAGAAGTAGTCGTGTATGTCTAGTATAATTTTTCTACCTTCCCTTGTTGAGAGGGTAGAAAAAATATACTTCTTAAAATTCCTTTTCTATATGAATTCATTAAAATAAAATAATATAGTCAACATAAGCATAAGCTATATTATACAATCTATTCTGCTCAGGAGCATTTTTCAGCTTGACGATTTATCTGAAGCCCCCAACGTAGACGAGAGTCGCCCAACGCTCACAAAAAAATAAGAACATAAAACGCCGACTCTGTCCTCTATCGACTTTTACTCGAAATCTCACTTTTACGGTGTCAATAATGTTTTATGCATCCGCACTGATGTCGATTCGTCGCTTTATTGCGCGACCCCTATATACCATGAAGCGTAAACTGGCATCGATATTGTTAAAAGTTCGATTCTCTCGGCCGCTTTACTATTCATAAAATCGACTCCTGAATGCTTTGTCCGTGTAAAAGTCTTCGTTACTGCACGGTTTATAGTGAACGCTTATAGTGCGATTGTATAGTAAAACGTGTAGTTTATTGGCCGAACGGTAAACGTGATCGCCTGTTTGATTAAATCGTTTCGCTGTTATTCTATAATTTGTGAGTAGCGATATTTTAAGGTTGCGATAAATGGTTCTTTGATTAAAGTAATTATTAGTTTGTTTGTTAAAGGAAAGTAATTTTTGTTTGTATCCAAATATATTTATTTGACTAAAATAAATATTCCAAGTAATTTAATCTCTACTAGCAAATAAACTAGAGTATTCAATGAAATAAGCATTGTTGGCGTCAAAGAGATATGTTTTAATCCAAAAGAATAAACTCCAAAGAATATATTACTTAAAAACAACAAATCTTTTCTATTTGTGTAACAAATGATCTAGGCTAACATACACAGATAGAAAAGATTTCTTGTTTCAAAGAAATGTATTTGTTTGAATTTATTCTGTTGGGTCAAAGCATATTTCTTTGACGCCAACAATATTTACTTCATTGAATACTCTAGTTCATTTGCTTGCAGAGATTAATTTATTTGAAACATATATTTAAGTGGAATAAATATATATGGATACAAACAAAAATTACTTTCCTTTAAAGTAATATTTTAGTTTTGATTTTAAAAAAACGTTTCTTTACACCAATGAAATATAATTTTGATTCTAACATATAAATTTGTATATAAGGAGAGATTTATTTCGCTTAAGGTAATATTTTGTCTTTGGCTTAAAAATAGGTTTACTTCCGCCAAAGAAATCATATTTTGATTAAAATAAATATATTTGTACACAAGAAGAGATTTATTTCCTTTAAAGTAATATTTTTGTTTTGGCTTTAAAATAGGTTTCCTTCCACCAAAGAAATCATATTTTGATTCAAATAAATATATTTTTAATGTCATCCAACTGTATTGTTAGATGGCGCTGTAAACTCTCTCCTCGCACTTCGTACATATCGAGAGTATAAAGCCGCGTGATCGACAGTATAGAACTTATAGAGTACAGTGCCTGCAGGTTCAAGTTGCAATTCCAACTCAGAGTACAGTTTACTAACTTAACCTCGACTATATGTTGGGTTGGGAAGACCAAGCACTAGTGGAGGATGTGCGACATCCCAAAAAGGAGGTGACACATGGCGAGTCTTCCGAAAAGTTCTTGTCTATTAATTCCTTCAACAAATTAATAATTTTAAGCATTTTAACTCGACCAACAAATTTGTTAATTTAAAAAAATGTAATTCTTTCACTCAACACAATCATAATTATTTGAAGTAAATAAATTTCATTTCTTATAATACACAAATTGCAAACTTTTTAACTGGAAACTTAAGTTGTTTGACACAAATCAACATTCTTTCTACCAAACAAATATTTCAAATAAATGCGTTTTTACCCGCAAATAAGTATTTCTTTGCCTCCATTGAAACAACAAATTTCTTTGAGTCAATGCATATTTATTTGAATCAAACAAAAATTTCTCTCTGTGTAGAGGTAGTGAAAAAAAGCCGATTTTTTGCGGATTTTTCCCATGGGACTACACACACTTATAGAGAAAACGATGCACTTAAAGAAAGTCTCCCCAATGTAGTCCGTCTGGACATAGCGGTAATCCTGAGTTCCATAACATGGTGGCTTTATCTTACAATGCTGGATTTTGCTGTGGCCGAACCCTTGGTCAGCTTAGGTCTTTCCAGCGCCCCGCCTTTTCGAAATAAGCTTTCATTTCGACGGATTACGCACCACTTTGAGAACTTATGGAACATCCAGGAAAAGATTCCGTTCGGACATATCCGGGAGGATAGCACGTTTTAAACGACTTTTTAGCTACATCTTAGTGCGGATTTTATTTATCTACAACGCAGTGCACAAAACTACATTTACAGCAAATACATAAAAGACATGGAAAATGCTGAAAGACCACAACTACGTTATTTTTTACGTATTTCTTGTTTGTTTTGTTAAAATAAAAATCAGAAAACCTGTTACAGAAATATCGAAATTACATATAAATTTTACGACGGGTCGTTCTGATTACTAAATCATTGTTTATTGTATATTTAAATAAATGTGTTATGTAAGAATGTAAATGATGTTATGATAATGGACAAAATAAAAGATTGGTATCTAAAAAAAACAACTAATTAAAGTGATGTTTCTTATTGACTAATGACTAAAACATTACTAAAACAGTTACACACAGAGAAATGTTTAAGACATTCGTTGTCTTGCCGAAATTTACTCCGAACAAATCAACAAACTTTTCAATTTAGATGAGCTTTTTGAATCAAAACTCACAAATTTCTCCTTTGAAGCGACAACTTTTTGTTTCGAAGTAAAACTACATTGGATAATTTTAAAAGTTCTTATGAGTTCTTTTAAGAATATAGTGTGTTGCATTGAACAATTCAATATATTCCAATGAAAACAACTATTGCATTGAAACAAGATCATATATGTAAAATATGGTTTTCAAAACAAGTAAAATTAGTTTTGTTGATGCAAGAGACGTTTTGTGTGAACCAAGTAACCAAATGCTTAGTTTAAAATATCGGGTGGTTTCATTGTGCGGAAAAGGAGTTTGCGCGGTTTGTGGCACCAAACTGACGCGACGTAGAACGGCGACAGTTTTTAGATGCGCAGTATACGAGGACTACATTCTCCAGTCTCATTCACAACCCTCACAACGTTGACTCCATGCAAATATGTTGGTTATAGTGGTAAGCAGTGTCGCTTGGATATACGCTTGATTGTATCTGCAGTTTTACATGTGATAATGGACAGCGTGGATGATTTTTCAATTTCATCAGATCATCTTAAAACGATATTTGACAGTAAGTATATGCGTATATCTACTTTTTATGCGAATGTTAATACACTATGTGCATTCTATGTTTGCAGACCATAAAATAACTGTGCAAAACATAACAAAACTTACAGAAGAAGAGATAAAAGAACTTATTCCGGCTATTGGATATCGGATTGTTTTCCGGGAAGCGGTGAAGCTAAGAGGAGATTTAGAAACATCTAAGGTGAGAAACCGTATTATAATGGCCAGTTGCAGAAAGGCCCATCAAGTCTTGTTGACTGCTTAGCTCTTAACTGTACTAATTACTGTATCAGGATGACATTTTTTTGTATTTTTGATTGTATTTTAAATGTATTTTTTTTTTCTTTTATAACAAGTTATTGGGTCTATATCAGTATGACACCTACTTGTTTGAAATGTATTTTTATTTTTATAATAAATTAATGTATTGGTATATATGAACTTTTTTTACCCATTGTCTTTGCTACATGACTAAAAAAAAATATATGTCTTACAAAATAATTGCTTAACGAACTTTGATGTAATACCACATATTATGTTTTGATTAAATTTGTCAGCCAGAAGAATTATTCTTGCTAGTAAATATGATTAAGAAAGTAATGTGCTATTATAATCGTGTAGTTCTTTCTGCATTTGTTTTGATAGACTTATTTTTTTATGTAACCTTTGCAGCAGCGGTAGATAGTTTTAACAAAACAACAAAAATATTCACTTCAAATCAATATACTATGTTGAATGTAAATTACTATTACTTGCTTTGAATTTTTAACGCACTTCGTTTAAAATAACAGTTACTTGCTTTGAGAACAAAATACTCTATTCAGAACACTAAAGGTGTTGAACCAAAATTACAAATGTTTCTCTGAAACATTGGTTCTTCCAAGCAAAATAACCTATTACTTATTCCGATAGCTCTATTACTCTCTTTAAGACATCATATGGTTGCATTAAAACAATATTAGTTTGGTCCAAATGTTGAAATATTTGAAATAATACTACAAAGTTTCATTCAAAACAACATTATAGTCCTTTCGAGTTGATGACTATTTGGTGCAAGTCAATAGTTTACTCGTTGCAACTAATTTTATCTCGAACGAAGCACTTAACACATTTGTACTGACAAAATATTGTCTTGGTTGAAGTGGATAGTTATTTCGTGGATATGGAAATCAACCGTTGTTTTGATGCAAAGCAATTTTATTTGAATTGAGCATTCCTTTCTCGGTGTGTATTAATTGACATATATGTAATACTGTTGCTGGCCCCTTAAAATTTCACTGTTTGGTACGAATACAAAAGTATTGTTGAATTCAAATTAACTTGCATTTCGTGTAATGTAATGTAACAAAATTATTTGTAGTCAATAGACACCCGGCGCATCCGCCAAAATTGACTCGCAACTGAAACTCGGCGCATCGCCGGCACAATGCGATCTAATTAATTTCACGAGCGATTTTCGATGGTATAAACAGGCCCGGCGACGGCGGGCGTCGAATACCGACGCCGTGAAATTCAATAAACCCCGCTGACGTCGAATCCGACGCGCCGAGGTCTAAAAAATTTGATTGGCAGTATCCCGTTGAAGTGAGAGCCTGGTAACGACTTCGACTTTCAATTGAGACAGTTTATGAAGAGCGAATTTGCATTCTAAATTGGATTCGACGCAATTTTCCGGACGCTTTTTGTTACACCCTGCCCCCCCCCCCCCCCCCCCGTTCCGAGCACCACGATTTTCAACCCCCAAGCGCTAGGAGAGTATTAAATTTCATACTGCAATTAGTCTATGGAACGAACATATGGTGCAGCACGGCGTTACTGCTGTTTGGTAATTAAGTAATCTTGTTAATGGATTTTTGCAAATATTCGTTTTAGTAATTTTGTTAGTAAGTGGTTTGTGTAATTTATTCATAGTAGAAAGCACGTAGTAGAAACCTCGTTGAAAAAAAAAACTGCTTGTAAAGAGAATGAAACCTACAATTGAACAAACAAAAAAACTAATTCTATATTGTACTTTGTAAAAACATAAGTTTAAATGTTTATAACCTTTATCTCGGAGCAAGGCAAACGCCTAACTTTGTCAGTATTGTTAAACAAATGATGGCAGACAAATTTAGAGAGTTTTGTTGTTAGGGCCCCTTTAGAAATTGAGATAAAAAATTAAACATCTAATAGTTATTTATGTACCAAGGGCATTACACGGATGTTTATGCCCCGAGGGTATAAACATCAAGTAATGCCCGAGGTGCATACAAAATTTTATGTCCTACAATGGTTTTGTTCCTCCGATAATATTACTAAATATTTTGACGTTATCAAGTGACATGCGTATCTACGGAGTTGAATAACAATACAATTCGGAGTTGAGTGACAATGCAGACAATTAATTGTCAAACTTATAACCTTAATCGCCAATTACTTAAAATGATGACTTAAAATTTACAATTTGAATGACAAATATTTGATATTTTTGACATATAACCATGGCAACCCTAAACGCCCTCGCGGGCATTAAGAACCAGTTTTTGCCCTGGTATCTATGATGTAAAATGTTACTTTATGATCATGTAGGACATGAAAATACTTATATCTCCGCGCATTTCGCAAGTTCAATTATTTATAAGTTTTGTCTCAAAAGGAGGGAAACGCCAAATTTGGTCAGTATTGTTAAAAATATGACAATATGACAAATTTGGAGAGTTTTGTTGCTTGGGCCCCTCAAGAAATTGATATAAAAAATAATACATTTAAAAACATTTATATCTCCACGCATTTCAATTTCAATTGTTTATAACTTTTGTCTCAAAAGGAGGCAAACGCAAAAAAAAATTATCAATATTGTTAAACAAACGATGGAAGACACATTCGGAGAGTTTTGTTGCTTGGGCCCCTCTAGAAATTGAGATAAAAAAATAAAACATCTAAAACTACTTAGATGTTTTGTGCATTTCTTAAGTTTAAATGTTTATTTATAACTTTCGTCTCAGAAGGCGGAAAAGGCCTAATTTACTGAGGATGGTTACACAAATGATGGACGATATATTTGGAGAGTTTTGTTGCTTGGGCACGTCTTGAAATTGAGGTAAGAAATAAAACATCTAAAAATACTCTTTTGCGTATTTTCTAAATTCAATATTGCTTACAACTTTTGTCTCAGAGGAAGACAAACACCAAATTTGCTCAGTATTGTTAAGCAAATAATGATAGCAATGTTGAAGCAGTTTTGCCGTTGTATGTTGTCTATAAATTAGTATATAAAAATAGAAATTTGTTAGCGTATCAGAGTTTTTTTACTGCTATGAGGGAAAGTCAATTTGGGGGAAAACTATTAGAAGAAAAGTCCACGTTTTTCATTTATATTCCGACCGAATTGAGAATTTTGAGTGCTAACTACACATCACGTTTTGGGGAAAAAATCATAATTTGGTAGGAAATCGAAACAATCGGTTTGCAGGGCAAAAATTGGCAAACGAAATAATGCTATTAAAAAAGGCTTGTTTACACAAAAATCAAACTATTTACTCAAATACCAAGAACTGTACTGGGTTTTGGGGAGAAAAACTCTGTTGTCAGGTCAGGGGAAATGGTTTAAACTTCATATTAGAATTGAATTGTAAAAACATCTAAATGAACAGTGATAATAAATACGTAGATTACAATAACACGCACCAGAAATCTTGTACAGTAAAACGCTTTTTCCACGCTTAATGACGCTCTGAACTTAACCAGCTGCTTAAAAAAAATCACCTCACGCAATTTTACCCCGGCCGTGTATACGAAACCGGCATCGTTTGCACAGTATTAAATCATCTGTCATTTTTCACTCTGCGTCCGCGCTTTCGCGTTCGCATCACGCAATTTAAGCCCTACAACTTTGCCCATTACCACAACGTCTTGTTGGTTTAGCCTTGCGATGAAATAATCGCTTCACATATTTTATATTATAATTCACATGTTATAGGCGATTTGTAATCGTTAGCGAATGGAATTTGCCTGAAGATGGCGTTGAAACATGCTGGTAGCAAGCTGTAGAAATAACGCTAATTAAAGCAGAAATAATTATAATGATAATAAGACGAATTGGATAAATTAGAAATCTGCCATTGAGGTGGTTTCATGTGTTACTATGGTCTTTATTTTCTTAATTGATGAATAATAAGCAAGTGTAGCAAGTTTCATACAAATTCTATAATTATTTCTAAAGATATGATTTTTTGATGATTTATAGTGAAAAATTGCTGTTTAGATATCTTATCTGTTTAGATAGATATCTAAAAATCTGCATTGTCATTTAAGGGGGTTTCATGTGTTACTATGGCCTTTATACTGTTTATTGATGCATAATAAACAATCGTAGCAAGTTTCATAAAAATTCTATAATTATTTCTAGAGTTATGATTTTTTGTTGATTTATAGTGAAAATATGGCTGTTTAGATAAATTTAAAAGATCTGCATTGCCCTTTGAGGAAGTTTCATGTTTTGCTATGGCCTTTATACTGTTTATTGATGCATAATAAACAATCGTAGCAAGTTTCATAAAAATTCTATAATTATTTCTAGAGTTATGATTTTTTGATGATTTATAGTGAAAATATGGCTGCTTAGATAAATTTTAAAAATCTGTATTGCCCTTTGAGCGGGTTTCATGTGTTACTATGGACTTTATACTGTTTATTGATGCATAATAAACAATCGTAGCAAGTTTCATAAAAATTCTATAATTATTTCTAGAGTTATGATTTTTTGGTGATTTATAGTGAAAATATGGCTGTTTAAATAAATTAAACAAATCTGCATTGCCCTTTGAGGAGGTTTCATGTTTTGCTATGGCCTTTATACTGTTTATTGATGCATAATAAACAATCGTAGCAAGTTTCGTAAAAATTCTATAATTATTTCTAGAGTTAAGATTTTTTGATGATTTATAGTAAAAACAAGGCTGTTTAGATAAATTTAAAAAATCTGCATTGCCCTTTGAGGGGGTTTCATGTTTTGCTATGGCCTTTATATTGTTTATTGACGCATAATAAACAATCGTAGCAAGTTTCATAAACATTCTATAATTATTTCTAGAGTTTTGATTTTTTGATGATTTATAGTGAAAATATGGCTGTTTAGATAAATTTAAAAAATCTGCATTGCCCTTTGAGGAAGTTTCATGTTTTGCTATGGCCTTTATACTGTTTATTGATGCATAATAAACAATCGTAGCAAGTTTCGTAAAAATTCTATAATTATTTCTAGTTATGATTTTTTGATGATTTATAGTGAAAATAAGGCTGTTTAGATAAATTTAAAAAATCTGCATTGCCCTTTGAGGGGGTTTCATGTTTTGCTATGGCCTTTATACTGTTTATTGATGCATAATAAACAATCGTAGCAAGTTTCATACAAATTCTATAATTATTTGTAGAGATATGATTTTTTGATGATTTATAGTGAAAAATTGCTGTTTAGATAAATTTAAAAAATCTGCATTGCCCTTTGAGGAGGTTTCATGTTTTACTATGGTCTTTTTACTGTTTATTGATGCATAGTAAACAATCGTAGCAAGTTTCATAAAAATTCTATAATTATTTCTAGCGTTATGATTTTTTGATGATTTATAGTGAAAATATGGCTATTTAGATAAATTTAAAAAATCTGCATTGCCCTTTAAGGGGGTTTCATGTGTTACTATGGACTTTATACTGTTTATTGATGCATAATAAACAATCGTAGCAAGTTTCATAAAAATTCTATAATTATTTCTAGAGTTATGATTTTTTGATGATTTACAGTGAAAATACGGCTGTTTAAATAAATTTAAAAAATCTGCTTGCCCTTTGAGGAGGTTTCATGTTTTGCTGTGGCCTTTATACTGTTTATTGATGCCTAATAAACAATAGTAGCAAGTTTCATAAAAATTCTATAATTAGTTCTAGAGTTATGATTTTTGATGATTTATAGTGAAAATATGGCTGTTTAGATAGATTTAAAAAATCTGCCTTGCCCTTTAAGGGGGTTTCATGTTTTGCTATGGCCTTTATACTGTTTATTGATGCATAATAAACAATCGTAGCAAGTTTCATAAAAATTCTATAATTATTTCTAGAGTTATGATTTTTTGATGATTTATAGTGAAAATATGGCTATTTAGACAAATTTAAAAAATCTGCATTGCCCTTTGAGGAAGTTTCATGTTTTGCTATGCACTTTATACTGTTTATTGATGCATAATAAACAATCGTAGCAAGTTTCATAAAAATTCTATAATTATTTCTAGAGTTATGATTTTTTTATGATTTATAGTGAAAATATGGCTGATTAAATAAATGAAAAAAATCTGCATTGCCCTTTGAGGAGGTTTCATGTTTTGCTATGGCCTTTATCTGGTTATTGATGCGTAATAAACAATCGTAGCAAGTTTAATAAAAATTCTATAATTATTTCTAGAGTTATGATTTTTTGATGATTTATAGTGAAAATACGGCTACTTAGATAAATTTAAAAAATCTGCATTGCCCTTTGAGGAAGTTTCATGTTTTGCTATGGCCTTTATACTGTTTATTGATGCATAATAAACAATCGTAGCAAGTTTCATAAGAATTCTATATATATTTCTAGAGTTATGATTTTTTGATGATTTATAGTGAAAATATGACTGTTTAGATAAATTTAAAAAATCTGCATTGCCCTTTGAGGAAGTTTCATGTTTTGCTATGGCCTTTATACTGTTTATTGATGCATAATAAACAATCGTAGCAAGTTTCATAAAAATTCTATAATTATTTCTAGAGATATGATTTTTTGATGATTTATAGTGAAAAAATGGCTGTTTAAATAAATTAAAAAAATCTGCATTGCCCTTTGAGGAGGTTTCATGTTTTACTATGGCCTTTATACTGTTTATTGATGCATAATAAACAATCGTAGCAACTTTCATAAAAATTCTATAAATATTTCTAGAGTTGTGATTTTTTGATGATTTATAGTGAAAATATGGCTGTTTAGATAAATTTAAAAAATCTGCATTACTCTTTGAGGAAGTTTCATGTTTTGCTATGGCCTTTATACTGTTCATTGATGCATAATAAACAATCGTAGCAAGTTTCATAAAAATTCTATAATTATTTCTAGAGTTATGATTTTTTGATAATTTATAGTGAAAATATGGCTGCTTAGATAAATTTTAAAAATCTGCATTGCCCTTTGAGGGGGTTTCATGTGTTACTATGGACTTTATACTGTTTATTGATGCATAATAAACAATCGTAGCAAGTTTCATAAAAATTCTATAATTATTTCTAGAGTTATGATTGTTTGATGATTTATAGTGAAAATAAGGCTGTTTAGATAAATTTAAAAAATCTGCATTGCTCTTTGAGGGGGTTTCATGTGTTACTATGGCCTTTATACTGTTTATTGATGCATAATAAACAATCGTAGCAAGTTTCATAAAAATTCTATAATTATTTCTAGAGTTATGATTTTTTGATGATTTATAGTGAAAATATGGCTGTTTAGATAAATTAAAAAAATCTGCATTGCCCTTTGAGGAGGTTTCATGTTTTGCTATGGCCTTTATACTGTTTATTGATGCATAATAAACAATCGTAGCAAGTTTCATACAAATTCTATAATTATTTCTAGAGTTATGATTTTTTGATGATTTAGAGTGAAAATATGGCTGATTAGATAAATTTAAAAAATCTGCATTGTCCTTTGAGGAAGTGTCATGTTTTGCTATGGACTTTATTCTGTTTATTGATGCATAATAAACAATCGTAGCAAGTTTCATAAAAATTCTATAATTATTTCTAGAGTTATGATTTTTTGATGATTTATAGTGAAAATATGGCTGTTTAAATAAATTTAAAAAATCTGCTATGTCCTTTGAGGAAGTTTCATGTTTTGCTATGGCCTTTATACTGTTTATTGATGCATAATAAACAATCGTAGCAAGTTTCATAAAAATTCTATAATTATTTCTAGAGTTATGATTTTTTGATGATTTATTGTGAAAATATGGCTGTTTAGATAAATTTAAAAAATCTGTATTGCCCTTTGAGGAGGTTTCATGTTTTGCTATGGCCTTTATACTGTTTATTGATGCATAATAAACAATCGTAGCAAGTTTCATAAAAATTCTTCAATTATTTCTAGTGTTATGATGTTTTGATGATTTTCAATTTCAACAAAAATCAAATTTAATTGGAATCTTTCTCATAAAGAATCGTACATTACAAGGTATATCGGCCATATTAAAAGATCCGAACAGAACCAAAACCGGTTTTAATATATTAAACCGATATATTATCCGGTAATACGGCCGCAAGGGACACGCCGCTCTCTGCGGATATTTCCAATCAGATCCGTAACAGTAAATTTTCGGACTGTTATATTGTGCTTCCCTCCATTTCTCCCAGTCTATTCTCGTTCCCTCGTAAATCGAATCAAATATCAAATTTTCCTTGCATCCAACGCGGTCGTAGATATCCCTCATGAGGGTATAAGCAAAAAGAACCAGAAGGAATTTCGTTCTTTGTCCCGGCTTGGTCCTCCTAGTCGTTCAACGCCCGTGTACGTCGCATTGAAAAACATTGATATATTGGGTCGTTTAGAAAGACGAATAGGTTATGTTACAAAAAAGGAATCTGACCGATCAATTGTTTTTTTAGCCGGAAGCGTCTTCCCTATTTCGTCTATCTAAATGCATCCGAACGTACACTACACTTTCAAATAAAATATATTATAAGAATAATAAGAAAAAAAGTTACACTTGATATAAGTAACTTTAGAAAGATCAAAAAGCAAAAAGTCATGAAATACGTGTGCTGATGTATACCTGATGTTAAAAAGTTGACATTCAATAATTGAATGACAATTAGTGACAATTAAAGAGTAAAAATTCACATATGTTTAATTGCAAAATAATAAACTGATTATGGTATCAATTATAGCAAATGCTGACCAAATCGAACGGACATTATGGACATTTAAAGGACTACGTCTTTTAATTACCTACAATTTGAGGTATGATAGAAATTTATTAAAGAATTTTTGCAAAAGTTATAAAGAAATTTCTGTAGCAATTCCTTTAGGTGAACATAGCGAATCCACGTGTTCTTACGGAGACGCATTTCAGTATTTACGGACAATATTTCCTGGTTTAAGTGAAGCAAAAGTTAAGGCAGGTAAAAGATATACATACAATACAATCACAAGCAAATCATGTGCCATTTTCTTAAGTTTACAGATGTTTTCAATGGACCAGATATTCGCAAACTAATGAGGGACGAAAGGTTTACTGAATCCTTGATAGAAGATCAACAAATCGCCTGGGATGCTATTATGGCAGTCATAAACTATTTCCAGGGAAAGCATAGGAGAAAAAATTATCGCATTTTATAGCAGTCGTTTGCGACATTGAATATCTCCATTTCTCTGAAGATACACTTTCTTAATAGCTATCTTCACTATTTTGAAAGACAATTAGCATCGCAATCTGAGACTAAATAAATAATTCCTAAATTTATGCAACAACGTTTGTAATAGAGTACTTGAGACCCTTTTCCTCAGCGTATTTACTTAAGTTGATAACCAAGACAATGACAATGTTTTGGAGACTGTGGCGAACTTAATAATAAAATTATAAACATATAAATAAAATTATAAACCCCTAACCACAACAAGTATTTTAGAAACCTAAATACGTATTTCAGCAACTATGTTGCCATCTTCAGTAGAAACTAAAAAAAAGAAAAGAGAGATTAGCACTTCATAGTATCTTTACTGGATATTGTCCAAGCCAAGCAAATCACTAGTGGAAGTGACGTCCATGTTAAAAATTACCCTATATATACCCATTTGTTGGTCACATCTCAGTGAAATTTGATCATTGAAGCGTAAAAAACATGGTTTAATTAAAGCAGGTCAAACAATGGCGAACTAGGTATAGGACCCCTGTCTGAGTTTATTATTTTTTCTCTATTCAAGTGAATAAAGATACTTATTAGATAAGATACCTAGTAAAATACCTAGATTAAGATACCTAGTGTGCCTATTCCGGAAACTTTGGAGTTTCTTAGGGAATTATTAAGCAATAACAACTTTGACCCGTCAGAAATAGATGAATATGTAAGATTGACTGCCCTTTGTATGTCTCAAAATTGTTTTCAAATAAACGGAAACTTTTTTGAACAACTTGAGGGAACTGCAATGGGTAACTGTCTCTCACCTTTTATTGCCAACTTGTTTATGAGCAGGTTTGAAACCAATGTAAAGTCTATAGCACCATATTTCCCTAAGACTTGGGTTAGGTATGTCGACGATATTTTTGCCATTTTTGACACCAAGAAGTGCAGTATTCAAGATTTTCTTCTCGTTTTGAATTCTAAATTCAACACCATTAAGTTTACTGTAGAACAAGAAGTTAACGGCCAACTTCCATTTTTAGATACTCTGGTAGTCAGGAATAGCAAAAAAAATAAATATATAATCGAAATTGACGTGTATCGGAAAGATACTACCACAATCAGGTTTATCCCTAATGATTCGCAGCATCCTTTTGAACAAAAATTGTCTTTTATTAGTTGTTTAGTAAATAGGTTATTGAAATTTCCATTGTCCGCAGATAGATATCAGCAAGAATAAAATTATTGTTTATTAAGAATGTTGTCATACATAATGGGTACCCTGAGAAAATAGTTGATAGAATGATTAAGAAGCAGAATCAAAAAATGTATGTAAATCAAATATCTACTTTAAATACTTTGTCTGTAGAAAAGAAGAAATATGTTAAAATACCGTTCGATTGTGCATATACAAGGGGTTTGAGAAGTATTTTTACATCACAAAATCTCTGTATAGCATATTCGACTCATAATAACAGAAAAAACCTTCTTGGAAACCCAAAGGATAAGGTAGATGTACTTGATAAATCTGGTATATATTGTATCAAATGTCATGACTGTGAAAAAGAATACGTAGGCCAGACTAGAAGAACAATTTTAACTAGGTTCAAAGAACATGTAGCTCATTTTAAATATAATCGTTTTGAAAAATCTAGTGTGGCTCAACATATTTTAGACACAGGTCATAAAGTAGTTGTAGATGACTTAAAACTTGTAAAAGCTGTGTCAAATAATAGGGAACTAAACACCTTGGAAAGTATCTTTATTCACTTGAATAGAGATAAATTAATAAATTCAGACAGGGGTCCTATACCTAGTTCGCCATTGTTTGACCTGCTTTAATTAAAACATGTTTTTTACGCTTCAATGTTCAAAATTCACTGAGGTGTGACCAACAAATGGGTATATATAGGGTAATTTTTAACATGGACGTCACTTCCACTAGTGATTTGCTTGGACAATATCCAGTAAAGATACTATGAAGTGCTAATCTCTCTTTTCTTTTTTAGTTTCTACCGAAGATGGCAACATAGTTGCTGAAATACGTATTTAGGTTTCTAAAATACTTGTTGTGGTTAGGGGTTTATAATTTTACTAACCAAGACAAAATAAACTCAGAACACCATTTCGCGATGAAAATTCCCGACGAACGAACAAACAAACACAAAGGAGAGCTTATGCATGGCGCGAACAACCATTAGCAGTTTATCTATCATCTCCGTGACAGAATCGTTTATCTTGCGGATCGCAAAGTTCGCGGAGAAAACGCTGCATCATTTATATTGTATTGTCTTATCGCGGGGCAGACATTTGCTCGCGCTTTCGTGAAATAATACGAAGGCAATTTAATCTGGGCACAGAGTAAATAGAAACGTTCTATACACACCCTACGTGGGGTATTTTCGAAAAGTGGATGCTATCGAATGCGATCCGACAAAAGGGATTGTTTGTGAGGATTACGGTTCACGTTTTGGCAGCGAATCGGTTCGGTGTTTTTACAAACTGTAAACTCGGGGGGTTTGCTTTGCCAAAGTGACTCTCAAGTCTGTTCCAAGTCGAGATTTAGTGTTGGGATTTCCTTGCAGCATTGTGCATCGGAGGATTTGGTTTATGCGACTGGCTTCATCGATTTTAGTTTACTGCTACACCAAAAAAAATACTAAGATAAACGTCCCAAATTCAAACATTGTCCTAAATTAGGGCATATTTCTGTTTAGTTGGATAAAATCAGAAATCTACAACATTGAACTTCATTTTAGTTCCACCCGGAAATCAATATATCATGGTAAAACACAAATGTTTAACATTTCGTAATAACAAATCTTATTCAACAATATTTAAAACGCATACGAAACAATTCAACATTGCAAGAAAATATTATTTAAAATATCGATTATTTTTATTTAAGAAATCAAGTCAAAAATGCTCGGATCATTATTGTATTACGACCTGTATATTATCAATATTACCAATATTAAGTAAGTATCAATATTACCAAATTGGAAATAAGTCAAATATACTTGAAAATATGTAAAATATAAACATTTGATAGCGCTTCGAGACATCGCACATGAATTTGCAAACACGTTTCAAGTTTCAAAGGCTGCAACGAGCTGCACAAAAAAACTTGTTATTTTGCGGCCGTGAAATAACTTCTACGCCGAATATTTGAGGAAAACATATGCCGGCCATGCTCCGCAGAAAAATACTTCTTTTTTCTACTTGCAAGAAGTTGTTTTAGGATTAGATTTACTACGTTTCAATTTTGACGAGTACATAGTATCGTGGTATGCCGTACGTAATACAAAATATAATAATATGTACATGTGTAATGAATTAATGATGAATGAATTTATTGTTTAATAAATAATTAGTTAATTAGTCATTCGACTGCAGTTAGTCAAAAAGTGTTCGCTAACATTTAAGAGTAATAAATTCTGAACATTTCTACAGGAGCTTAAAAGGTGTTTTATTTATTCGTTTCTGACTGCTGTTTCTAAAGTAATTACATTACTGCCGTTAAAACCAGAGTCAAAATCATCACAAAGCTAGAGAAGAAACATTTTTTTATTTATTTTTTCAATGTTATAAATGTGTGTGATATTATAATGAAATGTATATGAAAATTTGTACTCGTAACTGGCCAGGCACATGACTTTATCATACAATATATAAAATTAATACATAGTTTAGCTGCATGAGATTCTATCAAGATCGATCGTGTTTGCATTAAAATAAAACGAATTAGCCAGGATTTGACAGATATTGACAGTAGGTATTGTCAAAAAAATCAGCCTTTAACACTACCTACTGTTATTAGAATAAAAATATCTGGCAAATCCTATATTAATGCAGACACGATCTCGATCAAATAGAATTTGCTCCTACAGCTAAACTATTAATTTTACCAAAAAATGTCATAGACATAAATTATACAAAATTTCCTCTACTTTAATTTATTATTTAACTATTTTGACGAAATTACAGAAATGGCGGCTCATTTGGAAAATCCTTGAAAAATGCATAACAATATTGCTATCCGCAATCCGCACTTGAAATACACATTGACTTTGTAAACGCCATGGAAACACCAAGCTGTTTCAATATTGTTTCACATAACGTACGTGCGCGCGTGGTTCTCCTCCTCATCACATTCTCCATGCATTTGCGTGTTGAATTGACGTTTCGCAACCGCTGACGTTCTGAATGCTGTCAAAAGTTTAAAAAATTCCTGGCTACCTACTATTAATGTAGATACGATTTCGATCAAATAGAATTTGCTCCTGCAGCTAAACTATTAATTTTACCAAAAAAATGTTATAGACATAAATTATACAAAATTTCCTCTACTTTAATTTATCTATTTTGACGAAATTACAGAAATGACGGCTCATTTGCAAAATCGTTGAAAAATGCTAAGAGTAAATAGCCAGTTCCTTTGGACCCTTTTGAACCAAAAGCTTTTCAGCTCTAAGTTTGGTCATAAAACTTCTAAATATGAACTTTCGTCCAGATACCTTTAGTAGTTTCTCCGGAATCGACACACACACAGAAATTTTTTTGTACCTTGGTCAAAAATGTTCAGAGGACCCATAAAGACCTATTTCCGCTAAAATCTCAATTTTTTTTTCGGCACAATTACAATACTTCATCATACTGCGTATGATAAAGTAAAAAAACTTTCACAGAAAAAGGTAGCAAACAAAAAACAATAATTATAAATTTTTAAGGCATGAGACAATTTACCAATATTTTCCATCATAACATCTTTAAAAACTTATTTGTTTCTTTCAATCATCCCATTTTTTCCCAATCCCCCACAACTAAAAACCCTACACAACTAGCGCCACCTACCTTAGCATCATCCAACTTCTCCACGCCATCGTCGTCAGTTTGCTGGCCTCGCGTCACCGTGATCCTGCCGCTAAGCCTCGGGGTCGATTCCGGCATCGGGACGCCTCCGTCGACGGCGCCATCTATCGTCGGTTTCGCGAACTCGATCCTCCCTCCCTCCACTATGATATTCGGCGCGAGAGGGTACGCAGTCGGGCTGGGGTTCGACTCCACGCTCGCCCTCTTGCGGTAGGGCGGCGGACTGGCGTTCAGGTCGATGCTAGGCCGCTTAGGGCGCGTTTCCACCGCGCTCGAATGTTTCTCGTACGCAAGCAACTGGGCTTTCTCTTCGGCTACCGGATGGACTTGGCGCGCGGACGGTGCTAGGCGCGGTTTGTCGTTGTTCTCGATGGAGTTTATGTCTCCGTTGGAGGCCCTGAGGAGAGAGAGATGGTTTTGTTAAAGTTTTTTTGGTGTGAAAGTTTTTGTGGGCGGAGTAAAAGCGGTTGCTAGGGGAACGAAATCGACAAACGGCCGGTTGCTAACGAATTAAATGGTGTAAATGTACTATTTTAGATTAAATCATCGCGAGATTTGATAAAAAAACAAATTAGTTTGTTAAATACATAATTAAATAATTGAAATTAAGTGATTGGAATTCAAAAATTACGGTAATTATTGTTTTTTTAGTCATTTTCTACTGTCATTTCTAAATGTTCCTTTTTTCTTAATTGAACATTGTATTATATAACAATATATTTAATTTAAATTTAAAACATTTGCTGTTCATTCAATTATGCAACTTTAACTTGCTATAACTATAGCTGTGTTTAGATTTAGTATTACTATTTAGTATTAGAGTTTATATATTTAGCTTTTTAGAATATTATATTAATATTATGTACGAATAATTTTAGTTAATTACTTAACAGCTCACATGGACGCGAGCTGTTAATAAAATATTTAATGACAAATAAACTTATACCTATCAACAATTAAACACATTGTTTAAATTAGAAGAAAATGGCGATCTTTCTAAAAATTCTATGAATTTACATAAATTTCAGGCAATCTAAATATTCACTAAAAAATCTCTTCTTGTGGCCAGGCACATGACTTTATCATACAATATATAAAATTAATAGTTTAGCTGTCATTAGAATGAAAATATCTATCAAATCGCTAGCCAGTTTTAATGCAGACACGATCTCGATCAAATAGAATTTGCTGATACAGCTAAACTATTAATTTGACCAAAAAATGTCAGACATAAATTATACAAAATTACCTCTACTTTAATTTATTATTTAACTACTTTGACGAAATTACAGAAATTGCGGCTCATTTGCAAAATCCTTGAAAAATGCTTAGAGGAATCATCCAGTTATATATAGTTTTAGTTATTATGTGACAAATATTTTGCAAAAATATAGTATTTACGTAGTATTTAAAAAAATCTGATGCGGCCAGGTACATGACTTTATCATACTATATATAAAATTATGTAATAGTTTAGTTGCATGAGATTCTATTTAATCGAGATTGGTTTGTCTGCATTAAAATAAAACTAGTTAGCTAGGATTTGACAGATATTTTGATTCTGTTGACAGTAGATATTGTCAAAGCATCAGCATTTGACACATCACACAACCTACTGCATTAGAATGAAAATAGATGTCAAATCCTGGCTAACTCGGTTTATATCAATGCAGATGCGACCGATGTCAATCAAATAGAATTATTCACAAAAAGTTTTAGATGTTTTAGAAACGACACAATCGTCAGCACATTGATTAGACATACAGGCTGTCCGGTAAGTGAAAAAAATGTTAAATTTGTCTAAGAGTAAAGTATCAGGTTTTCATAACTTATGTAAAAAAAGTCATAGAAAAACGTTGTTTAAAATTTAAATTAAATTAAATTTTGTAATTAAATTTAAACATAACATATGTTAACAATAGCAAATACTTTTGTCAAATTAATTTACTAATTAAAAAAACAAAAACTTCAAAAATCCGCTATTTAAGACATAATATAAGACATGATATTTGGTTCTATTGACAGTAGGTATTGTCAAAGCATCAGCACTTGACACTACCTACTGTCATTAGAAAGAAAAAATTTGTCAAATCCTGGCTAACTCGCTTTATATCAAAGCAGATGCGACCGATGTCAATCAAATAGAATTATCCGCAAAAAGTTTTAGATGTTTTAGAAACGACACAGTCGTCAGAACATTGATTTCACATACAGGGTGTCCGAAAAATAAAAAATAGTTAAATTTGTCTAAGAGAAGTATCAGGGTTTCATAATTTAAGTAAAATGTCGTAGAAACAAACCCGTTGTTTGAAATCTAAATTAAATAAAAATTTTTAATTAAATTTTAAAATAAAAATGTCAATAGCAATTACTTTTGTCAGATTCATTTACTAACAAAAAAACTTAAAAAATCCACTATAAGACAGAAAATATTACATTATTTATCTTTAATTTCGTGTAGGTATTACTAAATCTAGTGTTTTTTTTTTTTTTTTTTTTTTTTTTTAATAATGAGTACTTTTCAGGCAAGAAAAAATAACCATTTTTATGATATTTTTTTAAGAAATTTGTTGTGTACTAAAGTGATTTAGATATAAGTTTATTATTTAGTAGTGGGCAAAATAATAGTGTTACTGTTGAGAAAATTTAAGAATTTATTGTTTTTCGGCTCACGCTGTATGTTGAATCTAAATTCTGCCTTTTCTATAGACTTCTTAGCACCCAAAAAACACGTATTAAATCCCCATTTTTCAATATGTTTCCCAACATCGAGTTTCTTTACTAAAGCCCACAATCAAGATACGCTCGAAGGTCACGTTCTGTCGAAAACTAATTTACGGTAATTTCCAGCTCATAAATCATCCGATTCGTATCTTTATTTTCGAATATACACTCCGTAATGAAAGATGTGCCGTGCCGACGACAGCAACCGCGTCGAAATTCACACATAACACACAACAATCCGCGTACCCGAGCTCTATAATTTCCGAATCACATCCGACAATATGGTATATTGGAAGTGGCATGTTCGCGATGTACAAACATCGGTTTCAGGATAATTACGAGCACCGGTGAAACGTAGGATCGATAAATTGCCATATTCCTTTACACAAAGTTGATTATCGATGTGATTTACTGCGGTAAAGTGTAAGCAAAATTGCACAGAACGCACACGTCATACCCGCTCATATTTACTACGTTGCTCGAACGTAGGAGACCGCGTATGAAAAATTCTCAATCATTTTTCCCATTATGAGAGCGCGGCCTGTGGGAATATTATGTATATAAGTATAGCGAGTGTTCGCGTTGTAAGATTTACATAAGGAAAATGCACGGCTCTATTTATCTCTCGGCAAAATGCGTGGGAGAACGAGAGGTGTCTTACGGAGTGCTTCTTTTTATCTCGGTCGTGAAGGATTTGCATATTTATTTCATTTTTAACTCAAACAGTGTTCGCCAAAATTAAAATGTAAATTTATGGAATTGCTGCTGTTGTTAAATGAAATGAAGAACACGAGTTATGACTTATAAATAAGGGACCAGTATTGTAAAAATGCAATTGTTTGAAATATTTCTTTGGCAGAAAGAACGTTTGTGTCAAACAACTTATTTTGCAGTTAAAATTAATAATTTGTACATTATAACAGACGAGATTTATTTATATGTTAATAATATGGTGACATACAGGCGGGATGTAAATTTTAAATATGTCAAAAATTACAGCCACAACCTGGATTTGAACCAGGTCCCTGGTTCAAAGGAAAGTACCTAATTTTAACGCTAGGTAAAAGTTTCAATTGCCTAAAATGCTTTCTTCCAAATAATTTCGACAAAAATTTAAAATAAGTCTCTGCGAAACATGAAATAAAGTAAAAAAATCTGATGTGGCCAGGCACATGACTTTATCATACAATATATAAAATTAATAGTTTAGCTGCATGAGAATCTATTCTATTGAGATAAATCGTAGGTATTGTCAAAGCATCAGCATTTGACACTACCTACACTACGTCGTTAGAATAATAGTTATTTATGTCACTAATGCCGAAAGTACGGAATAGCGCGACGAGCGGTGATGCGGCGCGTCACCGAAGGCGGAGAGTCGCCGTCGCATATGAGCGAGTCGGCTATCTACTTTTTGGCAGGAGCGACATCAACGTTTATTGTGTTGCTTTTTAAGAAATACGTATTTAAAAAAATAAATGATGTCTGTATAGTAAATGCTAGGTTGGTTCCACTTTGACGAAACGTCAAGTTTAAAAGTGTGTTCCAATTGGTAGGTAATGGTAGCTAATGGCGGTGGTAAAATACGAAATTATAGTATTTCTTACATTACGTGATAATGACACATATTAGTTTGCATGTACATAAACATGACTCACTATCAATGTTCTATTGGAAATACTATAACGGCATCTGCTACCACTGCCATTGTCACTAATGAAAACGCACCTTAAAAGGGTAATTCAAATTCTGACAGATTTATATTTGTTCATGACACATCCCTACCAACATACTAAAATAAAACTACACTCATCGCTAAACTTTATTTATAATTTTCTCAATGTATCGTTTTTAGAATTAGATATAAAGACGGGTTGATATTTCTTATCAACAAACAATCAAATTGGTGATCTTACTTTATTTGAAATTTGTATTTTATAATTTGCCGCAGTACAGCGGCAACGTTCCATAGTGGTTTTCCAACCTCTGATGAGATCAGCTGTTTTCGAATGTGACAACACAAAAAAATATTTGTCAAAATCCTGGCTACTATGTAATTTCATATCAATGCATATGCGACCGATCTCGATCAAATAGAATTTGCTCTTGAAGCCAAACTATTAATTTTACCAAAAAATTTCATAGGCATAAATTATTCAAAATGTCCTCTACTTTAATTTATTAATTAACTAATTTGTCGAAATTACAGAAATGGCGGCTCATTTCTTAAATCCTTCAAAAAAGCTTAGAATAAACTAAAACGCTAAAGTATGAATTTTACCAAAAAATGTCATAAACATAAATTATTCAAAATTTCCTCTACTTTAATTTACTATTTAACTATTTTGACGAAATTACAGAAATGGCGGCTCATTTGCAAAATCCTTGAAAAAGGCTTAGAATAAACTACCAGTTCCTTTGGACCCTTGTGAACCAAAAGCTTTTCAGCTCTAAGTTAGGTCATGAAACTTCTAAATATGAACTTTCGTTCCGATACCTTCAGTAGTTTCTCCGGAATCGTCTCCACAAAAATCGTTTACACACACACATACACACAGACACACACACAGACATTTTTTTGTACCTTGGTCAAAAATGTTCAGGGGACCCAAAAAGACCTATTTCCGCTAAAATCTCATTTTTTACTTTATCATACGCAGTATGTAAAGTATTGTAATCGTGCCGAAAAAAAAATTTGAGATTTTAGCGGAAATAGGTCTTTATGGGTCCCCTGAACATTTTTGACCAAGGTCCAAAAAAATGTCTGTGTGTGTGTGTGTGTGTGTGTGTGTGTGTATGTCTGTGTGTGTGTAAACGATTTTTGTGGCGACGATTCAGGAGAAACTATTAAAGGTATCGCGACGAAAGTTCATATTTAGAAGTTTTATGACCAAACTTAGAGCTGAAAAGCTTTTGGTTCAAAAGGGTCCAAAGGAACCGGCTATTTACTCTTAGCATTTTTCAACGATTTTGCAAATGAGCCGTCATTTCTGTAATTTCATCAAAATAGATAAATAATAAATTAAAGTAGAGGAAATTTTGTATAATTTATGTCTATAACATTTAATGGTAAAATTAATAGTTTAGCTGCAGGAGCAAATTCTATTTGATCGAAATCGTGTCTACATTAATACTAGGTGCCCAGGATATTTTGAAGTTTTTGACAGTATTTGGAACGTCAGCGTTTGCGAAACGTCAATTCAACACGCAAATGCATGGAGAATTGCCATGGCTAGGTGAAACAATATTGAAACAATATTGAAAAACAATATTTCGAGTGCGGATAGCAATGTTATGTTTTCGCGAATAAATATACAAGAAAGATTGTAAGACGGTATGTTAACCTTAAAATTTATTTGGAATATTGTGCATAATTATTTATGAACTTTTGTAGTTAGCACTGAAGGCGGCGTAAAACTCGAAAATATAGTCTGCTAGAAGCCAATATAATATTAATCATCAGAACCAGAACCTTTTTACTTTATCATCCGTAGTATGACAACACTCCATATTTAGAAGCTTTCTGTTGAACCAAGGGTCCAAAGGAACTGGCGTTTTAGTCTTAGCATTTTTGAAAGATATTGCAAATAAGCCGCTATATCTGGAATTTCGTCGAAATAGTTAAATAATAAATTAAAGTAGAGGAAATCTGAATAATTTATGACTATGACATTTTTTGGTAAAATTAATAGTTTAGCTACATGAGCAAATTCTATTTCATCGAGATCGCTCGTACTGCATATAAACTAGTTAGCCAGGATTTGTCAGATATTGTGATTCTAATGACAGTAGGTAGTGTCAAATGCTGATGTTTTCACATTACCTACTGTAAATATAATCAAAATGTCTCTAGTCTAGTACTAGTAGTTTTATTTTAATGCAGACATGGCCGATCTCGATCAAATAGAATCTCATGCAGCTACACTATTAATTTTATATATGGTATGATAAAGTCATGTGCCTGGCCACATCAGATTTTTTTTTTCGGCACGATTACAATACTTTACATACTGCGTATGATAAAGTAAAAATGTGCCTAGCCATCATTTGAATGGGGTTAGAAAAACGTACTGTGGCATCTTAACCAACTTTCACCTGAACTGTGAAAATGTTTTCAAGGTTGTAAGTTATGTCATTATTTTAATGGTAGTCAAAAAACGAGAATAGTAGACAATCGCGTCTTAGCCCATTGAAATTAAACAAATAAATACACTTCGGAAAACTTCAAACCCAGATGGATTTTTAAATATGCCTTTGATTTGGCACTAGAAATTTGACAACAATGGACTTTTTAGGAAATTTCTTTGTATACATAATTCTCTACATAAAATGTTTATATATCCTTTAAATACGAGTTGGCGTTTTCAAGTTATGCGTCTGATAATACGTCAAAAGCACGTATAACGTTATTTGTATGCTGGGTGATCCATTCCACGTCCCAAGTATTTGAAAATATAATTCAGCATCATATTTAATAATAAGAAGAATAATAGCGTGCAATGAAAACTTGACCATTTTCAAGATAGTCCTTCAGAAGGTTAAGAAATGGCTTATGAATACCCACCGTGGTTTTTATTGAAAATAAAATTAGTGTAAATGTTCTTAAATCTATACGCTAGTAAAAGATACTAGTTTTAAAATAATTCCATAATATGCGATACCGTTATTTATATCAAACACTTGTGAAGCACATGTGAACACATTTGGAATTGAAAAATTGCAAATTGAAAGTGCATTAAATTAAATGTTCAAAAACCTCTTCCGAAAACAAGGGGGCGCTGAGATTTTTCTTGCTGCAGGGCGCTGAATATGTAGCTACTAGGGCTTCCAATCCCGGACAAAATACTGATCCCGGGATTTCGGGATTAAAGATTTTGTAATGCCGGGATCCCGGGATTCATGAAAAACCCAAAAATTGGCGGATCAAAACGCCTGGGATGCCAAAAGTTACCAAATCTAGTCAGTAAGAAACGCAGTAAGAAACGCCTAAAATATACTTGATTAGACAATATTTTTTACCTTGAAACTTGATCGACGTTTTCAAATTTTACCTTACAAGTAGAAAACCTAAATTATCGGTTTAAAAGGTGTCAAAGTGTGCGTATTGACATCAATAATAAACAAAATTTAAACTCCATTAAGATAATAACTTGCTCTTCCATCTTCACTTTTCTCATGGTTCTTGTAGAATGTTTCAAGAATAGACACGGCAAAAGAAGTTATTTGATCGAGCCAAATTTTCCATTTTTTATATTAAGGCCAATAAATACGTTGATGATTTTTTTTGTTTTGTCCTTTAAGATAAAATTGGATAACTTTAGAGTTCATACGTCATGGATGTTTATTATTCAAATAGACTAACTGTTTGCATTTTAAATAAAACGATTATTGTTCGCAAAATATAATGACTTGTACACCCAGTTCTAAATACGTCTCGAAGTAACCCGTTATTTATTGTTGAAAATTGATGAAATATTCAGTGAAACTTCTTCAGAATATTAAATATTCAATTTCTTGTCATGAGCAAAATGAATATTACTTGTACGTCTTTCGGTTATGTCAAATATAGTTCTCATATTACACAACCCATATTATACAATACATTTTTTACACTGCACTTTTTGACACAACTTTTCCAGTAAAAAAGCAACAAAAGCGACAATTGTGCCATGAACAAAATGGCAAAAACGACCATATTACCGCTGTCATAGCTCAATACAAACTCGAGATGTTTTACCCGAGACGCAATCTATGGCGTACATGCACTTCATGATGGAACAACATCGTACCTAAATATTTCATTCGTTTAAGGTAAATTTCTTAAACTGAAAGAAACTTGAAAATCGGAACAAGAAATGACATCGTTCGTTCGATTGGAGTGAACCATCGAAAGATTAATAACAACGATTAATAACAAATCATTTTTGGTAGAATTTGGGTTTCATTTTACACTTAAATATATCGGGATTAATTTGCATCTTTATTTTCTACTTATTTTCAATATCTTTTTCGCTGTATTTTATACCTATTTACAAATTTTATATTCTGTAGTACATCATAGAATACAGGTAAAGAAATCCGCCACTAATTCTTACGTTTATGTTTTTGTTTCTGTTTTAAATAAATACACCCATATCTAACAACATCGTAATTTTTACGGACGCGTTTTATCGCTCCCAGCGAACTCTGGTAGCGCGCACCAAGTTGACAGATTCATTTATACCAACGCAGCGCCGCAATTTCTAGAAAGGAACTCATAAACACGCCCAATCACTTTCGTAACGATAAACGGTGTGCATTTAAATAATTTAGCCTATCACCGTAATAACCTTCGTGCAATCGGGCAACTCTCTCGGCACAAGATAAAAGGCAAAGAATAAAATAGCAGGGCACACTGTGTTCCATCCCACGCCATACACATAACCGACCCAACTTTATGTATACGCTATGAGGTCGGATGCCCACACAACGGCGCGGTGTTCAAACTGCTTCCAAGTGCCAATACTTCTCCACTCTACAACATTGTCGGTGTGGTGTGTTCATGCTTGCATGTCTTATGTTCTCTTGTACGCTATCGTTACAGCGAATATCCATTTCACGGACTATGGAGGATTTAATTAATGAAAATAGAGAGCTATCGCAGATCCAATGAATGCAAACTAATTCAATTGAGTCGAGCGCGTATTTTCACTTGAGAATTTTAATTTGCCATTCAAGACGTAAAGAAATAAGAGTTATATAACGTATAATAATAATTTGTATCCCAACTACTTTGCTCGTAATCGCACATGAAGCGAAATAATAACATTCAACCACCGATAAACAACGTAAAATCTAAGTTTCAAAAATCCTCCTGAACAAACTAAAATAGATAGAGGGCTGTACTTTTTAGAATTAATTACCCAATGTATCTGATCTATAAACGTGTATAATAAGAATTTGTATCCCGACTACTTTGCTCGTAATCGCACATGAAGCGAAATAATAACATTCAACCACCGATAAACAACGTAAAATCTAAGTTTCAAAAATCCTCCTGAACAAACTAAAATAGATAGAGGGCTGTACTTTTTAGAATTAATTACCCAATGTACCTGATCTATAAACGTGTATAATAATAATTTGTATCCCGACTACTTTGCTCGTAATCGCACATGAAGCGAAATAATAACATTCAACCACCGATAAACAACGTAAAATCTAAGTTTCAAAAATCCTCCTGAACAAACTAAAATAGATAGAGGGCTGTACTTTTTAGAATTAATTACCCAAAGTATCTGATCCATAAACGTGTATAATAATAATTTGTATCCCAACTACTTTGCTCGTAATCGCACATGAAGCGAAATATAATAACATTCAACCACCGATATACAACGTAAAATCTAAGTTTCAAAAATCCTCCTGAACAAACTAAAATAGATAGAGGGCTGTACTTTTTACAATTAATTACCCAAAGTATCTGATCCATAAACGTGTATAATAATAATTTGTATCCCAACTACTTTGCTCGTAATCGCACATGAAGCGAAATATAATAACATTCAACCACCGATATACAACGTAAAATCTAAGTTTCAAAAATCCTCCTGAACAAACTAAAATAGATAGAGGGCTGTACTTTTTAGAATTAATTACCCAATGTATCTGATCCATAAACGTGTATAATAATAATTTGTATCGCAACTACTTTGCTCGTAATCGCACATGAAGCGAAATAATAACATTCAACCACAGATAAACAACGTAAAATCTAAGTTTCAAAAATCCTCCTGAACAAACTAAAATAGATAGAGGGCTGTACTTTTTAGAATTAATTACCCAATGTATCTGATCCATAAACGTGTATAATAATAATTTGCATCCCAACTACTTTGCTCGTAATCGCACATGAAGCGAAATAATAACATTCAACCACCGATAAACAACGTAAAATCTAAGTTTCAAAAATCCTCCTGAACAAACAAAAATAGATAGAGGGCTGTACTTTTTAGAATTAATTACCCAATGTATCTGACCCATAAACGTGTATAATAATAATTTGTATCCCAACTACTTTGCTCGTAATCGCACATGAAGCGAAATAATAACATTCAACCACCGATAAACAACGTAAATTCTAAGTTTCAAAAATCCTCCTGAACAAACTAAAATAGATAGAGGGCTGTACTTTTTAGAATTAATTACCCAATGTATCTGACCCATAAACGTGTATAATAATAATTTGTATCCCAACTACTTTGCTCGTAATCGCACATGAAGCGAAATAATAACATTCAACCACCGATAGACAACGTAAATTCTCTAAAATAGATAGAGGGCTGTACTTTTTAGAATTAATTACCCAATGTATCTGATCCATAAACGTGTATAATAATAATTTGTATCCCAACTACTTTGCTCGTAATCGCACATGAAGCGAAATAATAACATTCAACCACCGATAAACAACGTAAAATCTAAGTTTCAAAAATCCTCCTGAACAAACTAAAATAGATAGAGGGCTGTACTTTTTAGAATTAATTACCCAATGTATCTGATCCATAAACGTGTATAATAATAATTTGTATCCCAACTACTTTGCTCGTAATCGCACATGAAGCGAAATAATAACCTTCAACAACCGATAAACAACGTAAAATCTAAGTTTCAAAAATCCTCCTGAACAAACTAAAATAGATAGAGGGCTGTACTTTTTAGAATTAATTACCCAATGTATCTGATCCTTAAACGTGTATAATAATAATTTGTATCCCAACTACTTTGCTCGTAATCGCACATGAAGCGAAATAATAACCTTCAACAACCGATAAACAACGTAAAATCTAAGTTTCAAAAATCCTCCTGAACAAACTAAAATAGATAGAGGGCTGTACTTTTTAGAATTAATTACCCAATGTATCTGACCCATAAACGTGTATAATAATAATTTGTATCCCAACTACTGTGCTCGTAATCGCACATGAAGCGAAATAATAACATTCAACCACCGATAAACAACGTAAAATCTAAGTTTCAAAAATCCTCCTGAACAAACTAAAATAGATAGAGGGCTGTACTTTTTAGAATTAATTACCCAATGTATCTGACCCATAAACGTGTATAATAATAATTTGTATCCCAACTACTGTGCTCGTAATCGCACATGAAGCGAAATAATAACATTCAACCACCGATAAACAACGTAAAATCTAAGTTTCAAAAATCCTCCTGAACAAACTAAAATAGATAGACGGCTGTACTTTTTAGAATTAATTACCCAATGTATCTGATCCATAAACGTGTATAATAATAATTTGTATCCCAACTACTTTGCTCGTAATCGCACATGAAGCGAAATAATAACATTCAACCACCGATAAACAACGTAAATTCTAAGTTTCAAAAATCCTCCTGAACAAACTAAAATAGATAGAGGGCTGTACTTTTTAGAATTAATTACCCAATGTATCTGATCCATAAACGTGTATAATAATAATTTGTATCCCAACTACTTTGCTCGTAATCGCACATGAAGCGAAATAATAACATTCAACCACCGATAAACAACGTAAAATCTAAGTTTCAAAAATCCTCCTGAACAAACTAAAATAGATAGAGGGCTGTACTTTTTAGAATTAATTACCCAATGTATCTGATCCATAAACGTGTATAATAATAATTTGTATCCCAACTACTTTGCTCGTAATCGCACATGAAGCGAAATAATAACATTCAACCACCGATAAACAACGTAAAATCTAAGTTTCAAAAATCCTCCTGAACAAACTAAAATAGATAGAGGGCTGTACTTTTTAGAATTAATTACCCAATGTATCTGATCCATAAACGTGTATAATAATAATTTGTATCCCAACTACTTTGCTCGTAATCGCACATGAAGCGAAATAATAACCTTCAACAACCGATAAACAACGTAAAATCTAAGTTTCAAAAATCCTCCTGAACAAACTAAAATAGATAGAGGGCTGTACTTTTTAGAATTAATTACCCAATGTATCTGATCCATAAACGTGTATAATAATAATTTGTATCCCAACTACTTTGCTCGTAATCGCACATGAAGCGAAATAATAACATTCAACCACCGATAAACAACGTAAAATCTAAGTTTCAAAAATCCTCCTGAACAAACTAAAATAGATAGAGGGCTGTACTTTTTAGAATTAATTACCCAATGTATCTGATCCATAAACGTGTATAATAATAATTTGTATCCCAACTACTTTGCTCGTAATCGCACATGAAGCGAAATAATAACATTCAACCACCGATAAACAACGTAAATTCTAAGTTTCAAAAATCCTCCTGAACAAACTAAAATAGATAGAGGGCTGTACTTTTTAGAATTAATTACCCAATGTATCTGATCCATAAACGTGTATAATAATAATTTTTATCCCAACCACTTTGCTCGTAATCGCACATGAAGCGAAATAATAACATTCAACCACCGATAAACAACGTAAATTCTAAGTTTCAAAAATCCTCCTGAACAAACTAAAATAGATAGAGGGCTGTACTTTTTAGAATTAATTACCCAATGTATCTGATCCATAAACGTGTATAATAATAATTTGTATCCCAACTACTTTGCTCGTAATCGCACATGAAGCGAAATAATAACATTCAACCACCAATAAACAACGTAAAATCTAAGTTTAAAAAATTCTCCCGAACAAACTAAAATAGATAGAGGGCTGTACTTTTTAGAATTAATTACCCAATGTATCTGACCCATAAACGTGTATAATAATAATTTGTATCCCAACTACTTTGCTCGTAATCGCACTTGAAGTGAAATAATAACATTCAACCACCGATAAACAACGTAAAATCTAAGTTTCAAAAATCCTCCTGAACAAACAAAAATAGATAGAGGGCTGTACTTTTTAGAATTAATTACCCAATGTATCTGACCCATAAACGTGTATAATAATAATTTGTATCCCAACTACTTTGCTCGTAATCGCACATGAAGCGAAATAATAACATTCAACCACCGATAAACAACGTAAAATCTAAGTTTCAAAAATCCTCCTGAACAAACTAAAATAGATAGAGGGCTGTACTTTTTAGAATTAATTACCCAATGTATCTGATCCATAAACGTGTATAATAATAATTTGTATCCCAACTACTTTGCTCGTAATCGCACATGAAGCGAAATAATAACATTCAACCACCGATAAACAACGTAAAATCTAAGTTTCAAAAATCCTCCTGAACAAACTAAAATAGATAGAGGACTGTACTTTTTAGAATTAATTACCCAATGTATCTGATCCATAAACGTGTATAATAATAAATTGTATCCCAACTACTTTGCTCGTAATCGCACATGAAGCGAAATAATAACATTCAACCACCGATAAACAACGTAAAATCTAAGTTTCAAAAATCCTCCTGAACAACACGCTTGACAGCTCGCTTGAGAGCACAACCCTATAAAAATACGTATTCAAATGTATGCTAATTAAAGAATATCCCACGTTTTAAGTCGTATTACGTACGATAACAAAACAAAAGGAAACCTCAACAGTCGCTATCTCTCAGATAGACATATGGTATCTCACATATCGCTGCGTTTCGAGATAAAATCTTCAGGTCTACCAACGAACGCCTGGGGTTCCTACCGATTCAACCGTGGATTTAACCATTTTAACCGGTTGCAAACAGTCTGGCACCGAATAATGGGGCACGATGATGATGATACAGGCCTTTCTCCTTTTTTGGTCATACTGTTCGCTTTTTCATTTGGTAATTGGCTTCCAGCTAGATTCAATTGTGCATCGTAAAACAAAAATGAAGACGACAACTAGAGTACTTTCGCTGGAAGCATGCACGAGTCGACTTGGTATATAACGTGTAATTTCAAGAATTACCTCAAGGTTTCAAATTACAGCCTGTCTCGAGAGGCTTCGTCTTGCAGCGTTCTCGCTTATTCTTGTGAGGTGCATTACTGTTACGCTGACAGATATCTGAAACCACCTTGGGAGTTTATAAGGAAATTGTGAGAAGTGTTTCTGATAAAGTTAGCACTATATACATACAAAATTCATAGTAATTCATAGGTTTAAAGTTTATTACATAGTCATTGTCTATCTTGCATTCTTCATACAAAAGATCGTGCTGAAACTCCGCGTGAATTCCGACGCTCTACGGTCTACGGGGAAGGGAGGCGTTAGCGGTGCTGTCATGTCGGAGAGAACCGACACAGCTGAAAGAACCGGGGCAGCTTATTATCAATACACAAAAAGAACGATAACTTGTCAAGGTAGTAATTTTAACTAACAATAAAATTCTTAATTTTTGCATAATTTTGATTTAAATATGTGACCCGGTACGAGAGAAATCTCTTCTATCGATTGGCGTTTTTGTTTTCTTCGGTTTTTATGCAATAAGGTTGTAAACAAGATTTTGATGGAAGCGGATAGATCTAATAATATGGAGTTAGCAGATTTTCCGATTAGTGGTGAATACTAAATTAAGCTTGCTTGATAAACCCAAAAAATATTTAAAAAGTATGCCAGATTTTGTTATATAAATATTCAAACTATTATAACAGTTTCAAGAGTTTATTTATTAATAATATTTAGAAAAACATCAAGATAAACAATGATTATGTAATAAACTTTAAACCTATGAATTATTGGGTAGCCTATAGTCTATATTTCATTATTCTAGCTCTTCTAATAAAGGAATTGCTGGCATTGCATAATATAGCTTTTTGTGTGTCAACCACTAATCCAATGATTTTACGAAACGGCACATTGAAAGCTAGAATTCCGCAGGTGATTTTACTTTTTAATTCGTTGAAATCTATAGATTATTTCCGGAGTAATTAATTGCTAAAGTTAAACGACTGAAATTTACGGGGCAAAAACAGCGCCAATTCTTCTTAATTTGGAAAAATCGGGAAAAAGCCAACATATACAGCTTTCTAATTTTTAGTTGTAGCATATTAATCAAGGACAGTACCGGAATTTTTTCAAATTTTTTTGCTCTTAGTTTTGCGAGAAAATCGACGTCAAAAGAAGGGACATAATTTTTATAAATAATAAACAGCTTTCATTTTAATCAATTTATTTTGTTTTTTCATACTTTACCCAATTGTATCTGATAATAAAGTTCTTGCAAAACTTCTCAAAATTGTAACGTGTAGTAAACATTCAGTAAACATTCAACCTCCGTCAAAAATCACCTTTTACAAACCAGCAGACATTTAGCTACACAATTCATATTCACAATCGTTACCGCGACCTTATTTCGTCGAGATATATACTGGCTCGTAAATCTGTCAGTGCGAATTATTTCCATTTCTGCGCTTAATAATAAACGAACTGACGTCAGGCCAGTGCTGGTTTTAAAAAAAAGACCCCAAGGAGACTTGCTACCGCAAGCACTGTCGTCTTCTCCGCGATACAGGTGTGCGATTTTGTCGCACAAAGCTATATAAACAATCCTTCGAGCGATTAAGCAGATAAATCTACTGGCCACACACGATGTCCTTGCGAACGTCGTGGTTTATGTTACCATTGGACCGCTTGTTGGGCGACCAACAAACCAAATATATTCGCTTCCGTATAACAAAAGAAGGCTTCCAATCCCGGATAAAATACTGATCCCGGGATTAAAGATTTTGTAATCCCGGGATTCATGAAAAAACCCAAAAATTGGCAGATCAAAACGTCTGGGATGCCAAAAGTTACCAAATCTCAAAAGTCAGTACGAAACGCTAAATACTTGATTGGACAATATTTTCTTCCCTGAAACTTGATCGACGTTTTCAAATTTTACCTTACAAGTAGAAAACCTAAATTATTGGTTTAAAAGGTGTCAAAGTGTGCGTATTGACATCAATAATAAACTAAATTTAAACTCTATTAAGATAATAACTTGCTCTTCCATCTTCAATTTACTCAACGGTCTTGTAGAATGTTTCAAGAATAGTCACGGCAAAAGAAATTATTTGATAGAGCCAAATTTTCCATTTTTTATATTAAGGCCAATAAATATTTTGATGATTTTTTGTTTTCTTCTGTAAGATAAAATTGGATAGCTTTAGAACTTATACATCATGGATGTTTATTATTCAAATAGACTAACTGTTTGCATTTTAAATAAAACGATTATTGTTTGTAAAATATAATGACTTGTAATATCCAGTTCTAAATGCGTCTTCAAGTAAACCGTTATTTATTGTTGAAAATTGATGAAATATTCAGTGAAACTTCTTAGAATATTAAGTATTCATTTTCTTGTCATGAACAAAATGATATTACTTGTACGTGTTTCGGTTATGTTAAGTATAGTTCACATATAACACAACCCATATTATAAAAAACATTTTTACAGTGCACTATTTGACACAACTTTTCCACTAAAAGAGCAAAAAAAGCAATAATAGTGTCATGACGATTAATAACAAATCATTTTTGGTACAATTTGGGGTTCATTTTACACTTAAATATATCGGGATTAATTTGTATCTTTATTTTCTACGTATTTTCAATATTATTTTCGCTGTATTTTATACCTATTTACAAATTTTATATTCTGTAGTATTATCGTAGAATACAGGTAAAGAAATCCGCCACTAATTTTTACGTTTATGTTTTTGTTTCTGTTTTAAATAAAGCCTGAATTTTTTGTTTAGGTAAATAAAAAGACGCAAACATGCTGAAAATGATGTTTGCCTCCATATTGAATTATATCTACTTCTTGCAAAATCTGTTCCTCCTATTATAACAACATTTTAGTATAAACGAACATTTTATCGTTAATACTTAATTTAATCAGAAATGGTGCTGTTATAGATTGAAGTTCATACTTAAACAATACCTAATACATACTCAAAGATTGAAAAATTCTTCTTATTAACCCAGTCTACTCTTGTTTAATAAGGAGAATTTTGTGAGACAGTTGTAATTTTCAGGATTAATTATTGAATTTGTGGCCAATACGAGTATATATGTCCATCTAGTCCATAAATCCATTTCTAAAAATTATTTATCTGTCATCTTCACAATGGAAATCAACCCATTGTAGGCTGTTTGTTGGATAATCCACCGTCTTAATAATATATTACAATTATCTGTCAGATTTAAATATTCTAAAAGCGATAATATTCAAATTGAAAAACGAAAAACTACACGATATATTTACATACATCGTGTCGGTTATGGATATAGGTTACCAAAGTAGGAATGTACTTAAGCTGTGTGTGTGTGTGTGTGTGTGTGTGTGTGTGTACAAACATACATACAAACGTCGTATTTATCTTCTGCATCCATACATAAGTTAACTAAGTTGTATGTAATCCGATATCTGATGCTACCGTACACATACACATGCTGGTGTGGTAGTTTATTGGTTTAAATGTCGGTTTAAACAGATTAGAAAACCTCCTCTGTGTCGTTGCCTTATAAGTAAAGTTCATGTTATAACTCTTGCCAACAACGATCTCGTTCAAAAGGGCATTTTATCAAATGAATTCGCGTTCTCAGAACAGACTATATGTTACTCCTACAATAAACTATTAACAGACAGAATCTGGGTCAAATCAGTTGTGGATAGATGTTGCAAATTTGCCTTTAAACGAAAGTATTACTTTCCGTTGAAGTAACATTTCGCTCAAAGATAACCTGGCTTAAGTCTATATTAAGAACAGAGAACTTTCTAATCTCTCTATATTTGCCCGCGCTGGTAATAGTGAATAGAGAAACACTCGGCTTCAGTTGAAAAGGTGGGCGGTTAATCGAAATCATTCAAGAACGATTTCATTCATTGTTTTTACTCCACGCCCACGAGCGTGCTCTATAAAGAGCAGCCCATATGCGGGGACAACTGTATACAGCACAGGCGGAATAAATTGGAACATTAGCGTATATAAATTTTTCAAAGTTTGAGTATGTATGTATTCTAGCTGTTTAAGAGGCTGATTCAACCTAACTTTAGGACTATTCTGGAATATAAAATAATTGATGTAGGGTCAACGTGATTCTGTAATTAAAAGAGTCAGGCCGTTTCACCTCGCATGTGCCAAACCCAAACAGGTCTAAAAACTCAACTTTGCCATTTTGGCAAAGAATAGATCATAATCGCCAATGCAGTTTCCATTGCCAAAAGCCACGTTCTACAGGATTGCAGATATTTTGCGCTTTTTAATTTTGTGTCTTTTTTAATTTTCTTATACCGCTAAGAAAAAAACGTCTTTGAATACGTCGATTTTTTACTATAAAAATACACATTTTGATGTAGTGGCAATCCCATATTTGAACGTTATTTTAATATAACATTTACTTGTCTTAATGGTAGCGGAAGAAAATTTAAGGCTTAAAGACCATAATTGAAATTGCAAATATTGATAACTTTGAGTAGCATGGAGGTTGTAAATGGAATATAAAATGTACTCTGGAATTTTATTTGCCCTGAATACGAATGCGAACTCAAAATTACGTAAGACATCCGGAAAAGTCGGGTCAAATGTCAAAACTGTTATTTTAGCAACATTAGTAAATGTATGCCATTTGAATTCCATCTCCCAGAAACCTCAAAATCTGTATAAGATACACAATGTAACACTAATTTTCAACTATCTTTTTCTAGAAAATTTTCCTGTGTACGGCCATCATACTATTATATGCTGTTATTAAGCCAATGGCGTCATTTAAAAAATATGTCGATTCCGTCTTAATTTAAAAACAATTGAAGGTTGGAAATTGAGTTTACGATAAATATGTGTACATATTTTGCAATTCAAAACAGAGTTTTTTTTTTAAATAACAAACCGATTTAGAGATTTTGTCATGTTTCAATACTTTGTGTTCTCAATGTATAATAGCGGTTTTACACTATTGTTAATGGCACTATACGTAATTTTTTATTGCTTAAAAAGTTGTTGAACATTTTGAGTGATAAATAGCGTAGTGTAAAATAATTTGAATAACATTGAATATGTAAAATTCAACAAAGATATGTCCCTGTCTGCATATCGTCTGGTTAAAAGTAAGAATAACTAACTATCATTTCAAATAATTACAAAAAACTGACTACAATAGAATACCAATAAATATAATGACATTTTCCAGAGAATTAATGGATTTATAGAATTTATTGAACTTATTTTAATAACACTTATTAATCGTATTTCTGTTTAGATACGCATTTATCAGCATTTGGCCACAATTAATTCGTGCTTCAATAAAATATAACAACAAATTGTTAGTTAGTGACTTTTACAATTTTACGTTTTAGCCGACGATATATTATTTACAATAATGTAAAACTATTTCCTTCATTTTTGATTTTGTCGGAGAAGAAACAAAAACAAAAAAAAACAAAAAACGTCTGTAACTCGCTAGAATTCACATTTTTATTTCCTGGGCAGATTACAAATCAGATATAATCCGAAAATATGGAACGAATGAAGAAGTATTCCAATCGAAATTAGGAGATTACATAATAATTCTACTATTATATAAGACATCAATCAGGTTTGTGCCCAAAGAAGTATATATACTATTATTTTATTAAAAACCCCACGTTCATTGTTAGGCTAGCTAGCAGAATATACATACAAACAGTGGTGTTTCATCTATTCAACTACAGAAATGAGTAGTCCTGAAAATTATAACTCCCTGTCCACTCTGGTTTAGCCAAGAGAATTTTCCAAACTTAAAAGGCTTCTCCCGCAAAAATTATATCGTCATTTCATATAATATTTAATTCCCTTCTCATCGCTGCTGTGCTTCGTGTTGTGGAACGTTGTGGACAGGTGCAAAAATGCAGATGTTCTCGCACGGTTGCACCGGCCAGACCGGCTGACAACAGACTGCCGCTGATCAGCAACAGCAGCGCGCAACAAGCGCAAAAGTGGTCGCATTGTACATGCAGACATCCGGTATATCGTTTATGCAAATACCCGTACCCCGAGTATCGTTATCGTAGATTAAGAATTGCGATTAACGTTGGCATGAGGTAACGAACTGACCTAACCTTTCTTGTTAAACGTTAAGCGAAAACGCTTCTGGAATCTAAGCGATTGAATAAACATAGTAGGGGCAACCATGGGAATCCTATTTCTGTATAAAAAAATGTGATATAACGCTCCAATACTGGAGGAAATGTGAGTTTTTTTACGATCTCTAGTAACCAATAACTGACGATATTGACCTTTTATCCTAGAATTTAAGATTTGGCCTCATTGCAAATTAAGATTGTAGAATTAATTAATTAATTACTTATTAATATACTGGAGTAAGTATTGTTCATTTCCTATAAGAATTGCTAGTGTAAATTGCATTCACTCTGAAAAATATCCGTTGCTTTTATGATAATTTTTCAGAATCATTGACCTTTTATCCTAGAATTTCAGATATGGCCTCATTGCCAATTAAGATTGTAGAATTAATTAATTAATTACTTATTAATATACTGGAGTAAGTATTGTAAATTTCCTATAAGAACTGCAAGTGTAAATTGCATACACTCTGAAAAATATCCGTTGTTTTTATGATAATTTTTCAGAATCATTGACCTTTTATCGTAGAATTTAAGATTTGGCCTCATTACCAATTAAGATTGTAGAACTAATTAATTAATTACTTATTAATATACTGGAGTAAGTATTGTTAATTTCCTATAAGAATTGCTAGTGTAAATTGCATTCACTCTGAAAAATATCCGTTGTTTTTATGATAATTTTTCAGAATCATTGACCTTTTATCGTAGAATTTAAGATTTGGCCTCATTACCAATTAAGATTGTAGAATTAATTAATTAATTATTTATTAATATACTGGAGTAAGTATTGTTAATTTCCTATAAGAATTGCTAGTGTAAATTGCATTCACTCTGAAAAATATGCGTTGCTTTTATGATAATTTTTCAGAATCATTGACCTTTTATCCTAGAATTTAAGATTTGGCCTCATTTGCCAATTAAGATTGTAGAATTAATTAATTATTAATTTACTGGAGTAAGTATTGTTAATTTCCTATAAGAATTGCAAGTGTAAATTGCTATCACTCTGAAAAATACCCGTTGCTTTTATAATAATTTTTCAAAATCATTGACCTTTTATCGTAGAATTTAAGATTTGGCCTCATTGCCAATTAAGATTCTAGAATTAATTAATTAATTACTTATTAATATACTGGAGTAAGTATTGTAAATTTCCTATAAGAATTGCAAGTGTAAATCGCTATCACTCTGAAAAATATCCGTTGCTTTTATGGTAATTTTTCAGAATCATTGACCTTTTATCCTAGAATTTAAGATTTGGCCTCATTACCAATTAAGTTTGTAGAATTAATTAATTAATTACTTATTAATATACTGGAGTAAGTATTGTTAATTTCCTATAAGAATTGCTAGTGTAAATTGCATTCACTCTGAAAAATATCCGTTGCTTTTATGATAATTTTTCAGAATCATTGACCTTTTATCCTAGAATTTAAGATTTGGCCTCATTGCCAGTTAAGATTGTAGAATTAATTAATTAATTACTTATTAATATACTGGAGTAAGTATTTTAATTTCCTATAAAAATTGCAAGTGCCCCCCCCCCTTGCTCATACGTAACGGTGCCCCTGTAGGTATGTAGGGATTCAGACATAAATATTTATTGATTTCCTCTATTACATACATACCACATTGGTAATCAATCAATCAATCTATAAATCGATTTGCTCATTTTTCAGTAAGTTCAAGCCTTCCTATAAGAAGTATATCTAATTATTTAATAGCGTCAGCAAGAAGTAGACATTCCTATTGGCATTGCACGCCATGTAAGGCTAATTATCCATATTATGCGACAAAAAGGGGAGAAACTCCAGTTCAATATGCTCGCAGTATATAGAAGAACAGCTAAGAATACTTATTACGAGCACAAATATGGTATTCTCCCAGGTATTCCGTACTTGGCGCTGGCAACAACTGTTCGCAGCAACTGTTTCCAACAAATATATAGGTTGCATACGTTATTCCAGTGCTTTGGGAGTTTTAAATCCTGAACTCGAACCAGAAGACATTTCATGACACAGTTGTTCTTTATTATAGTGTTGGTTTATTGGCTTTTACACTGCAAAATGAGCAATTTTTCATATAGATAAATTAGCTTTATTCATCTTAAAATATTTAAATTGACTATATTTAACCAAAAAATCATCAAAAAATTATTTTTTTTTCTGGAGACTTCAACGATGCATGAAACGACAAACCCGCAAAACCTCGAGGAAAACCTATTATAAGCATCTTAAGCTGTGTGTACATCCGAACGGCGATCGATCAACAAACGTGGGATGTTTACACCTGAGCTCAGCATGGTGGAAGATAGCATGAACCACCGTAGGATATGGAGGATATATCGAGGATGGCAATGAATTATGCATGGATTGTTTTAACGTTTAGATTACGAAAGATATTACGCCAGCACACCACAGCGCGCATACAACAGCAACACGGCACGCCGGGGCGAACAGAACGGCCGATAAATTATTAATAGTTTGGTCGTGAACTTCTCCTTTCCGTGTACATTACGGATACCACCCGTTGCAGTGGATTAGCCGAGGAACAGGCCGTAGCATGCTTGGAGATAAAGGAGAACGCTCCAGGATACGAATCACGAGAGGAAACGACCGTTGATGTCGTGCCTGAAATTGTGTGAAACTAATTCGTAATGACTTAATGGCGGTGTTATTGTTTGGTGGTCGTGGATTCACATCCTAAGTTTGGTCGTTGAATTTATTCTAATTTAAAAAAAAACTCAGTAATTTCATTTCATCAGTTTGGATTCAGAAACAAACAATCCACAATTGATCAGGTGCACAGAATAACAATGATCATAGAAAGAACTTTAGAAGAAAAAAAAGTATGCTCCTCCATATTCCTGGATGTGGCAAAAGCCTTCGACAAAGTTTGGCACGAAGGTCTACTCTATAAGCTGGATCGGCTACTACCCTTCGAATATAGCAAACTATTAGGATCATATCTTTCTGACAGATACTTCCGCATAAAGCAAGATAATGAGTACTCAACCCTCAAATGTATTAAAGCTGGAGTACCACAAGGTAGTGTACTAGGCCCAACTCTTTACCTTCTATATACACATGGTCTTCCCCAACCAGATGGTGTTACCGTTGCCACGTTTGCTGATGACACTGCTATCATGGCAGTAGATGAAGGAGCAACAATAATAATTTGTATCCCAACTACTTTGCTCGTAATCGCACATGAAGCGAAATAATAACATTCAACCACCGATAAACAACGTAAAATCTAAGTTTCAAAAATCCTCCTGAACAAACTAAAATAGATAGAGGGCTGTACTTTTTAGAATTAATTACCCAATGTATCTGATCTATAAACGTGTATAATAATAATTTGTATCCCAACTACTTTGCTCGTAATCGCACATGAAGCGAAATAATAACATTCAACCACCGATAAACAACGTAAAATCAAGGTTTCAAAAATCCGCCTGAACAAACTAAAATAGATAGAGGGCTGTACTTTTTAGAATTAATTACCCAATGTATCTGACCCATAAACGTGTACAATAATAATTTGTATCCCAACTACTTTGCTCGTAATCGCACATGAAGCGAAATAATAACATTCAACCACCGATAAACAACGTAAAATCTAAGTTTCAAAAATCCTCCTGAACAAACTAAAATAGATAGAGGGCTGTACTTTTTAGAATTAATTACCCAATGTATCTGATCTATAAACGTGTATAATAATAATGTTATATACTATAAATTATATTCTTATATTTGTATTACTGCGCATGCGTTTGATTCCGGTTTTCACCATTTCATGCAAGTGTAACATATGTATGGGATATATGGACTACTTCGAATAAAGCTCTGAATGAAGACAGTGGAGTTTTATTGCTACACCCTTCGAAGTTACGAATAATTACAATAGTCTACATCTACATTTACATCCGAACACAACATTGGCGACGAGGACAAGCGAACACACGCAATTACAAGGTACATTTCCTACATTTTTCTACGCCTGCCTGAAAAAAAAGCCATGCCTGAAGACACGAAAGACGACACACCACGTGTTACAATTCATACAAATTTCAACATTGACCCGTTCGACGCCACGAAAAGTAACTGGAACAGATGGATAAAACGTTTAGAAGGGGCTTTTACCGTTTTCAATACAAAGGATGACCAGAAATCGCAGTTTTTACTACATTACATGGGTACAGAGGCATACGATATCCTGTGCGACAAAACAGCTCCAGCTGATCCCGAAGACAAAACCTACGACGAAATAACCACGTTGATGAAAAGCCATTGGTCTCCAGAGCCACTTGAAATCGCGGAAAATTTCAGATTTCGCAAACGAGAACAAGCTGAGGGGGAAACCATCAGGGAGTATGTTGCAGCATTACAGCGCCTGTCCATCCATTGCAAATTCGGAGAATACCTAAATACAGCGCTAAGGAACCAGTTCGTATTCGGTCTGAGAAGCGGAAAAGTTCAGTCAAGATTGTTGGAAGTCAGCGATTTGACATTCAAGAAGGCCGTAGACATCGCCAGCAGCATGGAGATGACAGCGAAGGACTCCGCCGAATTGCACAAGCAGCTGGAACCTGCTAGATGTTCTTCGGTAAACGCGGTACGTCCACATTACAATAATACACATAAAAAAAATACGTATAACTTTAGAAGTAATAGCAATTTTACTAATTCTAGTAATATGAAATGTTATCGATGTGGTGCTACTAATCACCTTGCTAATTCATGTAATAAAACAAATTTAACGTGCAATTTTTGTAAAAAGAAAGGCCACATCGCAAACGTTTGCATGAAAAAGAAAAAAACCGGTCAGTTTGCAAACCTGATAGAGGAAAATTCCGAAATAGATGAAATTTTGAACGTACATGAAAATACAGATTACCGTACTCGTTTTTTGCAAAATATTTACATAAATAATACACTGGTTACATTCGAAATTGACAGCGCCGCCGCTGTAACATTGATTACGAGAACGCAATTTAATAATTTGTTTCCGAATTGTATTTTACAAAATACTAATTTAAAATTACAATCGTACTGCCAGAATGATCTCTTGTTATTAGGTTACGTAACGGTTAAGGCAGAGTTGGATGGAAGGAAAAAGGACCTAAATTTGTACGTGGTCGATTCCGATAAAAAGGGGTTCCCACTTCTTGGTCGTGAATGGATTCGTCAACTGGAGGTGCGATTGGAGATGCTACAGGTGAGAGAGGCAAAATCTACAAACGATAAATTAAAATGTTTACTCAATAATTACAATACTATATTCAATGAGAATATTGGTAAAATCAAAGGCATTCAGGCGAGTATTAAGCTTAAAGAAAACGCAATACCAGTATTTTGCAAAGCACGTCAGGTTCCATTTTCTTTATTGGGAAAAGTTGAAAAAGAAATAATTTCTTTAGTAGAACAAGGAGTACTTGTCAAGGTAGATCGTTCGGAATGGGCTACACCGGTTGTACCAATTCCAAAAAGTAACGGACGAGTTCGTTTGTGCGGTGATTTTAAAATTACTTTAAACCCAAATATTCACATAGATAACCACCCATTGCCTACTATAGATGAACTTTTTGCAAACATGGCTGGCGGTGAAAAATTTTCAAAGTTAGACGTAAGTCAAGCATTCTTACACATGGAAGTAAAACCAAGTGACTCTCCTTTATTAACTTTAAATACACATAAAGGGTTGTATCAATGTACACGGCTACTTTACGGATTAGCTTCCGCGCCCGCCATTTGGCAGCGGGAAATGGAAAGTATTTTGGGTGAAGTGCCAGGAGTTTCAGTTTTTTTTGGACGATATTAAAATTACAGGAAAAAATGATAATGAACATTTGGAAAGACTAGAATTAGTGTTAAATAAATTACAGCAGTATAATATTCATATAAACAAAGATAAATGTCAATTTTTACAGGATAAATTAGAGTATTGTGGTTACGAAATAGATAAATCAGGGATACATAAAGTTAGTAAAAAAATGGATGCAATTAATAATGCAAAACAACCTACAAACATAACTGAATTGCGTGCATTTTTAGGTTTGATACAGTATTACGGCCGTTTTTTCAAAAATTTAAGTTCGTTATTACACCCCTTACATGAATTATTACGCAACGACACTCCATTTACATGGACAAGGGAATGTGAAGATGTTTTTAAGAAAGTGAAAGTAGAAATGCAAAGTGATAAAGTTCTTGCTCATTACGACCCGAATTTACCAATTATTTTAGCAACTGACGCATCATCGTACGGTGTGGGTGCTGTAATATCACACGTAGATTCAAACGGTGAAGAAACGCCAATTCAGTTTGCTTCACAAACTTTAACAAAAACGCAGCAAAATTATTCACAAATAGACAAAGAGGCATACGCAATAATTTTCGGTGTTCGTAAATTTTATCAATATTTGTACGGAAGAAAGTTTTTGTTATATACTGATCATAAACCGCTACTACAAATATTTAATCCTAGAAAAAGTTTACCTACAATGACTGCAACGCGTATGCAACACTACGCTTTATTTTTACAAGCTTTTGATTACGAGATATGTTACAAAAATACAAAATGTCATGCAAATGCCGATGCTATGTCGAGGTTACCTATTAGCACTACATCTAATACTAAATGTGATGAACCAGACATATTTGAAACACTACAATTAGAGACATTACCAATTACAGCATCTGATCTTTCTATGGAAACAGCAAAAGAATTTTCAGACTTATTACAAATACTTAAAAATAAAGGAAAAATCAAAAGGTTTTTTGGAATTGATATTCATGAATTTTCTTTACAACAAGGTTGCATAATGCGAGGACATAGGGTACTAATACCTACAATATTCCGTAAGAAAATTTCAACCGAATTACACACAGGACATTTAGGGATCAACAAAATGAAATCTTTGGCTAGAGGTTACTGCTGGTGGTACAACATTGACAGGGACATTGAAGAGCTTTGTAAAAATTGTTTCGAGTGTTGTGAAAACAGTAATAATCCTCGTAAGATACATCATCCATGGGAAGAAGCTAGCGAACCATTTCAGAGGGTGCACATTGACTTTGCTGGTCCTTTCATGGGTAATTACTTTTTAATTCTTGTTGACGCTTTTACCAGATGGCCTGAAGTACATATATTAAAGAACATTACAACCGATACGACAATTTCTATATTACGTAAAATATTTTCTTGTTTTGGAATACCTTCAGTATTAGTCAGTGATAACGGTCCACAATTAACATCTTATAAATTTAGGCAATTTTTACGATTGAATGGAATAACCCATAAATTAACTGCACCATATTGTCCAGCTACAAATGGTTTAGCAGAACGCTTTGTGCAGACAGTTAAACAAGGGCTTCGTTCTATGAAGTGTACGTCATCTAATGTGGGATTAGAATTATCGAAATTTTTGTTGCATTACCGCAAAACACCTCATAGCACTACAAAACAAAGTCCATCTAAGTTAATGTTTGGTCGCGAAATAAAATCTAGACTTGATTTAATAACACCGCAAAAAGCTAAAGACCCACAAACAAATAAAAGAAATTTCAAGATAAAAAAGGAATTTAAATTGAAAGATAGAGTAGGAATACGGAACTATAACCATAAAGGTAAATGGAAGTTTGGAACAATAATTAAGCGCTTAGGGGATTTACATTATTTGGTTGAGCTTGATACTGGTATTGTTTGGCGTAGACATGTCAATCAATTAATAAAAATAGGTACTGAAACACCTAGAATGCTTGATTTTACTTCAACAATGCCTCTCGATCGTGTAGATTCTCCAGTTCGAGCCACTGTTGGCGAGACCGCTAATAATAATAATAACGGAAACTCAAATGTTAAAATCGAGCCGACAGAAAATGTAACCGATAGTGACATTATTATTATAAATGATTCGCCGTTGTTGCGTCGATCGCAAAGGATCAGAAAAGTTCCTGACCGCTTCAGGATTGATTCATTTCATGAATGAATTTATTTTGTTACTTTGAGTTCAATTTGTATGTTACATTATTATTAGGAATGTTTACCTACATTATTTTTAAGAACGCTACGCTTATGTAACATCCTTCCATACGATTGTGTTTATTTTGATTATTATATTTATAAGTTACGTTTTCTAATTAACAGGGGGAGGAGTGTTATATACTATAAATTATATTCTTATATTTGTATTACTGCGCATGCGTTTGATTCCGGTTTTCACCATTTCATGCAAGTGTAACATATGTATGGGATATATGGACTACTTCGAATAAAGCTCTGAATGAAGACAGTGGAGTTTTATTGCTACACCCTTCGAAGTTACGAATAATTACAATAGTCTACATCTACATTTACATCCGAACACAACAGTATCCCAACTACTTTGCTCGTAATCGCACATGAAGCGAAATAATAACATTCAACCACCGATAAACAACGTAAAATCCAAGTTTCAAAAATCCTCCTGAACAAACTAAAATAGATAGAGGGCTGTACTTTTTAGAATTAATTACCCAATGTATCTGACCCATAAACGTGTATAATAATAATTTGTATCCCAACTACTTTGCTCGTAATCGCACATGAAGCGAAATAATAACATTCAACCACCGATAAACAACGTAAAATCCAAGTTTCAAAAATCCTCCTGAACAAACTAAAATAGATAGAGGGCTGTACTTTTTAGAATTAATTACCCAATGTATCTGATCTATAAACGTGTATAATAATAATTTGTATCTCAACTACTTTGCTCGTAATCGCACATGAAGCGAAATAATAACATTCAGCCACCTATAAACAACGTAAAATCTAAGTTTCAAAAATCCTCCTGAACAAACTAAAACAAATAGAGGGCTGTACTTTTTAGCATTAATTACCCAATGTATCTGATCTATAAACGTGTATAATAATAATTTTTATCCCAACTACTTTGCTCGTAATCGCACATGAAGCGAAATAATAACATTCAACCACCGATAAACAACGTAAAATCTAAGTTTCAAAAATCCTCCTGAACTAACTAAAATAGATAGAGGGCTGTACTTTTTAGAATTAATTACCCAATGTATCTGATCCATAAACATGTATAATAATAATTTGTATCCCAACTACTTTGCTCGTAATCACACATGAAGCGAAATAATAACATTCAACCACCGATAAACAACGTAAAATCCAAGTTTCAAAAATCCTCCTGAACAAACTAAAATAGATAGAGGGCTGTACTTTTTAGAATTAATTACCCAATGTATCTGACCCATAAACGTGTATAATAATAATTTGTATCCCAACTACTTTGCTCGTAATCGCACATGAAGCGAAATAATAACATTCAACCACCGATAAACGACGTAAAATCTAAGTTTCAAAAATCCTCCTGAACAAACTAAACTAGATAGAGGGCTGTACTTTTTAGAATTAATTACCCAATGTATCTGACCCATAAACGTGTACAATAATAATTTGTATCCCAACTACTTTGCTCGTAATCGCACATGAAGCGAAATAATAACATTCAACCACCGATAAACAACGTAAAATCTAAGTTTCAAAAATCCTCCTGAACAAACTAAAATAGATAGAGGGCTGTACTTTTTAGAATTAATTACCCAATGTATCTGATCTATAAACGTGTATAATAATAATTTGTATCCCAACTACTTTGCTCGTAATCGCACATGAAGCGAAATTATAACATTCAACCACCGATAAACAACGTAAAATCTAAGTTTCAAAAATCCTCCTGAACAAACTAAAATAGATAGAGGGCTGTACTTTTTAAAATTAATTACCCAATGTATCTGATCCATAAACGTGTATAATAATAATTTGTATCCCAACTACTTTGCTCGTAATCGCACATGAAGCGAAATAATAACATTCAACCACCGATAAACAACGTAAAATCCAAGTTTCAAAAATCCTCCTGAACAAACTAAAATAGATAGAGGGCTGTACTTTTTAGAATTAATTACCCAATGTATCTGACCCATAAACGTGTATAATAATAATTTGTATCCCAACTACTTTGCTCGTAATCGCACATGAAGCGAAATAATAACATTCAACCACCGATAAACAACGTAAAATCTAAGTTTCAAAAATCCTCCTGAACAAACTAAAATAGATAGAGGGCTGTACTTTTTAGAATTAATTACCCAATGTATCTGATCTATAAACGTGTATAATAATAATTTGTATCTCAACTACTTTGCTCGTAATCGCACATGAAGCGAAATAATAACATTCAGCCACCTATAAACAACGTAAAATCTAAGTTTCAAAAATCCTCCTGAACAAACTAAAACAAATAGAGGGCTGTACTTTTTAGAATTAATTACCCAATGTATCTGATCTATAAACGTGTATAATAATAATTTTTATCCCAACTACTTTGCTCGTAATCGCACATGAAGCGAAATAATAACATTCAACCACCGATAAACAACGTAAAATCTAAGTTTCAAAAATCCTCCTGAACTAACTAAAATAGATAGAGGGCTGTACTTTTTAGAATTAATTACCCAATGTATCTGATCCATAAACATGTATAATAATAATTTGTATCCCAACTACTTTGCTCGTAATCACACATGAAGCGAAATAATAACATTCAACCACCGATAAACAACGTAAAATCCAAGTTTCAAAAATCCTCCTGAACAAACTAAAATAGATAGAGGGCTGTACTTTTTAGAATTAATTACCCAATGTATCTGACCCATAAACGTGTATAATAATAATTTGTATCCCAACTACTTTGCTCGTAATCGCACATGAAGCGAAATAATAACATTCAACCACCGATAAACGACGTAAAATCTAAGTTTCAAAAATCCTCCTGAACAAACTAAAATAGATAGAGGGCTGTACTTTTTTAGAATTAATTACCCAATGCATCTGATCCATAAATGTGTATAATAATAATTTGTATCCCAACTACTTTGCTCGTAATCGCACATGAAGCGAAATAATAACATTCAACCACCGATAAACAACGTAAAATCTAAGTTTCAAAAATCCTCCTGAACAAACTAAAATAGATAGAGGGCTGTACTTTTTAGAATTAATTACCCAATGTATCTGATCTATAAACGTGTATAATAATAATTTTTATCCCAACTACTTTGCTCGTAATCGCACATGAAGCGAAATAATAACATTCAACCACCGATAAATAACGTAAAATCTAAGTTTCAAAAATCCTCCTGAACTAACTAAAATAGATAGAGGGCTGTACTTTTTAGAATTAATTACCCAATGTATCTGATCCATAAACGTGTATAATAATAATTTGTATCCCAACTACTTTGCTCGTAATCACACATGAAGCGAAATAATAACATTCAACCACCGATAAACAACGTAAAATCCAAGTTTCAAAAATCCTCCTGAACAAACTAAAATAGATAGAGGGCTGTACTTTTTAGAATTAATTACCCAATGTATCTGACCCATAAACGTGTATAATAATAATTTGTATCCCAACTACTTTGCTCGTAATCGCACATGAAGCGAAATAATAACATTCAACCACCGATAAACGACGTAAAATCTAAGTTTCAAAAATCCTCCTGAACAAACTAAAATAGATAGAGGGCTGTACTTTTTTAGAATTAATTACCCAATGCATCTGATCCATAAACGTGTATAATAATAATTTGTATCCAAACTACTTTGCTCGTAATCGTACATGAAGCGAAATAATAACATTCAACCACCGATAAACAACGTAAAATCTAAGTTTCAAAAATCCTCCTGAACAAACTAAAATAGATAGAGGGCTGTACTTTTTAGAATTAATTACCCAATGTATCTGATCTATAAACGTGTATAATAATAATTTGTATCTCAACTACTTTGCTCGTAATCGCACATGAAGGAGCAACACTAAAACTGCAGAATGCTGTCAACGATATTAGTGATTGGATGCAACGATGGCTAATTACATTGAACGAAACCAAATCCGTTCACATAAACTTTACCAACGAGCGAATACGATACGTTCCAGTTACAATAAATATCACCACCGTACCCTAGTCAAACACGGCAAAATACCTGGGTATGACGCTAGACACCAAGCTTCGCTGGAAAGCACATGTTAAAAAGCATTGGGCATAAGACACAAAAAAATGTACTGGCTTATTGGTAGGAAGTCGTCTTCGTTGACATATAATAAACTCCTACTTTACAAACAGATACTTAAACCTGTGTGGACCAATGGTGTCCAACTGTGGGGCTGCACTAAGCCAAGCAATAACACCATCATTCAACGCTTCCAAAATAAGGTGCTAAGAAACATCGTGGGTGCACCGTGGTATATAAGAAACAGAAATCTCCACAGGGATCTTGAAATGGAATTAGTAACGAACGAAATTGGAAAGTTTGCAGAGAATCATCAGAACAGACTTCTCCAGCACGCGAATGTCGAGGTAATCCAGCTTCTTGACAATTGTGACAGTGTGCGAAGACTCAAAAGAACCAAACCTTTTGAGTTGGTGAAGTGAAGTTAACAAAGCAGAGCACAGTGATACGTGAGTGACAGCTGATAGGTGAACTAAGCAGAGCAACGTGCAGTGTGTGAAGTTTAAAGCGTCAGCATCCAAATTAAATTTAAGTTAGATCAATGGGGAGAACTTAATATCGTACACTTTTTATACGTAGCAATTTAGGTTAGATTAATATAGTTAGATAGTCATCAGACTAGGTGTTATACATAAGTACCTGCGGGGTGCTGTTAATTAATAAAAAAAAAGAGGCAGCAACTAAAAGAGGGAAAACTAGTAGAGATTAATTGAAATGAATTAATTTACTTAGAAATTAGCATCTAGATCTCATCGTTTTCTACACTAGTTATATCAAAATTTCACACCAAACGTCAGCATGGGCACAATGTTGGCAACCCTAGCGGGGGGGGTGTGTCTAAAAACAATAGAAAAGCGGGAAAAGCCTGTGGTTATTCGTGTACAATAACGTCTAACCAAGGGCAAACTTTTTTAGTACAAAATAGCCTCTTCAACCGTATTATTCCAAACCTATCAATATCAAAATCTCCAATCTGTATCATTACAGGTCTCTCTTGAAATTCAGCCGCTATGAAATTACAACGTTGGGCTGGCTTTTGATACTCGTGCGTTGTCGAAGTGTCTGTTTGTATCACCTAAGGACAAATCCTCACAAGCTTTTATGTGTAATGATCAAGTGCGATCGCGTTTGCATCTCAAATTACATTGCGAGCGAGATTGTTCCTCAAGCTAGGCGGTGAAATAATAGACCATTGTAAGCATGAGAGATGAAAATCGAAACAAAGTAAACCATTCTATTCGATGTGGAGGGAAAAAATTAGAAGATCAGACAAACCGACAAGAGGAAAGGTATTGACTTGTGTGTTGCAAGCTACAGAAAATGTTTTAGGAATTTGCTATTATCATTTTTATGTTTCTTAAATACAATGAGTAAATAAAATTAAATAATATAAATTAAATACAATTTTGATAGAAACTTTTGAGTGGAAACCCCTTTTCGGAAACATACAATTTGTATGCTGCATAAACTTGAATGATGTTGAAAGAGTTGGAAAATGATGCCAACTGTAAAGTTGAAAACAGCATAGGGGAAGTTTTGTACAGCTATGTTTGCGTCAATATCTTCAAAAGTATTACGCTTACTTACATGATAAACCAGGAAGAATAAAAATAAATAAATAATAATTAAAATACCTATTTTTGAAATGATAAGATACTGTTTTGTAAATAATAATAAATTTAGCAATAAAAGAAAAATGTAAAACTAAAAACTTCTAACAACACTATAAAAGTAATTTAATATTTCTGCTGAATGCTCTTATGCTAACTTACTGCACATATGAAGAGTATAACACCATTTCAATCTTCTACTAAAAAATTTACTAGTAATAGCCCAGAAACAACATGAACAGAATGTCCGAAATACTGTAATATCAAAAATCATTATTAAAAATCGAAATTTTCTTAAAATAGTTTCGCAAATACCATTTGAATGGGATTTTGAGATTAAAACTTTTGAGATTTTTAATGTTCATGATTCATCATCATTCATTTTTAATGTTCATCATTCTGTATTTATAGATTGTGGCTAATTCTGAACTAAACTGGTCAAAAGATTTAGAGGTTAATGAAAGATATGTTAAAAATTGAAAGATGAGTTTCGCCCCAACCATTTTGATGATTCTTTCACATACTGGTACCCTAAATCTTCAGACGATGTACGGATGAAGAATTTTTTTTTCAACTTTCAGTTTTTAGTATAGACATGGTGTAAGAATGATGTTATGATTTTTGCCTGAACTTTGAAGTACTATATGGAGTTCCAGCTATAACAAACTGGCAATAACTGGAATGGCACTAATATTTTTTGAACATTTTAATTTTCGATTCAACTTATTGTCTTTTTTTAAAGGCCATACAACAAGAACAGTAGGTAATAATAAAATGGCACGATATCAATGTTGACTTTCTCTAGACCCGATTAACTGGTTTTGATGATTTTTTATTCACATGTGAGTTGATTCCTCAGTTTTAAACATATACGGGAAGAGAGAATTAGTCGGTATAATTTTTTTGGCAACAAAATATTAAAAATTGAGTCTTTTTAAATATTTTCGTTAATATCATTTGAATGGGGGCTTTGAGATTAAAAGCGTACTGTAGTAATTGTTTTGAAAACATGAAAGGTGAAGGTATAGTTAAGTTTATAAGCTATTTCGTATAAATTCAAGGGAAAATGGTTATTACGTAAAGTTGTACGTAATGTAGGACCAACTAAAGAAGCAAATGATAATCAATCTAGGTAAGGATGCATCTTTGGAAAAAAATACCTCCACCTAGATTTGAACCAGGAACCCTCCAGTATCCTCTCGTGGGTTTAATTATCATTCTCTTCTTTAGTTGATGTTATTTTCTATAATTTTCGTTTAATTGTAAAACATTACCATTATCTTTTAATGTTCATGGTACTTTTCTTAGGTAATTCTAAATTTCAAATGAAAAATGTTTGATAAAAAAATACGAAACCCAAATAAACACCATCAATAGACCACATTAATTTCCAAAATCCTACATCATTTTCGGGGCCACCCAGCTCGCATTCTTACCAACACAAATCGCAAATCCCTTCGCAGAAATAACTTATATATCGCAGCGCGCCCACTAAATCTAAATAAACAGGCCGTACCGAGCGTAACCTAGATTCGGATTTAAAACAGTTTTCGCACTTATCGACTGCGAAACGTTCGCGTATTTATAGCGACCCGGCGCGGTTGACTCAAACCGACCTCTCCTGCACGGCTTTTCGACGCACCTGGTGCTAGCAGCGCGGTGCCGTTTGCGAGCTTTTTCTGCAACACCGCTGCTAAGCCACGATTTATTCGTTCCAAGTCGTGTGCTATTAAAAGCGACATTCGTTGGATACCAATGCCCTCTCGCCGTTGGCCAGCACAAATCATTCTTTGAGGACGAAAGACGACGGACGGCTTTGCTAGTTTTTCCACATCCGGTCCGTGTCGTCCGTTGCGACGCATGACGATGCGTTTTTTATTAATTATTTATTAGGTTGGTACGGGTTGGCAGTAAGTTGTTTCGATCTGATTATAAACTAACGGTCCACATCCAGCCACTGCACATTGGGGTATTAGACCCAAAAAGCTGGCCATAAATCAAATTTCTAAATTGTTAAATTCCAAAAAGTACACCAGTTTCAGGGATAGGTAAAAGACCGACGTATTAAAAGGCGGCAATATTTTTTCACCTGAGCCCTGAGCCACGTGTCCTTGTCAGCGAAAAGTTATATTTTACTATGGCTGAACATAGATGAACATAAATTGACGCTCTTAAAAACGGTTGCAATTTTGTATTTTAACGATAAATGTGACTTTTTTGTTATACATTCTTTAGAACCAAGTATGAACTTTCATTCGACATTATTTTTATTAAAATTTACCCACAATTTTGTTTATTGCAGGGCAGAGAACATTCACTGTTATACAAAAACAGTTTTATGCAGAACTTGAGTGTTTTAGTTTAGTGTTTAGCTTTGTTAAGCTTTTGAAAGTGGTTCAAATTATAGTATACATATTTGACATTGCAACGACTGGAAAATCTGCTGCGGATTGGTGCGGATGCGGTTTTTGTGATTCTATTTCTAATACGTTGTAAAGGAAAATCCAAAAATTGATGTACCGGCTTATATGTAATTTGGTGCAATTTCTTGATACCGTGATAGTAGAGGTAATATAGAACATTAACCATATTTAGCATATTTATATATGTATATACAAATGGTTACGGTTGTCGAGATATTGACAACTTTATGTTCAATGCACCTTGTATGTTGTAAATGCCGTTATGTACGTATATTTTTCCGTTTTGGATCATGTATAGCAAACAACCCCGATGACCGAGACTCTTAAAAATCATCCGAAAAAAACCTTAAACTTTGTACTTGTACCTATATGCATTTCTTGGATATTGGTTGCTTGAAGCGAGTCGGATTCATATTCAAGGCAAGAAAATACATCGAAAGCACCTACTCGCATACACAGTTCACTGGTTTAAATTGGATTCTTGTTGAGGAGAGACAATAGTAAGTTTGTGAATAGAAACTGGTTAGGCGTTTTCGATAAATGTGTGTATGCGGAATGCGAATGTCATACCACTAAAAAACGACCGTTTCAGCTTGAAGTATGATCAAATTTCGAAAGTTTTCATGGAAACAATAAGTATAAATAGTAGAGAATTTTGAACTAATACTAAAAATAATAGAATTTATAGTGGTAAATATGGTAAAATAGGTTCTTAATTGCCTCTACTATCACGTCTTAAAAGGAATGCATCGAACGGAAAACATGAATAGCATATGTACCGTTTCAATACACAATATCGACTGGTGTAAACTTTCATTTTCTTCCTCTACCACTGGTATTTAAAAATAAAACTTTTTTCAGGATTTTCTTACAACATAACAGACCCAAACATGTTATCTCATATAACTCAAAAACGACATGTATTGTTCAATTTTAAATCCGTATATGCTGCGTATTTAACCTGGACATGCCATATATTATTTTATGAATTTGACACGGTAAAACAAAATACGAATAAAATCACAAAAAAATATTGATGACAAATGTTGTAGCAGTAATTAATTTACAATAGGTGTAGTGCAGTGAAGAACAATTTTTAAAACAGTTTGCTTTTCCCTATTTTGTACTGTTCATTGTGTTTATTAAGTTATTAACCTTCAAATTCTTAGTATGAAGGTTAAAATGCTATACATAAATAAAACAACACATCTAAAGCTTTTTTAGGTGAAAAAATAATTTTTGACAGGTTTTTAGGTCAACTACCCCACTGTGCGACGTTTTCAAATTTTATCTTACAAGTAGAAGACCTAAATTATCGGTTTAAAAGGTGTCAAAATGTGCGTATTGACATCAATAATAAACAAAATTTAACTCCATTAAGATAATTCAAGAATAGTCACGACAAAAGAAATTATTTGATCGAGCCAAATTTTCCATTTTGGATATTAAGGCCAATAAATATTTTGATGAATTTTTGTTTTCTTCTTTAAGATAAAATTGGATAACTTTAGAATTCATACGTCATGGATGTTTATTATTTAAGTAGACTAACTGTTTGCGCTTTAAATAAAACGATTATTGTTTACAAAATATAATGACTTGTCCACCCAATTCTAAATGCGTCTTCAAGTAAACCGTTATTTATTGTTGAAAATTGATGAAAAATTCAGTAAAACTTCTTAGAATATTAAATATTCAATTTCTTGTCATGAGCAAAATGAATATTACTTGTACGTCTTTCGGTTATGTCAAATATAGTTCACATATATTACACAACCCATATTATAAAATCCATTTTTTACAGTGCACTTTTTGACACAACTTTTCCACTAAAATATCAAAAAAGCGATAATTGTGTCATGAAAAAATGGCAAAAACGACCATATTATCGCTGTCACAGCTCAATACAAACTCGAGATGTTTTACCCGAGACGCAATCTATGGCGTACATGCACTTCATGATGGAACAACATCGTAACTAAATATTTCGTTAGTTTAAGGTAAATTTCATTAACTGGAAGAATCTTGAAAATCGGAACAAGAAATGACATCGTTCGTTCGATTGGAGTGAACCATCGAAAGATTAATAAATATATCGGGATTAATTTGTATCTTTACTTTTTACTTATTTTCATTATTTTTTTTCCGCTGTATTTTATACCTAATTGTCTCTGTTTTAAATAAATCCTAATTTTTTGTTGAGGTAAATAAAAAGACGCAAACAAGCTGAAAATGATGTTTGCCTCCATATTGGATTATATTTACTTCTTGTAAAATCTGTTCGTCCTATTATAACAACATGTTGGTTTGAACGAACCTTTTATCCTTGATACTTAATTTAATCAGAAATGGTGCTGTTATAGATTGAAGTTCATACTTAAAAAATAGCAGCTCAATTGATTTATTATAGATCAGTGCCCACACTTCACCAATTGACAAAAAATATCATCGTACATTTCAAATTAATAGATACTCAAAATTCGAACAATAATAAGAAACAAAAACACTTTTTAATACAAGCAATATGCAGGCAACCAATTAGCATACCTGACCATAAAAGCCGTTGCAGTACTAAATACTTTTCAGACCGCACTATGTCGAGAATGTAATTGCGTTGATGATAATTTACCGTATTTATAGGGATATTTTATCCGAATTGATAAGACAATGTCGTTTAAAGACGAGTTTTCTACCGTCCAAGTGCCCAATGCATTTAAATTTATAGGAACAATTATTTTTTATGATACGTAAATGATTCAAATAACGAATAGGTACCTACGTATTCGTTTTTGTCGTTTTTTAATCAGATTGATCACTTAACTTTAATGTGATATTTCATTGGTTTCATTAGTAGATAGCTTTAGTATTTTCATATATTTAAGAACGTAAAAGAACAGATTTATTGAAACTGGTTTAAAAATTACAATAGTGAAGATGAATGTTCCAATACAATGTTCCAGGCGAAAGCATTCTAAATTTAAAAAAATGAGTGTAATATGAAATGAATCTAAAAGTGTATAATAGAGACATGATAGCCATTAGAAAGGTGGATTGTGTGTACTACAACGCTTCATACTGTTGTCCATCTAATATAGTGTTCATTGTCCATAGAATGCCATAGAAACAGTTGATCAAAGGCATTGTGTTAGCAAACAATACCCTTCTTGCTATAAATATAACACTCTATAATTGAGGCCTTGAAAAAATAATTAATTAAAGCAGAATCTAAGTAAGTAATCTAAGTACGTAGGCAAGTATTTAATCAATAATTATTGATAATTCTTTGCCTCTATTGATTATAATCAATAGAGGCAAAGAATTATTTGTTTGCGGATCAAAATGCATCATTTTTTTTTATTTGTGAGGTAGAAAGAATATTTATTTGTGTCCAACAACTTACGTTTTCAGTTAAAATTTACAGTTTGTATATTATTCAAAAGGATATATTTCTTTAAAACGAGAAATCTTTTCTATCTGTGCGGAATTGCGAATGCATAGTGAGTAAGCTAAGACGTATGTGCACAATTTTGGCCAGGGCTCAAAACTTCGCGTTTTCTCCTCGGTCTTTTTGTCGTGCTATATTTCGACCTGCCGCATTCCTCTACGGATTTACAGTAGGATTCTGCGAAATTGCGGATGTGATAAGTTTAAAGCCGTCAGGATTGCTGCCAACACCTGTACCCTATTTCATCCTGGAACAATCTAGCCGGGATCGGAAAGACTTTGTAGCTATATTGCACATATGCAAAATGGTTATCTAATGCTAAGAAATGACATTCGTAAAGTGCTTGTTAGAAGACACATGACACATGATGATAATGTGATGAAAGTACAAATGGCTCTTTAGGGGACTTGTCGTAAAATTTAACTAAAATCTTTGAATTGACAAATCGCATAAATGTAATAATTCTAGTTTGTTCAGGAGGATTTTTGAAACTTAGATTTTACGTTGTTTATCGGTGGTTGAATGTTATTATTTCGCTTCATGTGCGATTACGAGCAAAGTAGTTGGGATACAAATTATTATTATACACGTTTATGGATCAGATACATTGGGTAATTAATTCTAAAAAGTACAGCCCTCTATCTATTTTAGTTTGTTCAGGACGATTTTTGAAACTTAGATTTTACGTTGTTTATCGGTGGTTGAATGTTATTATGTCGCTTCATGTGCGATTACGAGCAAAGTAGTTGGGATACAAATTATTATTATACACGTTTATGGATCAGATACATTGGGTAATTAATTCTAAAAAGTACAGCCCTCTATCTATTTTAGTTTGTTCAGGATTTTTGAAACTTAGATTTTACGTCGTTTATCGGTGGTTGAATGTTATTATTTCGCTTCATGTGCGATTACGAGCAAAGTAGTTGGGATACAAATTATTCTTATACACGTCTATGGATCAGATACATTGCGTAATTAATTCTAAAACGTACAGCCCTCTATCTATTTTAGTTTGTTCAGGAGGATTTTTGAAACTTAGATTTTACGTCGTTTATCGGTGGTTGAATGTTATTATTTCGCTTCATGTGCGATTACGAGCAAAGTAGTTGGGATACAAATTATTATTATAGACGTTTATGGATCAGATACATTGGGTAATTAATTCTAAAAAGTACAGCCCTCTATCTATTTTAGTTTGTTCAGGAGGATTGCTGAAACTTAGATTTTACGTTGTTTATCGGTTGTTGAATGTTATTATTTCGCTTCATGTGCGATTACGAGCAAAGTAGTTGGGATATAAATTATTATTATACACGTTTATGGATCAGATACATTGGGTAATTAATTCTAAAAAGTACTTCGTGAAGTAGCTTTTAATAATGGTATATTGCAATTTTGAATTACACAAACGTGCAACGTGTGATGTTAAATTTCTTCAAGGCAAAAAATTAGTCATTTACGTGCCACTTCTTATTGTTGATTAAATAATATTAATCAAAGACGTTACATTGTTCATGGTGGTGGAAAATTGTCTTGTTTTTTTTTTAAACATATCCTCTTGGTTTATTCTTTTGGATTAAAACATATTTTTATGACGTCAACAATATGTATTTCATTGAATACTCTAGTTTATTTGCTTGTAGAGGTTAATTTATTTAGAATATTTCTTTAAGTCATAGAAATATATTTGATAGAAACAAAAATTACTTTCCTTTAAACTCATATTTTTGTTTTTATTTAAAAATACGTTTCGTTACACCAAAGAATTTTATTTTTATGGAATTTCTATTGATCTTCACGCAAATATATTTTTCACTGTTAAAGAATGTCCAAATCTCGTATCAATATCACCCACTTCCGGTAAAACCGGAAGGGTTTCCAGTTCAAATCGATAAAATTGTTAAAATCACTATCGTTTATCCCCCTCATCCCGTCAACTTTTGTCTCAAATATTTTCTCCGTGCAATACAAAAAGTTCTTGTTACTTTAAAATTTTAAATGCAACTTGAAAATAATGAATTTAAGATAAAATAGTAGAATAGTTATTGTTATTTTGTGTTTATTTTCTAAAATAATTTTTATTTTGCCCTTACAAATTTATTTTGAGTGGAAATCAACGTGTTTCATTGTACACTACTATCTGTTTCGTCCTGTAACACAATTGAATAAATAACATGCTGCTATATATTCAATATTAACTATTCAACACATTTCTTTTTAACGTCAATTTAGGGTAAATTTATGTCAATCACATATCACTATTCACTTTGTTTCTGATAATTGACACACAAAATATATCTAGACAATAATAAAAATCTGATGTGGCCAGGCACATGACTTTATCATACAATATATAAAATTAATAGTTTAGCTGCATGAGATTCTATCGAGATCGATCGTGTTTGCATTAAAATAAAACGAATTAGCCAGGATTCGACAGATATCGACAGTAGGTATTGTCAAAAAATCAGCCTTTAACACTACCTACTGTCATTAGAATAAAAATATCTGGCAAATCCTATATTAATGCAGACACGATCTCGATCAAATAGAATTTCCTCCTACAGCTAAACTATTAAATTTACCAAAAAATGTCATAGACATAAATTATACAAAATTTCCTCTACTTTAATTTATTATTTAACTATTTTGACGCAATTACAGAAATGGCGGCTCATTTGCAAAATCCTTGAAAAATGCATAACAATATTGCTATCCGCAATCCGCACTTGAAATACACATTGACTTTGTAAACATCATGGAAACACCAAGCTGTTTCAATATTGTTTCACATAGCGTACGTGCGCGCGTGTTTCTCCTCCTCATCACATTCCCCATGCATTTGCGTGTTGAATTGACGTTTCGCAACCGCTGACGTTCTGCATACTGTCAAAAGTTTCAAAATTTCCTGGCTACCTACTATTAATGTAGACACGATTTCGATCAAATAGAATCAATTTTACCAAAAAATGTTATAGACATAAATTATACAAAATTTCCTCTACTTTAATTTATTATTTATCTATTTTGACGAAATTACAGAAATGACGGTTCATTTGCAAAATCGTTGAAAAATGCTAAGAGTAAATAGCCGGTTCCTTTGGACCCTTTGGAACCAAAAGCTTTTCAGCTCTAAGTTTGGTCATAAAACTTCTAAATATGAACTTTCGTCCAGATACCTTCAGTAGTTTCTCCGGAATAGTAGCCACAAAAATCGTTACCACTCTCCCCTAAACAAAATTCTCTATCTGTCTAAGATATACTGGGTATTCAATTTAAAATTCTCAAGTTATTTGACACTCAGCAAAGTAGACAAAGTAACACACAGCATAAGTCAGCAGCATCTAATTGGCGCTAAACACGAAATACGCTGTCGTTATTGTGGTAGCACTTCAACATATTTACGGTGCATATTTTCCGGCCGTAATATGACGATATTACGTCCCGTTTGTCGGACGTAACACGTGAATAATTCATTTCGAGGCTTAGTATGTGGGCAATGTTAACTAAATATACGTACGAGATTACATGAACGGCCGCACTGTCTCGCGCGCTCGACGATGACATGAAAAGCTATGAATTTAAAATAGTCGCCTCCGAGGTTATGAGGAATTTTCACTCACTATGAAGAGAAGTCTGAGAGAGGACAGGTGGCCTGGGGCCGACGACCCACGGGCCGCGGCATAACGCTAATTGAAGAAAATCCATCAGTTTGTTACCTACGCGGGTATATATGGACTATTTTACACTATCTGGGATGGGAATCGTATTAGAGTATGGTATGGAAAAAGATTATTGTTTGCATAGTGTTTGTATGTATAGTGGTTGTATGTTGTGTTGGTTTTATTTTTGGAGTGGTGTCAAGTGAAAGATTTATGAATGGAAGTATTCTTTTGAACTACTCAGTGGTTGATTATGTGCTGAAACGCGTTAGTCTTTGTCTATCACATATTTTTCGTAATGTTTTTGATAGATCTTTTAATTCTTTTTAGTGGTATAATACAAATTGTATGTCTAACACCAGAAATTTTTTGAGAAAGGTGCCAATTTATGAAAGCGTTTATAGTTTTGGTTTGAAAATGTAAAGCGAATAGACGTTTTCCATCAATATCTTTGCGCTGAATACGAATTCTGGTTTTAAAGTACCATATTTTGTTTTTGTTTTCAAAGCCTTACGTGAAATGGAAAATTGTGAGTTCTGATTCATATTCAGCGCAAATAAATCTAGCTAAATCTTAGCTAGATTCATCATTTTGATTCACAAATTTCCATGGTCTATGGAGTTCAATTCCATCGTAAGACCTATCAAACACAGTAAACAATCGAGCGAATAACTATTGTTTAATAGGAAGAAAAACTTAATCGGTTTTGTAAAATGCTTAATTATTTTTTAATGTTTTTATGGTGGAGCATTTTGATATTTGTGCTAATTGAATACTGAATTATAAAAAGGTATTTAAGTACTTAGTCTACTCAGAAAGTTAGACAAAAGTTCAACTTTTCAGAAAATTTTATCCTTCATAAAACTTTAATCAACTTGGATATTAAACAGCGATTATCTCAGCAATTAACGCTCGTGCGCTAAACAGTCTCGATCATTAATCGCTCTTTTTAATATACTTGTTGGTTAAATAGTTATTAGTTATAAAATCATGAATTTGGAAATATTGGGGGGTCTTTAAATATGAAATTATAAGCACCTTCTCAGTTACATATCCGCATGTTGCCAAAAAGATGAATTAGAAGGCCCTTAATATGAAATTATACTCGCCTTCGACGTTCCATATACCGGGTGTTCATGAAACGACGAAGGAGATTCTACTTCGTATTTGAAGCGCTCTTATATTTCTAAATAATTTTCGTTTTCAAATAACATTTTCAGACTTTTGGACACACTGTACATGGAAGAAGATATTACGTTTAGTTCTCATACATTCATTTTAGGTTTAGGGCAACCCAGAAGCTTTTACTGAGAATAAAATTTTTGGAAAAGTTAGTAATTTTCCATTAGTGTCACAGTTTTCTGTTTTCTGTGTGACACAGTAAATTTTTTTAATATTTTACCTTTTTAATTTTTATTATATCAGTTCGTCACAATAAAATGGAATCTTATCATTAGATCTGAAGTCAAAATAATTGTTAACAATAAATTAAGACAACTGCATTTGATAATGTACTATGTATTGTGTTGTATTGTATTGTACTGTATTGTACTGTATTGTACTGTATTGTACTGTATTGTACTGTATTGTACTGTATTGTACTGTATTGTACTGTATTGTACGGTATTGTACTATTGTTGCTAATGTTAACTGAGTCATAATTACAAAAATAACCTGTGATTTCAGTTAAAAAAATCAGCGAATTCTTTTGCGAGACACCTTCACTAATTTTCAAGAACCGAAAAATATCAACATTCCACTATAAGAAGGAATATTCTTTACTTTTATTGGTATATTATTGAATAAATACCTGAGAAAATCCCTCACAACTTTTATGGGGTTTGAGACTAAGGTAAACGTCCCAAATTCAGTCACTGTCCTAAATTCCTACACATTTCTATTTAGTTGGATGTTCTTTACCTTTATTGGTATATTATTGAATAAATACCTGAGAAAACCCCTCACAACTTTTATGGGGTTTGAGACTAAGGTAAACGTCCCAAATTCAGACACTGTCCTAAATTCCGACACATTTCTATTTAGTTGGGTAAAATAAGAAATCTACAACATTGAACTTTATTTTAGGACTTCCGGTTTGTTGATTTGACATTACACTTATCAACCCACAATTGTTTATTTAACAATATTTAAAATCCTTAACATTTACTTGAATGTTTATATTTGTCGGAATAATGTACCACAAGTGTCTGATTTAGAATCACTGTCTGAACTAGGTTCACTGGGGCCTCGGAATTAGGGGCAATTGTTAAACTTATAAAATATAATTTACATAACTATTATCAATTTACTTTCAAAAATAAATAGCCAGATATATTTAGAAGGAAATATTCGTTTAAAAACAGTTGACATAGTCATTACCACCACATAAATATAAATTCTACAGTTACAAATGTAATAAAAATTCTTTAACATGTCTGAATTTGGGGCGTTTACCTTACGAATTACGTTCAAAATTACGTGAAAATGAAATTTTGTAGGATTACGTTCTGAATTCCATTGACAAGATACATTATGTTGAAAATATTGCGTTATTTATATATTTAATGGAAAATCAAGAGGTGCTTTTGAATTTAATATCTTAATGCCAAATATAAATCCGGACTCAACAGTTTTTGTAAAGTTTTCGAAAAAGTTAACACCAAATAAGTTTCCTTTTGAAACAGATATCGGTCGGTTCTTTTGAAATATAGAATTGAAATAAACACATTGAAAAAGAAGAAAAACTTCGCTTATTTATTCCCCGGCTTATTCTTTTGCTCGAAGGTTCGTCATTTACATAGGGGATGATTCACTGGGGCGACTACAAAAAAGAAACACCCACGCCCACAAGTGCGCCGTATTACGATGATGAATCACCTAATCAAAAATCCGATAATCCTCGTACAGAATATACAGTAGAGCTCAGTGTTCTCGACTAACAGTACTACCCTAGTTACAGAGTTTCAGACCGGGGATTTCAGTCTATTGTGATTCGATCAGGCGTGACTTTTCAATTCAACTTGCATCTCGCCAAGCCATAGTGGTGTGCAATGAGCGGAGAGCGCTTGTTTTGTTCGCTCTTTGATCTTGAAAATGAGTCATGCTTCAAGGGTGTTGTTTCCAACTTTAACGCGTACCTATACAATAATCTATTCTGTTTTATTTTTGCGGTTTGTGCTTTGACTCACAACGCGAATAGGAGCGTTACGTTCTTTTATAGGAGCCATTCTTCCATGGCATGAACTGCAATAGGATTTACCTTGAAGTAAACTGCGAAAAGATAGGTGTTTCTTAGAATGAAACCTTAATCAAAAATGAAGTAGTTAAACATTTACAAATAAGGCCTAGCATGAATGCGATTTTGTAAAGAAAAAAGAAATACTTGGCATTTGCATTTTAGCAGTTCTAAATATTCCATAACCTGTATCATATAAATAAATGACAAGTATTATGTATCAAAAAACAAATTTACACATTCCACATTCCGAAAATTTTATTCTTCGTAAAAGCATCTGGATTGCCTTAAACCAAAAATGCATATATGAGGACGTAATTATCTTCTTCCGTGTACAGTGTGTCACCAAAAGTATGAAACTAATATTTGAAAAAAAGTGTTCAGAAATATAAGAGCATCAAATACGAAATTGTAATCTCCTTCGTCGTTTCATGAACACCCGGTATATGAAACGTCAAAGGCGAGTATAATTTCATATTTAGGGCCTTGAAATTCTTCTTTTTGGCAACACGCGGTATATACAACGGAGAAGGTGATTATAATTTTTCATTTAAAGACCCCCAATATTTACAAATTCATGTTTTTATACCGATAAACGTAAGGCATATTCCGTCTTATAGTGGATTTTTGAAATTGTTTTTTCAGTTCTTGAAAATTAGTAAAGTTGTCTGGCAAAAGAATTTGCTGATTTATTTTTCTTTTGTATTGAAATCACGGATTATTGTTGTTATTATGACTGAGTTTATACTGTAGTAATTTACTGCTAACAATTATATTGACTTCAGATCTAAAGATAAGAACAAATTATATAAAATGTCCACACATTTTATCTTTTATTGTGACAATCAAAACTACCATTAAATGAAAAAAGGACATACTTCAGATAATTGATCCTTTTAATCATTTCAGTCACTTTTTTCTCATTGAAGTTATTACTAGATATCTAGTGGAATGTTTATAAAGAATTGTCAGTTAATTTACATTTGTTTAAAGAAATTCTATTTATTTACTTAAGTCGTTTTCCTCGAAAATCTGTCTGAATTCTGTTTTCTGAGTTCAAAATGGCAAATTATTACCTTACAGCGACATTATTCATTAAACAATTTCTTCCTATTCTTTAAACAATCAATTATTATTAATTTTCTCGTTTTTTCTAATTATGGTAGAAAAGTCAGGTTTTGTGAAATTAACTTATAAATTTCATGTTCCAGTAATTTAACAAACCTATTATCTATAATATCTAATAAACACTTATTTGGTTAAACAATTTCCATGTATTTAAACATTTTTTGTTTGCAATTTACTTAAAATGTCTTGCCAACTGTTATTGTCAAGTGGCAGCTTTATATTTTGGGGTGATTTCCATTGTTTAAATAATAAATTATTATACGTCTTCAACACCGTTTATTAAAAAAAAATTTAAATGATTTGAATTCGTTTTTTTTTTCGGGAAGTTGGGGAGCAAAATTCTGTTTTTAAATATTAAATTTCCTAAAGTCAACAAATTTTATTAATCACATTTCTTTTTCCATTTCTCATTCTGATTTCCTACCTCTGTGTGTCGCAAAATAATGTTGATTTGTTGCTGTCTGAAACTGTTACCCTGTACTCATTTAATGAAATATTAAAAACGAATATTATTTTATTATTCGAACACTGGAAATCATCCCAAAATATAAATGATGTCACTTCAGAATAGCAGTTGACCAGCCCGATCTAAAATAATTAAATATAACCGATTTGCAATAAAAAAAAAATTAAGAAGTAGAATTTGATTAAACAAATTTGGGTTTATTAGATAATACAGACTAGATATCTTGAACATGAAATGTATGTTACTTTTACAAATAAACTGACTTTTCTACCATAATTACAAAAAGTTGAAAATTAATTATAATTGATTGTTTAAACAATAGGAAGATTTTTTTAATGAATAATGTCCCTCTACAGTAGGAAACTGCTATCTCGAACTCTAAACAAATGTAAATTAACAGACAAATGTTTATAAATATTCTACAAGACTTAACGTAATGGTTTCTATGAGAAAAAAAAAGATAATGAATTGATTAGAACGGTCAATTTTCTGAAAAATGTGAATGCTCTTTTATTCGGATGGTTTTCAGGTCACTATGGGTGGATTGGGAACGTCAATCCACATGTATAATACGTCAAATTCTTCTATAAGTCCTATAACTTTAGCATAAGTTCAACAAAAACCCCGAACAATTATTCGAAAAATACCAAAAAATGTCTTCTTTCCAGGCCCCGAAAGGCAAAATTTAAAATCGAAAGTTCAACAAAAGAAATACGTGACCACTTTTTTTTATTTAGAAACGATTTGGAGGTAACATACTACCAAAATACGAAAGGGGGGCAGCGCCCCCCCTTGCCCCCGTCGATACGCCCATGCAACCAACACTTTCCGCATCAGATTTCAGAATGGTACCTGTATTGGATATATTTCTCCTATTTTTGCTAATACATATTACTGTATCAATAATTCTAGATTTACATATAATTTGTAGTTTGAGAAGCAGTATATAATAGTCATACCTTTTCTGTCCAGAATTTTATAAGGAATGTCCTCGTGTACGGAAAGAAAAGATGATATTTCTTGCACAATAATCCATTACAATCAATTACCGAACTACTTTAAGCTTACAATTAGCCCAAAAATCAATAAAATCAACGTAAATACGGGTATTATAACCCTAATCTGTCAAAGCGTACCAAGTCCGGTCGAGAGAGAATCTGCAATACCGACCGCTACGTCTCGACTACGTCACGTACGTATCAACACAAGATTACAGCGTACGGCAAAGGAAAAATCACGGATATTTGACTTACCGCGCTTCATCCGGTCCCAAAATTACGTCCGAATCGTTCTCGGCCCTTTTGTTGACATCACACACGCACACGAACGGAGCAAATCGATAAAAATCCGCGTTCAATCGGTGAAAGAAGATAGACAAATCACTACCGACGCGCACCATATTGAATATTGCGAATACTGCTCCGCGACCCAAGGCACGCTTGCACTTGCAGTTGTTTCTATCTGGCCGTAGAGAAAAGAATAGATAGGAGGGAAGTTATTGATGATTGTTGTTTTGTATTTGGTACGCGCTTTTTTATTTGTTTGGAGATGTTTATGTCGAATTGTAGAATAGAATGGTATGTGTTATAGTTGTGTTTGAAAAATAAAATACAAAAAAGGGTTCATTTTTACTGTGGTTTGCAGAATTAATAAATTTATGTAGTAAATTTCAGGCGCATTAGGGTATATTTCCGATAATTTAAGAGATAGAAAAAAATACTTCGTACAAAAGTTGTTTGGTCCATCGTTTCCTACAACGTAACATAATTTTTATTTATACAGGATGTTGTATGTAGGTGTGGCGGAGAAATATATACAGCTTTTATATATTTATTTCATTATTAACAGTTTCAATGGCTTTTTCTTTAGATTTTTAAGTAGAAAATGCCTCGAACTACAGTTGCCTGATAAGGAAACAATCAACTTTTAGCATAACACTCAATTATCAAGATCAGAACTAACTATCCAACTTAACAGAAATATTATTATAGTATATATATTATAGTATATTATATTATTATTATTATTAGTCGATATTTCCGGTATTTTAAGAGATAGAATATATTATATTATACGAAAGTTGTTTGGCCAATCGTTTTCTATAACGTAAAATTAATTTGATTTATACAGGATGTTGTATTTAGGCGTAGCGAAAAAAACTATAGTTTTATTTATGGAATGCTGTTTTTATCATATAAATATTAATAGTATTGCTTTGTATACAGAGTGTTATTATCTCTCGTAATATACATATTAACCGCGTACATATCAGATAGAGAAAATATAATTTACACAAATTAAATACTTAATTTTATCTACAATGCATCTTTTACTGTCCCCCATTTTATGTAAAACTGCATCTAAAACAGCAGCTGACGACATAATTTAACAAGGTGTTCCACAGCTGTACTTACACTCCTCATTACTGGATATTTTATTCTCAATTCCCTTTTAATTCTTCCTAACTCTTTGTGTATATCGTGAAACAGATGTAGTTTACAAGCACGTATATGTATATCACGATGGGAAAAATACTTAGTCGGGCTTAACACTTGGCTCTGTTGTAAATTGTATACTTTGAGACCCTTTCATTATGCGAAGAACTAAAGAAAATTGTTTCCTTTGCGATCTGTGTTAGAATAACACAGGCTGTTTCTAGGAAAGACCACAAAAGAACTTAGCTTAACACGTAAGGAACGGCGTGCGTCAGATGCACATATGAGGACCAATAAAGACCAGCTTTTGAAGATGCGTCGAAAATTACGACCTTACTTGCTTAATAAGTTAGAAGCCGACGCACATTGGGGTATTCCACCCAAAAAGCTGGCCATAAATCAAATTTCTAAATTGTAAAATTCCAAAAAGTAAACCAGTTTCAGGGATAGGTAAAAGACCGATGTATTAAAAGGCGGCAATATTTTTTCACCTGAGCCCTGAGCCACGTGTCCTTGTCAGTCAAAAGTTATATTTTACTATGGCTGAAGATAGATACATATAAGTGGACGCTCTTAAAAACGGTTTCAATTTTGTATTTTAACGATAAATGTGACTTTTTTGTTATACATTCTTTAGAACCAAGTATGAACTTTCATTAGACATTATTTTTATTAAAATTTACCCACGATTTTGTTTATTGGAGGGCCGATAACATTTGCCGTTATAAAAAAGTTTTATGCAGAACTTGAGTGTTTTAGTTTAGTGTTTAGCTTTGTTAAGCTTTTGAAAGTGGTTCAAATTATAGTATACATATTTGACATTACAACTACTGGAAAAACTGCTGCGGATAGGTGCGGATGCGGTTATTGTGATTTTATTTCTAATACGTTGTAAAGGAAAATCCAAAAATTGATGTACCGGCTTATATGTAATTTGGTGCAATTTCTTGATACCGTGATAGTAGAGGTAATTTAGAACATATTTAACCATATTTAGCTATATACAAATGGCTACGGTTATCGAGATATTGACAACTTTATATTCAATGCATCTTGTATGTTGTAACTGTTATGTACGTATTTTTCCGTTTTGGATCATGTATAGCAAACAACCCCGGTGAGGTAGACTCTTAAAAACCTTAAACTTTGTACTTGTATATGCATTTCTTGGAAATTGGTTGCTTGAAGCCAATCGGATTCATATTCAAGGCAAGAAAATACTTCGAAAGCACCTACTCGCATACACAGTTCACTGGTTTAAATTGGATTCTTGTTGAGGAGAGACAATAGTAAGTTTGTGAATAGAAACTGGTTAGGCGTTTTCGATAAATGTGTTTATGCGGAATGCGAATGCGGGTTCAAAACATGCGTATTAGCGTCATACCACTAAAAAACGACTGTTTCAGCTTGAAGTATGATCAAATTTCGAAAGTTTTCATAGAAACAATAAGTATAAATAGACAATTTTAGAAATAATACTAAAAATAATAGATTTTATAGTGATAAAAATAGTAAAATAGGTTCTTAATTGCCTCTACTATCACGTCTTAAAAGGAATGCATCGAACGGAAAACAGCATGAATAGCATACGCACCGTTTCAATACACAATATCGACTGGTGTAAACTTTCATTTTCTTCCTCTACCACTGGTTTTTAAAAATAAAACTGTTATCAGGATTTTCCTACATAACAGACCCAAACATGTTATCTCATATAACTCAAAAACGACATGTATTGTTCAATTTTAAATCCGTATATGGTGCGTATTTAAACTGGACATGCCATATATTATTTTATGAATTTGACACGGTAAAACATAATAGAAATAAAATCACAAAAAAAATATTGATGACAAATGTTGTAGCAGTAATTAATTTACAATAGGTGTAGTGCAGTGAAGGACAATTTTTAATACAGTTTGCTTTTTCCTATTTTGTACTGTTTATTGTGTTTATTAAGTTATTAACCTTCAAATTCTTAGTATGAAGGTTAAAATGTGATACATAAATAAAACAACACATCTAAAGCCTTTTTACGTGAAAAAATAATTATGGCCAGGTTTTCAGGTCTAATACCCCACTGTGCGGCGTACGTCAGACGCAAATATGAGGACCAGCTTTTGAGGATACGTCGAAAATTACGCTAAGTTATAACGTGGGTGCCGGGCACCGACCTTACTTGCTTAATAAGTTATAAGCCGACATTATTTAACAGCATCGGACGTGAACGATCTCAACTATCTACGCAGGTTGCGTTATAACGTATACGGCAGGCAGACGGACGGTGATTTCCGGTCCGCTCTAGCAAACAGTTAAAGGAGCCATAATGACACTCTTAATTATCACAGTCGTCATTCGCACCGTTTGTTGTCGGCGGAGCACCGTTGATCTCGAAGAGTTGGCTTCCATTTACGCTCGGCAGCTTCTTTCTATTTATACAGACTACCGGTCTAAGTACATACTTTACGAAATAACAGTTCAACGTCATGTCATTGCTTCACAATATCTACCAACAGCAGCGGTGCATTATGCCATCATGGGGCCCTGGGCAATTTTGAATTTATGGGCACAAATATACCTACAGTGTTAAATTAATAAGAATAACTTTCTTATACAAAAGCAATATTAATAATACAGGGTCTCCCACGACGAGCTACCTTTAGAAGTAGATATATAGAGAACCAAATGAAATGAGAGATTGAAAATTTGTGGACTTATATTGTTGGATACGATGGTCGTCTCAACTAAAATACTTTGCGTTTTCGGTTACTTCCGGTTACGCCGGAAATGATGTCAACTTTTATATTTCAAATGGAACATCCTGTATTTTATCGCATTTTTGAAATCTTCATTAAATTTTAGATCAATTTTAAGTTACATTCCCTATACCTAGGCTTACCATACATCCCGGTTTGACCGGGACAGTCCCGGTTTGGGACATCGGTTCCGGCGTCCCGGCCGGTTTGGTATTATGTCCCGGCTAAAATTCTTTACTGGAATTTATATCAGTAACAAATCACTCAAATCAAAAGATTGATTAATTATTGTCAAACTAGCGAATCAGGTATTATTTTTGATCGGTAGAACACATCTAGCTTTGAAACTTGCAAATGGTAGAATTTTGAAAATCTAAAATGGCCTCAAGTCATATGTTCTTTGCCAACAAAAATGCTTTCATTTTACTACTTTACGATACTTATTGATAGATAAACAAAATAATGATGATTTAGGGGTAACAACTCCGTTGCTAACAGGCAACAGAGCGACTAGTCGATTAGTATTGTAACAACATTAAATATCGACAGCCAAAGAAGCACAAAGTTGATTGCTGAAAATTGTTTATAACGTTTTAAAAATTACTGAACGACGATATTCCATACGTCAAAATGTAGCCTACCTATCTCAATTAGTCATTATTTCCCGTTCTATAGCAAACAACCTTTAAATCACTATAATTTGCATATACTTTCTATGCAAGCTTTCAGATATACGTACTATGAAAAACGCTACAGAAAAATTGTTATAACTTTTGCAAAAATTAAATGTATAGGAAATGGAAAAAAAATTGTTACATATCTTTGCTTCATATGACAAATTCGTAGGTAATTAATGGTTGTATTTACTCATTTACGCTAAGAAATTTTCTTTGTGGCATACAACCCCAAAATCACAGTAATTTTGTCTACTACTTATTTGAGTATTGCGGTACAAATTACATATATTTAGAACAGAAAAATGTTTATAATTTTTACGAAAACTGTTTAAATCCTTTTCTCTTAGGCCAAATTGTAGGTAATTGATTGGGATTATACTTTCAATGATTACATTAAAAGCTGAAAAGCCTCCACATTACGATATTATGTATGACACCAAGTGGAGGGGAGTTGATATTTTGGTTGGTTGTGATAACAACATGTTTATAACTTTTTCAAAATTATTATATAAATTTCCACCATATACTAAATTATAGGTAATTAGATGCGGTAGTCCTATTCATGAATGCAAAATGTTTTGCTCTGACGTGAACAACCCCTAAATGACGATATTGTACTTATATTGTGTGGCTTCAACTGAACATTACTTTGTTCTGCTTTAGCAATATGTTAAAAATTTTCTAAATGTTGTTCTATATTTTTCTGTCATGCGTCAAATTAAAGATCATTAATGGGAGTTAAATCCTTTGATAGTCGATTTCGGAACATTTTGTAAATACATGCTATGATTGTAACCATACACAATTTAATAATCTAACAAAAGCGAATATTTATAAAAAACAAATTTGTCAATTTGTTAGGTGTAAAGGTTCCAGTGCTTTAAATTTCCAACGATTTCAAAAAATAATTATTAGAATATGACTAATTCCAACAGCTTCCGAGATGACGCACTATTTCTGACTTATTTAACACCAATAGTAACAGCAATATTGTTCTGCAAAATAAAATTTGTGGAATGCTTCATTGGTTTCTTTTTTTATTTGATTATAGAAGGCTCCATTTGAGGCTCCATAAGGCTCCATAAAAGTTGTCATCATTTCCGTTGTAACCGGAAGTAACCTCAAAATATTATAGCTGAGACGATCGTGTCAAACAATATAAGTCCACAAATTTTCAATCTCTCTTTTCATTTGGTTCTCTATATACTTCTAATGGCAGCTCATTGTGGGAGACCCTGTATATACTAATAATACTGTGTATTTTTCTAGCTTATCGAACTTTTACATCACTTCTATATGAGACGCCAATCATTCGGCATGAGTCACCAACATGTTGTCTGCTTCCTGTCGATATATCCGTACATGGAAACGTGAATTTGTGAATTGAGGGCCCCTACTTTTCTACTTACGATTCGAGAGTTGGTTGGTATTTAAATTCAAAGGAGCAAGGTTAATGTTCGATTTGTACAAAAACGACATTATTAAACGCTTTCAACCGTCAATATCAGTCAATATCAATCCATTTTTCACACATGGTGATGATTGACGACCAAAAAAACGCGGTATGATCCAACCGGCACGTTAGATTGATGTATTACCAACTAGTAAATATTTCAAACGCAACCAACCACTATAGAAAACTGTCATTTGTGCATTTGAATATCTCCAATACGATACATCATCCGTGTCATTAATAAATAATCATATATTCATGTGTCAAATGATGGTACCGCGACAAGAATTGGGCAATAAATTTGATAAGATCTCTTCCTTTTGTATGTCGTAACACTTTCTCTAGTGGGCTTGCGCGTAGGCATGTGTAAATTTTATAAAATTGGTTTCGTAATTCATACGAGAAGTTGATTTTAGAGTGTAATAGTATAACTTACGAATCGAATTGTCTAGGTGGGAAATGTGTGGTATCATCAGCAAACCAACCTGGAACAAAGAAATAAACAGTATTAATTTCATATTAACTTATTTGTTAAAGTGAGATACAATTTAAAACAAAATTAAAGAATTGAAACCATGGAGGGTGTTAAAATTATAGGTAGGTACTGAGAAATGCTATATTTGCTCCCTCCGTGTGCCTATGAAAAACACACAAGTATACATATTATATACGTATATATGTACTATCGTGGCCATATATTATGTCCCCTCTTTTGAAGTCTATTTTCTAGCAAATCTAGGAGCGAAAAAATTTGAAAAAATTCTGATGCTGTCCTTGATTAATATGGTACAACTCATAAAAATTAGAAAGTTGTATATGTTGGCGTTTTCCCAATTTTTCCAAATTAAGACGAATTTGCGCTGTTTTTGGCCCGTAAATTTTATTCGTTTAACTTTAGCAAATAATTACTCCGGAAATAATCTATAGATTTCAACGAATTAAAAAGTAAAATCACCTGCGGAATGCAAGCAATGTGCATTTTTGTAAAATCATTGGATTAGTGCTTGACCCACAAAAAGCTACATTATGCAATGCCAGCAATTCCTTTATTAGAAGAGCTAGAATAATGAAATATAGACTATATGCTACCCAATAATTCATAGGTTTAAATCTTATTACATAATCATAGTTTATCTTGCATTTTCCTTACAAAAGATCGAGTTGAAGCATCTCATGATTGCTGCAATTGACGCGGCGCTCTTCGGTCTTTCGGGCGAGCGGGGGAAGGGATCGACACTGCAAGTAGTGGCGGATCGCACGTGCATTAGTTACTAGGAGAACAGTGTTTACGGTCACAATACATATGACACGGCGATTATGCCTCGCCAAAGAAATTTGGATATCCGGCGACAGATTACCGAATTAAAAAATAATGGCAAATGACACAATAACATAACAGAACCACGAACAGGCATTTGGAAATAGATAGAGGGCTGTACTTTTTAGAATTAATTACCCAATGTATCTGATCCATAAACGCGTATAAGAATAATTTGTATCCCAACTACTTTGCTCGTAATCGCACATGAAGCGAAATAATAACATTCAACCACCGATAAACAACGTAAAATCTAAGTTTCAAAAATCCTCCTGAACAAACTAAAATATAGATAGAGGGCTGTACTTTTTAGAATTAATTACCCAATGTATCTGATCCATAAACGTGTATAATAATAATTTGTATCCCAACTACTTTGCTCGTAATCGCACATGAAGCGAAATAATAACAGTCAACCACCGATAAACAACGTAAAATCTAAGTTTCAAAAATCCTCCTGAACAAACTAAAATAGATAGAGGGCTGTACTTTTTAGAATTAATTACCCAATGTATCTGATCCATAAACGTGTATAATAATAATTTGTATCCCAACTACTTTGCTCGTAATCGCACATGAAGCGAAATAATAACATTCAACCACCGATAAACAACGTAAAATCTAAGTTTCAAAAATCCTCCTGAACAAACTAAAATAGATAGAGGGCTGTACTTTCTAGAATTAATTACCCAATGTATCTGATCCATAAACGTGTATAATAATAATTTGTATCCCAACTTCTTTGCTCGTAATCGCACATGAAGCGAAATAATAACATTCAACCACCGATAAACAACGTAAAATCCAAGTTTCAAAAATCCTCCTGAACAAACTAAAATAGATAGACGGCTGTACTTTTTAGAATTAATTACCCAATGTATCTGATCCATAAACGTGTATAATAATAATTTGTATCCCAACTACTTTGCTCGTAATCGCACATGAAGCGAAATAATAACATTCAACCACCGATAAACAACGGAAAATCTAAGTTTCAAAAATCCTCCTGAACAAACTAAAATAGATAGAGGGCTGTACTTTTTAGAATTAATTACCCAATGTATCTGATCCATAAACGTGTATAATAATAATTTGTATCCTCCATAAGTCCTATGGAAATTCTTGGCAATTTAAATCGGGTTTCGGGATTAGCATTTAAAATTAATGAACGATCTGCAAAATAATCTATTTGTCTACAAATTTACGATGCTAAATTTGTAAAAGTTTTTGATATCTCTAAGTTTTATACGCTCAGAGCTGACGGTTGTAATATATGTAATATATCAAGAGTTGTATTCATTTTATATTGTTTGTGCATGTATTTAAATATTATTAATATATAAACTGTTGAAACTGTTATAATAGTTTGAATATTTATTCTACAAAATCGGGCACACTTTTTAAATAATTTTTGGGTTTATCAAGCAAACTTAATTTACTATTCACCACTAATCGGAAAATCTGCTAACTCCATATTATTATATCTATCCGCATCCATCAAAATCTTGTTTACAACCTTATTGTATAAAACAGCATCAGAATTTTTTTCGCCACTAGTACTGCGAGAAAATCGACGTCAAAAGAAGGAACATAATATATGCCCACGATAGTACATTACCTTCACTGAGGTGTTAAGAATATAACATATACAACAAAACATTGCACCAAGTTTCGCTATGTTGCTGCATTTCGTCTTGGAGATGCTTGCCATCAAAAGAGGGCATACATATGCCTCTTTCCCATCAATAATTTTTTTCACCGAACGAAAATGCGGATGTAGTAAATTCGACTGTCAACGAAGACAATGGTGAACCGCATTACGTTCCTGTTACGGTAAATTCCTCGGTCTGATGCATTCAACCTCATTTAAATACGTTGTTCTTACATGTCCTAGGTCTTCAAATGGTACTAGGCAAGTCAGATGGTGCAGGTGGTGTAATAAATTACGGCATCAGCTGGAGTGGAAAAATGCCGTAAGCCATTGTACGACGCAGAGTTACAAATGCGTGGCCGGTACGCATTTGAACTCAATTGTTTTGCAAGAGCCTCTGACTCTTCAAAAAAACAATAAAATAAACGTCAAAAATTCCGACATTGTTCTAAATTGCAAGATATTTCTGGTTAGTTGGATAAAATAATAATTCTACAACATACAAATGCAATTCGGCTTCTTTTTACATCGCTACAGGATAACAGTAATTAAGAAAATTTTAATAATATCTATTTAGGCTAAAATGAAGAAAGCACAAAAGAAAATCATTGTAGATAAATAAAAAAAGGAAGTGAAAAACGAACAGAATAAAAAGATGCGCCAAGAAAAACACTAAAAATTCCAGATGCAAGGAACATTAACATACAGATGAGGGAAAGAGGGCAGACTGAAGAAGACTAAGGACTTATTTCATACTGTGTTTCATTAAAAATGCTAAAACATAAATGTTTAACATTTCTTAATAATAAATCTTATTTAACAATATTTAAAACATTGATCAGATTTATGAATCAGATCTTTACTATCAACTGCGTTATATTTTTTACTCATACTGGCTACTTTTTGGCAGCCACTCTACATAAGTAGCCTACTGCTTTCTTGTGAATGGACCAACGGAAAATATTCGGACAGTATAAAAATAACCACACGAACGCATTTTGGAGGCCAGCCAAAAACGACACTCTGACATAGCTAGCAACTATAAATTTTGTAATAAAATGTTTGCGATAAGTAAATATGTTTAGACTGCGACTGCCAGTAGAGGTTATACTCACAAAAATAGTGAAACGCATAGAAAATAAAAGTAAACCTGTCTGCCGATGATTCTATTGACCATATTGACCAAATCAAAAGTGTATAAAAATTGTATTCCTTACATCAGAAAATTTGTTGTTTGGACAGAAAATAAACGGCGAATTCAACATGCCTTTATTTACTATCAAAACGGTGAAAGTTTGGTTGATACAATTTTTATTTTCCGCTTTTATTAGACATAAGACTTGTTATGCAACTGTGCCCACACAGAGAGAAATTTTTGTTTAATTCAAATAAATATGCATTGACTCAAGGAAATTTGTTGTTTCAATAGAGGCAAAGAAATATTTATTTGCGGATAAAAACGCATTTATTGGAAATATTTGTTTGATAGAAAGAACGTTGATTTGTGTCAAACAACTTATGTTTCCAGTTAACGTTTGCAATTTGTGTATTATAAGAAATGAGATTTATTTACTTCAAATAATTATGATTGTGTTGAGTGAAAGAATTACATTTTTTTAAATTAACAAAATTGTTGGTCGAGTTAAAATGCTTAAAATTATTAATTTGTTGAAGGAATTAATAGACAAGAATTTTTCGGAAGACTCGCCATGTGTCATCTCCTTTTTGGGATGTCGCACATCCTGGACCAGTGCTCGGTCTTCCCCACCCAACATATAGTCAAGGTTAAAGTTAGTATAGTATACTCTGATTTGGAATCGCAACTTGAACCTGCAGGCACTGTACTCTATAAGTTCTATACTGTCGATCACGCGGCTTTATACTCTCGATATGTACGAAGTGCGAGGAGAGAGTTTACAGCGCCATCTAACAATACAGTTGGATGACATTAAAAATATATTTATTTGAATCAAAATATGATTTCTTTGGTGGAAGTAACCCTATTTTAAAGCCAAAACAAAAATATTACTTTAAAGGAAATAAATCTCTTCTTGTGTACAAATATATTTATTTTAATCAAAATATGATTTCTTTGGCGGAAGTAAACCTATTTTGGTGTAAAGAAACGTTTTTTTTAAATCAAAACAATAATATTACTTTAAGGGAAAGTTATTTTTGTTTGTATCCATATATATTTATTCCACTTAAATAAATATTTCAAATAAATTAATCTCTGCAAGCAAATAAACTAGAGTATTCAATGAGTAAATATTGTTGGTGTCAAAGAAATATGTTTTGACCCAAAAGAATAAATTCAAACAAATACATTTCTTTAAAGCAAGAAATCTTTTCTATCTGTGCATGAAGAGTATAACACCATTTCAATCTTTTTCGGTATCAAATATTTTTATTGATAATAGTCCAGAAACAACATGAACAGAGTTCCCCGAAATTTTGTAGAATCAAAAAACCTAATTTTCTTTAAATATCTTCGTAAATATCATTTGTATGGAATTTTGAAGGTAAAAAAGCATACTGTAGCAATTGTTTATTACCTAAACGTGAATTGTGAATACGTTGTAAGAATTCAAAAAATTGATAATTCGTTGTTTTTTAATGTTCATAAAAAAACTTTTAAACATATACAGGGAGAAAGAATTATTATACATTTTTGACAATATCATTTGAATTGAGATTTGAGATTAAAATCGTACTGCAATAATTGTTTTTAAACATGAAATGTGAAGGTGCAGTCAAGTTTATAAACTATTAAGTAATATTTTCGTAAAAATAAAAAAATAACATTATTATGTAATGTTCTTGAAACTTTGTAACTAATGTCTTTAGGTAGCTCTGAATTTCGAATGAAAAAGGTTTGATAAAAAAAATCTTTAATATGATTTTTTATTTATTATCTTCGAACTTGTGCACGTGAACACAGATAAATGCAATATATTGAAGTGACTCATCAAAAATTAGCAGCCTAATGAAGTTGATCTAACACAGTATTATGTAATTTAACAAATGTACTAAAATAGCCTAGTTGCGGATTTGTGGTATTCTTCCTGACTGCATTTTTCAAAATATCATGATCGCATTATAAAAAACGAAACCAAATTTCCAGAGAAAAAAGAAATCTAGATACAATGTAGAGACAAAATACTGTATTACCAGTTAATCACTTTTTGTAAGTTTTTTGTTTGCGGCCAGCCATAATCTGTTATTTACTGTCTGTATTTTTCCTGTCTGCGTTTATTCAGTTCCCGGTAAAAAAGTCAGACAAATGCGGGTCAACCGAAAGTAAACACCCAAAATTAGTGAACGGCCGACTGACATTTAGATAATGGTATTCTTATAATGCGGTCTTAAAGGTCATTAACGCTGACCTTATTCACGTATTATAAATATAATACAAACATCACCAGGCCAATGTTTTGATACGCAAATTACTCGGTAGTTCAATTGGTTAGAGCTATTCTTCAAACAAACAAACAAAAAATATATCAAATAAAAACTGAATATGCATAAATTAGCTTAGTTATTCGACATATAAAATCAAACGGATCCGGATATTACCAATAAAAAAATACACGTTTCGTTTAGCGACTCGTAATAGTCCCTGTAAAAAATCACGAACCAAGATAGGTACTAATTATATATAATCAATAATAAATTTTGTTAATTGACGCGAACATCGGTAATTGCAGCGTGAAATGAATTATTTATTATAACGGTAACCGGTAATTATTAGCCTGTTCGGTATTTATCGTACGTTCGATGATAAACTACAGGTTGTGAAACCCAATAATAATTATTACTGAACCGTACTCGAACAATTAACTTGTGACAGGAAAGAAAATCATATTATAAGGTGAGGTTATTCTTTGTTTACAGTTGGAAAGTAAATTTTGAATGACATAACAGGTTGTTAGGTTGGTAAATAGACCGAGTGTTTTGCCAGGAGATATTTCAACACCATTATAATCTTGTGCTGGAGATCTTATCATATTTTCCACCTGCATAGGTACAGATAAATACGAGTTTGTTATTTAATTACATTATGTATTTCAGACCATTTCAGATGTATTAACAACACAAGTTGTACTCCTGGTTTTGAAAGTTATGCTTATTTTTGTGCAGACATTACGTTTACCCATGGTGTATCTTCAATGCAAAATGTACTAAAGAAATAAAATATTTTGCTTGAGGCACATAACCTAAAAAGTTAACCCTTAAATGCATATTGTTGAACTGCATTAATAATAATAACATATTAATTTTTTCCTTATAAACATAGCTCTAAGAGCTAGAGAAGTGTTTGCCACCTACTAGTGCATCGCTACAACATACTTATGTCAAATTGTAACAATTGTTATTATTTGTAAAATATAATAGTGAAATAAAATAGTAGGGGTTGATTTAAAGTTAGTAGAATAGTTTATGACATTAGATAATTAGATAACAGTTGTAATGTAAAGATGAGGCGTCAGAAAATTTGTTTGTTGTAGTTCTACAATATTATGGGTTTAGTACAGAATTTGGTTTAATTGTCATTTGTAATAGGTAAAGTTGTGATACAAAGATGTTGTGGTACAATATATTGTTGATGTAGTTCTACAATATTACGCATTCAGCACCTACAGAATTTATTTTATTTGTTTTCCTTTTTGTAAAGTAGCTAAATGTGTAAAAATCTGCTACAAAAAAAACAGTATTTAGAAGTATTTTAAATACAGTATATAGTATTTTATATAATTACATATAGATTTATCACTTTTAAGGATAAAATGTGGTATCTATGAAATCCTTATTTGAAAAGCAACCAGAATATTCGGCCATGATTTGCGTAAAATTAGCAATCTTAGTGATCATGAAGACTTCTCTGGCACCAATAGCTTAGCAGATGAAATGTAAATCTTCTTGAAACTTTGCAAGTTTATTTAGTTGCTACAAACATGTTTCGTCTTACGTTATCATCAGTGTAAGCAAAAGATAATGAGAACCATTGTCACAAGTAAGAAATATTTAAACAAGTTTTTATACTGGAATTTTGACTGTAAGTTTCCTTAAATATTTGCTACTTGTGACACTGATTGTCTTTGTTTTTCTTTTGGTTTTTAGTTTAGTTACACTGATGATGACGTAAACCGGAACATGCTTTTAGCAATTCAATAAACCTGCAAAGTTTCAAGATCAAATCAGTTGATTGGAATAAATTAACCCCAGGGTAGTGTGTTGGGACCAATTCTCTATCTATTATAGCAACTCAGTGAAATGTGTAAAAAGCAGAGCACAGACGAAATTAATAAGTTTGCGGTTATCATAATACATACATAAATCTATTTTTAGTAAAATATAAAAACACAAATTCGAGAGGAAAAAAGATTGTCACACAATTAAACAAAGAATCATAGTTAAATTTATGTTCATTCATGTGACACCAATAATAGTTACGATATTCTTGACGATAGCCCTGATTGACCTTGGTGTTTATTACATAATTGTTAGTTCATCGCTCCAATATTCCAATTAAATTGGATGTCGACTATAAATTTGACTACTTTCATAGCAACCGATACCAATTTGGCAAAGAACGAATTTTTCAACCGTTGGTTGCTAAATTTCTACTTTTACGCGAGTTGTTAACAAAGTTGCTATATAGTACAGTCATTCATATCACAATCACTATAAATATGTTGCATTTAGCAACTTTTACGGTTACTTGCGTTAACAATTGATACAGAATTGTGCTAAATACCATAACCTCAAAGTTATGAACACCACCAGCATGAAACATAATCTCCCCCATGGCTCACGTGCTCATACAATAGCTTCCTCTACCAATCTCCAACCATCTCAGACAGTTCATTATCCAACGAGGGTATACTTATCCACCTCTATCACTTCCTCTACCACAAAGCAGCCCTCACCTCATACAAACAACCGGCAATCACCCGGCAATCCCACTTCTGATGTTAGGAGACCCCGACGTATGACGTGTGTGGTCGACAAATATGAAAAATCCCATTTAAATTATGATATTAGCCTTCTTCCGACCATATATCATTGGTCCCCCATTTGAGATTAACTTTGCTAACGAGATGGCCGACAGATAAATGGAGACAAACACGCGTAAGATGAGGAGTACAGAATTTGAAGCAAGAGTGATTAGTTGAAGCGTGACGTTGGATGTCAGCTGTGAATGTAAATAGGAAAACAAAGTGGGGATAATGATAGTCGCGGTCATTAGTTTCACCGGTCAGTTATTAATAGCAACAAGGTATAAATATCTATTGAAAATAAATGGTAAGTGTGCCTAGGCATGAATGTAAAGTGCCTATTTTTTTCAGTTATTTTATGATTGATGCATGGAATTGGTCCCAAGACACCACCATGGGGTACAATTACGAATTGCTTATTAATAAGAAAAAATCAGTAAAAATCTAATCATAAAATTAATTAATACACAGTTTGGTACAAACTATTAAATAGTACAGTTAGTTATTCAAATTACTCATTTTAAACGTCCACGACTCTTCTAGCGTCGCATTCTCCGAGATGAGTTAATGTTTCGAAATAAGTCCCGTGGTTTACGGCCGCATAATTTCGATTTGATTGGACGGGACGTTTCATTTGTGGCGCGACAGGCGATTAGAAAACTATTTTAACAACGTGCACAGGTGCTGCACCAAAGGCGAATACAGTTTTCATAGAACGTGTGTCACAACTGATTATTTTCGACCTGTTACATCCTACTCGAACTGCCTTCAGCCAACCAAGCCAAGAACCTGAAGCACAGCATAGCATTTCTGTGGGTGACAGTCTGTATATTCATTTTAATTGACATGTGAATAAGAGTTTATTTGTTAAAAGTATGTTTTAACAACGTCCTAACCAGTAAATAAGGATTTTATTTTTTGTGCTGAACGGCAACGACCCCCCCCCCAATCTCTTCCTTTTCAGGGAAAAACTTCCCTAAAATTTGAGAAAAATCAGTTAACGTTAACACCTGCCACCCAGCACCTCAAATTTCCCATTTGAAATACACTGGAAAAATGTATCCTTTTTTTAACGTTTACACGTTGACAGTTTTTGTCTTTTATTAACTAATTTGCAAACAAACATATACATTGTAATAGACATATTTTTTATATTTATTGCAGAAACTATTATTAGATTATTGGCATTTTTTGTCATTTATTAACGAATTTGCAATTCTTTAAACAGAGTAAAATTTGTTTAAACAAACATTTACAACGTTTTTCTGTATTTTCTTTTTCTAGAAATTATGATTGTTACATTGGCTTTTTTAATTTATTATTATTAATATGTAATTGTTTGAGCAAATAAATTTGTTTTACCAATAATATACAATGTTAGCACAATGATTTCTGGTATTTTTTGTAATTTTGGTTTTACGATATCGGTCAAAACAGTAATGTGGTTGCAATACTAATTTATTATTATAGGTTATAATTGAAAATTAGTTAACAAATTTGACAAGAACAAAAAATCTGATATGGCCAGGCACATGACTTTATCATACTATATATTAAATTAAAAGTTTAGCTGCATGAGATTCCATTTGATTAAGATCGGTCGTGTCTGCATTAAAATAAAACTAGTTAGCCTCGATTTGACAGATATTTTGATACTAACGGCGTTAGGTATTGTCAAAACATCACCGACACTACCTACTGTCATTAGAATGAAAATATCTGTCAAATCATGGCTAACTAGCTTTATATTAATGAAGGACACGACCGATCTCGATCAAATAGAATTTGCTCATGCAGCTAAACTATTAATTTTACAAAAAAATGTCGTAGACATAAATTATTCACAATTTCCTCTACTTTAATTTATTATTTAACTATTTTGACGAAATTCTAGAAATGGGGACTCATTTGCAAAATCCTTAAACAATTGCTAATCAGTTAATAAATGATAAAAAGCCAATAATTTAATAATTTCTGCAAAAAAATGGACAAATACGTTCGTAACATGGTAATTTTTTGTTTAAACAAATGCTAATTGTTTAAACAATTTCAAATTAGTTAATAAATGACAAAAAAATATGTCAATAATCCAATAATAACCATTCCTGCAAAAAACTATTAAAAATCTCTCATATTTATAGAGTATTTAGGGTACTATGGGAAGGGTGGGGTGGTGGACAAAAAAATAGTGGTTGTGGATTTGTTCCTTGGGTAGTTCTGCCCAATTTTTGATAACTCTGGCAACTTTTAAAACAAATCCAAATCGAAAAAAAAGGATGAAGATGAATTTTTGCAATGTATTGTAAATGGGAAATTTGATATGCTTGGTGGCACGTGTTAAGTTTAACTGATTTTTCCCAAATTTAAGGGGATTTTTTTTTTCTTCCGGAAATTGAACAGGTGGGGGGGATGGTTAACGGTGTATATCTAAAAAAATTCTGATACTAGATCAAAGAACAAAATCATTTGCTGATGTCGAAAGTATCTTTTAAATTGTAGCAGAAGATTTGTTTACTTTGTATTAAATTGTCCCTTTACAAAAAAACAAGAAGGAAGTAGGCGTTAATCTACTCAATTGACATTTTATTTTGTATACATACATATACATAAATTAGCGATGGCCAATGGCCGTTTCCTTTCTTTATCTCATCCGGCACGATAATATATCCGAGAGTGAATAAATGGAACAGAAAAACTTCAGGAGTTCAGGAGAAAGAATAAATTGCAAAATTGCCTTTCCAGTTCCTATATCCTCTTCCTCGTTCGTTCATTTCGTTTAATAAAACACGAAGATTTCCTCTTCGATTAAACGACCGGACGTTTAACGATGGCCAACCGTCAAAGAACTCGGACCAGTTAGAATTATAGTGCCATATAACATCTCTGCAATTGCCGAAGATTGCGAATCACTCTCTTCGAGAAAACGTACAGCCGGTTTAGCAGTGCCTTCGGCAGCAGAGGCTAGCTATCTCTGTAAAGAAGTTTGATGTGTCTGGATAAATTGCGAGACTCAGTCGAAATGAATCTTAAGTAAAATTAGAGATTGCAGACGCTCAACTTTTTTGTTTGGTTGTCGGAATTTCCAATATAGCGCAGTCAAATATCTATTGGGTTTCTTTACATGTTATTTATAATTCCTTTGTGATCGCGCACGAAAGAATCGCCCTATCTACCATCTCTTGTTTCGATAATATTGACTCTTGTGTCTGAAAACGCATAACTCCAACACACCTCAACAAAAACAATTTGAGAAATATATATCTTGCAAATCAAAAGAGGTTTCTTTTCTTCTAATTAAGTTAAAGTTACTTGCAAGTATGGAATATCATACATTTACAAAAACAATTTAATATGATGCTATAAAATCTCTACTGTTCTTTGCCTACTAATTATAATACACCTTTTATATTACATTAAATAGACCCGGTATACTCAGTAATGTTGCAATAATTGAATGCAACTCAATTATTGCGAGTATAGTATGTTTGCAAGCTTCACAATACAAGCAATTTGTTTTTTAAGGATACTCCTGGATTTATTTATCATTGAAGATCTGAGTACATAATTGAAAATTGAAAAAAAAAACTCATCTTAATGTTCATTGAGAATGACTAGGTAAAAAAATCTGATGTGGCCAGGCACATGACTTTATCATACAATATATAAAATTAATAGTTTAGCTGCATGAGATTCTATTCAGGTCGATCCTGTTTGCATTAAAATAAAACGAATTAGCCAGGATTTGGCAGATATTGACAGTAGGTATTGTCAAAAAATCAGTCTTTAACACTACCTACTGTTATTAGAATTAAAATACCTGGCAAATCCTATATTAATGCAGACACGATCTGGATCAAATAGAATTTGCTCCTACAGCTAAACTATTACTTTTACCAAAAAATGTCATAGACATAAATTATACAAAATTTCCTCTACTTTAATTTATTATTTAACTATTTTGACGAAATTACAGAAATGGCGGCTCATTTGCAAAATCCTTGAAAAATGTATAACAATATTGCTATCCGCAATCCGCATTTGAAATACACATTGACTTTGTAAACACCATGGAAACACCGAGCTGTTTCAATATTGTTTCACATAGCGTACGTGCGCCCGTGTTTCTCCTCCTCATCACATTCTCCATGCATTTGCGTGTTGAATTGACGTTTCGCAACCGCTGACGTTCTGGATACTGTCAAAAGTTTCTAAATTTCCTGGCTACCTACTATTAACGTAGACACGATTTCGATCAAATAGAATTTGCTCCTGCAGCTAAACTATTAATTTTACCAACAAATTTTATAGACATAAATTATACAAAATTGCCTCTACTTTAATTTATTATTTATCTATTTTGACGAAATTACAGAAATGGCGGCCCACTTGCAAAATGCTAAGAGTAAATACCCAGTTCCTTTGGACCCTTTTGAACCAAAACCTTTTCAGCTCTAAGTTTGGTCATAAAACTTCTAAATACGAACTTTCGTCCAGATACCTTTAGTAGTTTCTCCGGAATCGTAGCCACAAAAATCGTTTACACACACACATACACACACACACACACACACACACACACACACACACACACACACACACACACAGACATTTTTTTGTACCTTGGTCAAAAATGTTCAGGGGACCCTTAAAAATCTATTAAAATCCCATTTTTTTTTTTCGGCACGATTACGATACTTCATCATACTGCGTATGATAAAGTAAAAACTGAAGAAAACAAAAACGGCAATCTATTAGTTAGAGCGATTAAGATGGTTGTTATTATTTGCAATGATTAGACACAAGCTAAACGATTACTTTATAGCGTTATTTATCAGAGTGTAAAACGTTTCTTGTGTACTTCGGTAATCGTTTGAAAGTTGATTAAAATTAACATTTCCCGTCGACGCAGGCGGTCTACTTTTTAGCAAATTGGGGGTGTCACAGTTACATTTATAATGAGACAGCCGTATATCAGCTTTTGTTGAACGAAACGACTTTTTCTTCAGCGTCATTGTCTTTATTCTTAATCAAGGTCATTAGAAACTGATCCAAATGTGTTGCTCTATCCACATTAGTTTTCAAGATAATGACCAAAAAACTCGGAAATTGTTGTCTAATCAGACAAATTGATTCTCTAAATAAGTTAGTAACTCGTCATATGGTTCGACAAATGTCTACATTTCGGTTTCAGTGCATGAACCATTAAAACATGCATTACCAGTTGTATTTTGAGCGCAAAACTAATTTTGTACATTGCGCAACAGTTTTATGTTCGAAGATGCTCTAGAAATGTCATTGGGTTTAATTAAATCGTTAATTGTACAGCAAAACGTGTACTGAGTTCACGCGGAAATGTTACTTTATGACTTCCAAATCTAATTATAGTTGCTGTAATATTAATTTGTATCACCTAGATCCAAATTTAACCAGATAAAACCCAATTTAAATAAATACAGGTTAACATTATATATATACAGGGTCCTGCAACTAAGCTCCCGTCTTCTGTAGCTCACTTACTCATTAAGCTAAGAGTTTGACATTTTGCAGGCTAACCCTGTACTTCAAGGTACAATTCAAGAAATTATTTTTTATTATACAGGCTGTTCCAAAAATGTGCAACGCCATGGTAATATATTTTTTTAAATTGCATGCTATACATTTTTCTGCACATTTGGAAGCCTTTTATGGTTGCCTACATATCACCAAAATTTTATTGAAATCGGTTGAGTGACCGCAGCGGAAAAAAATAAAAACCAAAAAGAATTGATTTTGCATCGTAGGCTTTAAAAATCAATAAAAACCACAAAATGCACCTCGTTAATAAAATTTTGCGACGTGCTTATTAAGTTAGATGTAATAGTCTCGTTAACCAAGTGACATTGATCCAAATTATACAGGGTGACCAAAATCGAGTGTCAAACTTCAAAGCGCGCTATTGTTCTTATTTTAAATGGGAACCCATATTTTTTTTTAGGTGAAACGATACGAAATTAAAGAATAAATATTGTTTCTGAATACAACCCCATCACAATTCCCAATATTTTAAAAGTTATTCGCCAAAAACTCATTTTTCAACGTTTCCAACGGCAATTTTAGGTAATAAATATCGTACGTGGCGTTGAAAAACAATTTATTACATAAAATATAACGCAGAGAGGTATTTTAGATTTTACTGTACCTAATTAAGTAGTTATTCAATTGCTAAATTTACTGAAAAATTTACCTATAGCCACATTTCCGTCCTTACCGCTACCTATAGGTAAATTATGCAGTAAATTTAGCATTTGAATAACTACTTAATTAAGTACACTCAAATCTAAAATACGTCTATTATTTTTTATGAAATAAATTGTTTTTCAAAGCCACGTACGATATTTATTATCTAAAATTGCCGTTGGAAACGTTGAGAAATGAGTTTTTGGCGAATAAGTTTTAAAATATTGGGAATTGTTATGGGGTTGTATTTAGAAACAATGTTTATTTTTTTAATTCTGCATCATTTCACATAAAAAAATTTATGGGTTCCAATTTAAAATAAGAACAATAACACGCTTTGAAGTTTGACACTCGATTTTGGTCACCCTGTATAATTTGGATCAATGTCACTTGGTTAACGAGACTATTACATCTAACTTAATAAGCACGTCGCAAAATTTTATTAACGAGGTGCATTTTGTGGTTTTTATTGATTTTTAAAGCCTACGATGCAAAATCAATTCTTTTTGGTTTTTATTTTTTTCCGCTGCGGTCACTCAACCGATTTCAATAAAATTTTGGTGATATGTAGGCAACCATAAAAGGCTTCCAAATGTGCAGAAAAATGTATAGCATGCAATTTAAAAAAATATATTACCATGGCGTTGCACATTTTTGGAACAGCCTGTATAATAAAAAATAATTTCTTGAATTGTACCTCGAAGTACAGGGTTAGCCTGCAAAGTGTCAAACTCTTAGCTTAATGAGTAAGTGAGCTACAGAAGACGGGAGCTTAGTTGCAGGACCCTGTATATATATATATATATATATATATATATATATATATATATATATATATATATATATATATATATGTTATAAATATTACTGTATGCTGAAAAGTGTGTCGACAAATACATATCCAAAATTAAATATGCAAAGTAAGGTGTTGTGCGATAACAATGCTGATAAATTTATGATATTCGGGTTATCTGTAATTTGTGTAATAATTAATAGTTTAGTGGGTTATAATGCACACGTGCAAGACGCGTCAGTGTATAAGGTGTGTGCGTGTATAAGGCCTACTGTTAAATATTTATGATTGGAGTTCAAATAATGACGTTACGAAAACCGCTGTTTATTTAGACGTTCCTGGGCAAAACTTGGCGCCGTTTCAAACATATAAAACTAGATACATACCTATATAGATACACACAGGAATTCGTAATATAAACAGATCGAACATGTAGTAAATTTCAAAATACGGATTAGGTTTCCAGTAAATATTCTAAACAGTTCATCAGGGTCTCAAATACTCTTACAAGCATTCATCTATTCTCATCATTTAGATTTTTGTTAAAATAAAATATTCTCAAGGGAAAACTGATTAAAAATGATGTGTTTTGATAAGAAACAAAATAAAATAAAAATTATATCAATTCATTTAAAATAAAAAAAACTGATACCGTCTTCCGGTGACCGGAAGTGACGGTTAACTTGAGAATATTTTAGCTGAAGAGCTCAGATCGAGTAAATTGTAGTGCCAAAATTTCAACTTTCCAGAATTAGTAGAACATGAGGCACTTCTAATGTACCAATTCCGTGAGACACCCTGTATAAATTTTTATGGAGGAAACAGAGTTTCAGGTAAACCTTGGCAAAATCATAAAACCGTTCAATGCGTATTCTATTTTTGTTAACAATCACAATGACTCACCGTATACATAAATATCTAAAGTCAAGGATTCGTTCGGTTCACCTTAAGTAAATTAATACAGACAGAGCAGTTGGTTGGTGTAATCAAAAACCCACACATTGGCGGGCCGATAAAATAAACATTTAGTCTGGTCGGATCAATGCGAGCGCTAAATGTTGCGAATAAAATTAAAAAGACGCGATACAGGTTAAGAGAACCATGCACTAGCCCAAACAAAATTGCCCATGCGTGACAGCTAATACTATACTGGCGTATATGCACCGCCGGCTTGGCATAAATAAATAAATAATAACAATTGCGCGTTTAGGTGCAAAGGTTTGTAAATCAAACAAGGAATATTAACAAAATAATAAATTTTGTCCAGATTTTTTAGATTACTATGTATTAACTTCTATTTATGATGAAATACTACACTACTTCGAAAAGAAAGCCCCTATAAATGCATTTTGATAATTTTATTCTAATGTCCAGAATTTTCAAGACACTACCTATTAAAATATGAACCCTGTCTACTCTCTTAAGAACATTTATTACGTGTTTTACTATTTGAAAGTTTTGATAATGAACTGGAGGATATAGTTTTTAATTACTTACAAAAATTGATTTGATTTTTATGTGAGTTTTGAAGTTACTAAGTTTTGAAATTACTAATCTTTTTTAAGAAACTTTTAATATTAGGAAATGTTTTTGCAAACGATATTTTTTTATTAATAAAATAGAATAGAACTGCTGCATGAAATACGTCAAGCTTGAATCTTGCTGAGAAACTACATCCGTGTCTATGAGGTTTTGATTGTCCAAGTATAATGCACGGATTTAAGGTGCGTTCGCATTATTATTATCGGTTAAATAAAAAAGATCACTAAATTTATTACTCCATGAAATTCGTTTGGAATTAGGCAAAAGTTATTAACCCCATTTTTTAAACTAAAAAAATCATAAAATTATTAGACAATATGGACTACATTTTCAGTCGGACCCAAAGTTCTTTTCTCGGCAGGGTTTCAACAGTAAAATAAATGAAAAAAAATGCATCCAATATTTATTAAGCATAAACAATGGCTCGACTCTGCATATTCTAGAAATTTAACATTATTCTGTGGAAGTGAAGCAATAAGAAAAAATGACAAACAAATCAATTTTGCAGTGTAAAGAGGATCCATGTTTTAGTTTCAGTTTTAGATCAACGGTTATAGGAACGATAGGAACGATAGGATCGCAGTAATAATATCAATTGTTTGTTTTCTGATTGGGGGAACTTTGACAATAGTAAGTCACAAAGTTTTGACGGCTTAGTTTGCTATGTTAAACTAGAAAAATATGATTTAGTTAATGAAAATGTTTATTTATGTAAAAAAATTCCGCAATTAAATTGTTCTGATCGTATCGTATTAGTAATAAATAATCTTCCACTGTCCCAGCTACGTTTCCATTTACCGTTACGATAGACGTAGTGCGCGCTGCACGAAACTTATATCATACATATTAAATCGCTTTAAAAATTAAAAATTACGTCGGTTTAATGGTTTGATAAATCTGTTCTTCTAAAAAGATTTACAAAACCACGTAAACGTTTTGTAAATAAAATAAATATCATTGTAATAAAACAAAGTTTTAGGATGGAGGTTATTAATTTTTGCTTGTTGATGGAATTTATTATGTATCTTCGCATAAAAAAAGGTATTGCACATTAATTAATTGTGGTATAAGAACTTCACATAAAAAGGGACCAACGATTACTACAATACTGTATAAAATTAAGGTACTTTTGTCATTTTTTAAAAGTTTGTTTTCACATTTTAGAATGTCCCATATCTCTCTCTCTCTCTCTCTCTGTCAGATGCTTCTGTGATTATTTTTTGTAACAAAAGTTACCAAATCAATAGACTGCAATATTGTTGCACCACCCATTTAGGATCTCACTTATACTCTCCATGCATTTTTTCCTACAGTGGTTCTTGTCCATAACGTGTTAGTTACATCATAGGCCTGATTGCATCACATAAAATGCACTGAAAGTAAACAGAGTTCCTTTTGTACTGCAAACGAGAATTATTTATATCTCCACGTACAATGCACATTGCCGTTTCACGAATAGACATTCTAATTATGATGAACTGAAGTACCTTCTTGAGCAACGTCAAGAACATTCCGGACCTTGAGATGTTCATTGAATACTTACTTTATCTCATGATTAATAGTTTATAGGCTCGTTATTTAAATACCAACGTGTAGTCACGACCAAATCAATTGGTAAAATAAATTAATAGGTATGCAGTTGTCATATACAGGGTCCTGCAACTAAGCTTCCGTCTTCTGTAGCTCACTTACTCATTAAGCTAAGAGTTTGATATTTTGTAGGCTTACCCTGTACTTCAAGGTACAATTCAAGAAATTATTTTTTATTATACAGGGTGTTCCAAAAATGTGCAACGCCATGGCAATATATTTTTTTAAATTGCATGCTATACATTTTTCTACACATTTGGAAGCCTTTTATGGTTGCCTACATATCACCAAAATTTTATTGAAATCGGTTGAGTGACCGCAGCGGAAAAAATAAAAACAAAAAAAATTGATTTTGCATCGTAGGCTTTAAAAATCAATAAAAACCACAAAATGCACCTCGTTAATAAAATTTTGCGACGTGCTTATTAAGTTAGATGTAATAGTCTCGTTAACCAAGTGACATTGATCCAAATTATACAGGCTGACCAAAATCGAGTGTCAAACTTTTCAAACTTCAAAGCGCGCTATTGTTCTTATTTTAAATTGGAACCCATAATTTTTTTTAGGTGAAACGATGCGGAATTAAAGAATAAATATTGTTTCTGAATTCAACCCCATCACAATTCCCAATTTTTTAAACATTATTCGCCAAAAACTAATTTTTCAACGTTTCCAACGGCAATTTTAGGTAATAAATATCGTACGTGGCGTTGAAAAACAATTTATTACATAAAATATAACGCAGAGAGGTATTTTAGATTTTACTGTACCTAATTAAGTAGTTATTCAATTGCTAAATTTACTGAAAAATTTACCTATAGCCACATTTCCGTCCTTACCGCTATAGGTAAATTATGCAGTAAATTTAGCATTTGAATAACTACTTAATTAAGTACACTCAAATCTAAAATACGTCTATTATTTTTTATGAAATAAATTGTTTTTCAAAGCCACGTACGATATTTATTATCTAAAATTGCCGTTGGAAACGTTGAAAAATTAGTTTTTGGCAAATAAGTTTTAAAATATTGGGAATTGTTATGGGGTTGTATTTAGAAACAATGTTTATTTTTTAATTCTGCATCATTTCAAATAAAAAAATTTACGGATTCCAATTTAAAATAAGAACAATAACACGCTTTGAAGTTTGACAAGTTTGACACTCGATTTTGGTCACCCTGTATAATTTGGATCAATGTCACTTGGTTAACGAGACTATTACATCTAACTTAATAACCACGTCGCAAAATTTTATTAACAAGGTGCATTTTGTGGTTTTTATTGAATTTTAAAGCCTACGATGCAAAATCAATTTTTTTTTTGTTTTTATTTTTTTCCGCTGCGGTCACTCAACCGATTTCAATAAAATTTTGGTGATATGTAGGCAACCATAAAAGGCTTCCAAATGTGTAGAAAAATGTATAGCATGCAACTTAAAAAAATGTATTACCATGGCGCTGCACATTTTTGGAACAGCCTGTATAATAAAAAATAATTTCTTGAATTGTACCTTGAAGTACAGGGTACGCTTGCAAAATGTCAAACTCTTAGCTTAATGAGTAAGTGAGCTACAGAAGACGGGAGCTTAGTTGCAGGACCCTGTATATGAACATATAAATCTAGTTTTAGTTATACAAAACATCATATTTGGGATGGAAAAAATTGTCACATAATTAAACAAGGAAACACAGTTAAATTTATGATCATCTATGCGACACCAATAATAATTATGATATTCTTGAAGATAGCCCTGATTGGCCTTGATGTTGATTACATAATTGTTAGTTCATCGCTCCAATATTCCATTTAAATTGAAAGTCGGCGATAAAATATGTATTTCTGACGTATAGAGTTCTAATATATTAATTTTTTGTGTTTTAAGGGGGTAATGCCACTTCAGATTTCTTTAAAAATCGGATTTTTTTGGTCAAATGATGTCTTGATTTCTTAGAATTAAGGTACAATACGTTTCATATTTGAAAAAAAAAATTTAAATGCTTATTTGATGAACATACGGCCAAGTGTCTAGCCGAGCGTACATGCAAAACGTTTAGCGTGAGAGTTTACAGCCTAGAGACCTATACGCTGTTATCTTATTTGGAGGAATTACATCCATGGTGTGAAATATAACATAAAATAATATAAAACACAAAGATTTTGCGGAAATATCCTCGGTACGTTCGTTGAACTGACGCTAACCGCACAATGTTATAGCTGTCTGATCTAACGCGTGTTGTTCTTGATTAGTTGGTAAAAAATAGCAGAAATAATTAGTGACATTCCCGGAGTATATCGTGATGAAAAAGAAGTCGAAAAGAAGCAGCAGATTTTCAAATAGAACTAATATGACAAGCATTGAATCGTTTGGAATTAGAATCACCTCTGCCTGATCGTATCCATTGATGACGTTTAATTATCATCTTTTGTACTTTGTTGCTGTGTTTTCTGCTATTTCACAAGTTGTAGTGTGTGGAGAAAATAGATCTGGGCGACACTGCTCAATACATTCTGACCGATGAAATGCCGCAGCCCGAGAATTGTCCACCTGGTGATTTAATTTTCACTTTCAAGTGGCACAGTAATTGTGGATATTGCAGCAAGTATAGCCATATGTGTTGTCAATGATGCATTATCCAGCCTTATGAAGATTATGGAGGTATTATGTGTGAGCATCGGGCCAAACTGCAATAATTTCTGCGCGAAGGCTGACACACCGCGCATCATGTTTTCAGAGCCATCGCTGACTGATGCTACACAACATGCCCGTCTGTCGTCAAAATCAAACAGAAAGAAACAAGAGGAGGAAAATATTAATTTTAAAAGATAATTATATGGTCCAGGCATCGCCGACTATAGTAAAATATAACAATTCTATACATCAAAGTTACACAATACTTCAAACCGTGTTTTCTCAAAACCGCATTTTTCAAACTGGCCGGAAAGATAACTACGACTGATCTCGGTCAATTCACTTGAAATTTTCTATGCAGCTTTAGAACAACATTATATAGAGAAGTACACAGAGAGAAAAGATTTCTTGTTTCAAAGAAATGTATTTGTTTGAGTTTATTCTTTTGGGTCAAAACATATTTCTTTGACGCCAACAATATTTACTTCATTGAATACTCTAGTTTATTTGCTTGCAGAGATTAATTTATTTGAAATATTTACTTGAGTGGAATAAATATATATGGATACAAACAAAAATTACTTTCCTTTAAAGTAATATTTTAGTTTTGATTTTAAAAAAACGTTTCTTTACACCAATGAAATATAATTTTGATTTTAACATATAAATTTGTATATAAGGAGAGATTTATTTCGCTTAAAGTAATATTTTGTCTTTGGCTTAAAAATAGGTTTACTTCCGCCAAAGAAATCATATTTTGATTAAAATAAATATATTTTTACACAAGAAGATATTTATTTCCTTCAAAGTAATATTTTTGTTTTGGCTTTAAAATAGGTTTCCTTCCACCAAAGAAATCATATTTTGATTCAAATAAATATATTTTTAATGTCATCCAACTGTATTGTTAGATGGCGCTGTAAACTCTCTCCTCGCACTTCGTACATATCGAGAGTATAAAGCCGCGTGATCGACAGTATAGAACTTATAGAGTACAGTGCCTGCAGATTCAAGTTGCGATTACAAATCAGAGTACACTTTACTAACTTAACCTTGACTATATGTTGGGTTGGGAAGACCAAGCACTGGTCGAGGATGTGCGACATCCCAAACAGGAGGTGACACATGACGAGTCTTCCGAAAAATTCTTGTCTATTAATTCCTTCAACAAATTAATAATTTTAAGCATTTTAACTCGACCAACAATTTTGTTAATTTAAAAAAATGTAATTCTTTCACTCAACACAATCATAATTATTTGAAGTAAATAAATCTCATTTCTTATAATACACAAATTGCAAACTTTTTAACTGGAAACATAAGTTGTTTGACACAAATCAATGTTCTTTCTACCAAACAAATATTTCAAATAAATGCGTTTTTACCCGCAAATAAATATTTCTTTGCCTCTATTGAAACAACAAATTTCTTTGAGTCAATGCATATTTATTTGAATCAAACAAAAATTTCTCTCTGTGTACGTAAGGATTTTACGATAAGTTAGAATTTTTTTTTGTTATTAACAATTTTTAACTGTTACTGCCGAAAGGAGTTTGGTAACATTGAAAACTCGAAAAATCGCAATAAAAAATTGTTTCCTCTGTGTACCTCAATCCGTGGAGATATACTGTATATTTATTTGTAAGGAACACATCCAGCCTTAATTTTAAAAATATCTCTTGGTATACTTTGTCAGTTTTATTTGAGTGCGCATCGCCTTTTCAACTTAAATAATAATTCCCTAACTATTCTACTTTTCCTGGTCCATTTACGACATTTTTAAATTTGGAAAAGTTTCTATTGCGCATAATCAAAATCACTATTGTTTAATCACCATCAATAATCATCAATCATCAATAAGATAATTTTCGAATTTCTCGATCGAAATGTCTATTAGAAAAGCAGCGTCACATTGAAACTTTGCAGGTTATCCTGTGAAATTATAACGGATATTGTCGAGTCGTTGCACCGGGTCCATTGTTTATATCCCACGGCGATAGAGAATGCCTTTTTTACGGTCAATCGCCTTTCATCTTTTGTGTCGGGATTTATGGTTGGTTGGGTGAGTCATCCGACTCAGAAGTTCGCGGAAAAATTACCGCACAACAACACGGAATCGCCGCCGCTGCAGTACTCACGGTGTTCAATATCAGGATGGCTGGCCACTTAACCTCGACCTTATATCATCAGCTCTTCACAGGTCTTGACACACTTGCCTGCCTTAAGAAAACTTAAGAATACTTAAGAATATGTACTTGAAGAGAGTATCTAGCAGTGTGTGTCGAAGAGACACTTCATATCGCAAGAGGGTATGAAAGAATAAATTGTTGAAGTGCTTTTAAAAGATGGATATATAATATATCTAAAGGAAGAATAGGAAAAAAAGACTACAAAAACTGGTCATATTATGATATTTTCAAACTGGTGAAACTAGACTATGTAGTCGTAGATGTAGAACTATACATATTGACTTTCTATCAAAACACACAGTTATCATGCTGTGAAAGTATCATCAACACAGGAAGAGGTTACACACGATAATCTTATCAATAAACCATTACATTAAACAAACGAGCTGCACGAATTATGTGTAAGTTTGAAATGTCATTAACCTAGAAATAAGTGCATAGTATTCCAAAACATGAAACATACCCACTATTTACCGCCCGACACTATATGATATTTTTCCTGTCCGTAAGGCGTCCAATTGGCCATATTATAGCACTCCGATTTTTAAAAATAGTAAAAAATATCAGTACAGTTAACACAGAAAAATGTTTATAACTTCCGCAAAAATATTTGCATAAATTTCTATCATATTACAAATTGTAGGTACATAATTAAGAAACCTATTATCTCAATGACGTTCCGAGTTTTGCCCCGCCCCTAAATCGCGATAATGTTCGTTCTTACACAGATTGACTCAAAGAAGTTTGTTGTTTCAATAGACGCAAAGAAATATTTATTTGCGGATAAAAACGCATTTATTTGAAATATTTGTTTGGTAGAAAGAACATTTATTTGCGTCAAACAACTTATGTTTCCAGTTAAAAAGTTTGCAATTTGTGTATTATAAGAAATAAGATTTATTTACTTCAAATAATTATGATTGTGTTGAGTGAAAGAATTACATTTTTTTAAATTAACAAAATTGTTGGTCGTGTTAAAATGCTTAAAATTTTTAATTTGTTGAAGGAATTAATAGACAAGAATTTTTCGGAAGACTCGCCATGTGTCACCTCCTTTTTGGGATGTCGCACATCCTCGACCAGTGCTTGGTCTTCCCAACCCAACATATAGTCAAGGTTAAATTAGTAAAGTGTACTCTGATTTGTAATCGCAACTTGAACCTGCAGGCACTGTACTCTATAAGTTCTATACTGTCGATCACGCGGCTTTATACTCTCGATATGTACGAAGTGCGAGGAGAGAGTTTACAGCGCCATCTAACAATACAGTTGGATGACATTAAAAATATATTTATTTGAATCAAAATATGATTTCTTTGGTGGAAGTAAACCTATTTTAAAGCCAAAACAAAAATATTACTTTGAAGGAAATAAATATCTTCTTGTGTACAAATATATTTATTTTAATCAAAATATGATTTCTTTGGCGGAAGTAAACCTATTTTTAAGCCAAAGACAAAATATTACTTTAAGCGAAATAAATCTCTCCTTATATACAAATTTATATGTTAGAATCAAAATTATATTTCATTGGTGTAAAGAAACGTTTTTTTAAATCAAAACTAAAATATTACTTTAAAGGAAAGTAATTTTTGTTTGTATCCATATATATTTATTCCACTTAAATAAATATTTCAAATAAATTAATCTCTGCAAGCAAATAAACTAGAGTATTCAATGAAGTAAATATTGTTGGCGTCAAAGAAATATGTTTTGACCCAAAAGAATAAATTCAAACAAATACATTTCTTTGAAACAAGAAATCTTTTCTCTCTGTGTATAGTTAACGTATTTCAATCAGTTTCCACAGAAAAAAATATTTATAACTTCTGCAAAAATGTTTGCATAAATTTCTATCATACCTCAAATTGTAGGTAAATTAAGAGACCTAATATCCCTATGACGCTCCGAGTTTTGCCCCGCCCCTAAATTGCGATAATGTTAGTTTAAGTTATTCACAAAATTATTAATTCTAAGGTTATATGTTATCAAAATCCAGCATTACCTAAAAACTCATTTAATGGTCTATTTAGTCACATATAGTCGTGTTATTTGGAATTGTTATATTACTATTAAGTTCTAATTTATTTTTGTAAACTATTTTCTCTCCTTTTGCCTAGGAAGTAAAGATATTACTAAAATTAAACTAATCATTTAATTAGTATAAGCATGTGATCTTATACAATTAACCATTTGCTTATTTAAATCAATTTAATAAAACATTCACATAGATTTGATATATTATTCATATATAGAAATAATTTAATAAGTAATATAATACAATTTTCGATAATTTGCCGTAATCAAAGGCGTCGTCAATCAAGGAAATCTACAATAAGTAAGTAATTTTGTATATAAATATTATAACAAATTTTAAAATACTTACTAAATAACTATAAACTACGTGAACACACGAAAGTTTCTTAAAACTTTTGACAAACGCCAAACATAATTTTACATAACAACGTAACATAATATAAATAATCAAAAATTATGCCGATACTTAAAAGATTTCAATATTATTAATACATTTTTATAGATTATATTTACATTTTCAACGTCTGTATTAAAAATACAAGTATTTAATTGAATAATAAACAGCATTTCCAAAAAGTTTCTATTTCCTTGATTATTACAAACACCCAAATTTTTTACGTGATCAAAATCAAATCTACGGTTTTCCTGAAAAGCATATCGAGCTAATGTTCATCTTAATTTACTAGCTTTTATGTCTCACTTATTTATTACCAAACCAGTAAACTGAAGATTTTGATTAAAACTATTAAAACAATCTATGTATTTTTAACATACTAGATGTAAATTTCTTCTACTTAATCTTCTTAATAACATTCCTCTTGATAATTATTTCAATTCAATAAAAATATTATAGAGGTAAGGTAAACTATAGGTAAAAAAATATATTTATGCTTTAGTTTTGTCACAAGACGATATTTAACTTCAACATTCCTGCGCAAGATCATAAAAAAATCAATTATGTACATAGGCAGTTGTTCAGCGCCATTTTCACGTTACTTACGAATTAAACGAAATAATTAGGTCACAGCCTACCGTGTCTCATGATAAGCTCCACCCAGGTGATCACATAATTAAATTCCAGCCATCCCATCAACTGTTTATTTCGTCATATCGAAGCTTCTTATACAGTATCATCCAGATACTATTAATTAACTGCTTTCTTAAGTTCGTATAGCTGTAATCAGCGCTAATGACTGTTCGCATAGGAGGACTAAGGATCCAACTATGTTTAATTTGAAACTGCTGCTATCTATCTATCTGTTCCATTGGGATTCATGTCAACGTTGGCTAACGAGATTTGAACCGCGCGGCTTGAGAGTACCAGAAGCCGACACACGGTGTCGTAAGAGCCTATCGTGACGTTAACCTCTGGAGAACTCATTGCCTCCACATTGAAGTCCTTACAAGAAGCTGTTTTAACGCTGCAGTATTACGTGGTTGCATTGCATGACGGTAGCAGCCTCAGATAGATTTGATTGCAGACAACTTAGGAATATCGCAGTATTCCACTTGATAAAAATCTGATGTGGCCAGGCACATGACTTTATCATACTATATATAAAATTAATAGTTTAGCTGCATGAGATTCTATTTTCTCGATATCAATCGTGTCTGGTTTAAAATAAAACTAGTTAGCCAGGATCTGAGACAAATTTTCATACTATTGACAGTAGGTATTGTCAAAACATCGGCACTACCTACTTTCATTAGAATGTAAATTTCTCTCAATTCCTGGCTAGCTAGTTTTATATTAATGCAGACACGAACGATCTCGCTTTAAAACAAAATCGCGCACGTTTGAACACAAATTATCACTTTTTGGTACAAAATTAGGTTAAAAATTGTTTGTAAGAAAAAAAGTTTCAAACTTATCGTAAAATCCGTCCGTGCTTCTCTAGATAATGTTGTTCTGAAGCTGCATATAAAATTTTAAGTGAATCGACAGAGATCAGTCGAAGTTATCTTTCCGGCCAGTTTGAAAAATACACTTTTGAGAAAACACTGTGTTATATGATCGAGGCATCGCCGATTATAGTAAAATATAACAATTCTATACATCAAAGTTACACAATACTTCAAGTGTAACTTTGATGTATAGAATTGTTTTATATTTTACTATAGTCAACGATGCCTAGACCATATAATTATCTTTTTAAATTAATATTTTCCTCCTCTTGTTCCTTTCCGTTTGATTTTGAAGACAGACGGGCCTGTTTTGCAGCATCAGTCAGCGATGGGTCTGAAAACATGATGCGCCGTGCGTCAGCCTTCGCGCAGAAATTCTTGCAGTTTGGCCCGATGCTCGTACATTATACCTCCATAATCTTCATAAGGCTGGACAATGCATCATTGACAACACATATGGCTATACTTGCTGCAATATCCACAATTACTTTGCCACTTGAAAGTGAAAACGAAAATGAAATCACCAGGTGGACAATTCTCGTGCTGCGGTATTTCATCGGTCAGAATGTATTGAACAGTGTCGCCCTGATCTATTTTCTCACACACTACAACTTGTGAAATAGCAGAAAACACAGCAACAAAGTTCAAAAGATGATAATTAAACGTCACCCACTTCAACGTGGTAATAATCTTCAACCGACATTATTTTTTGCAGGTGTGGACTGTGGATACGATCAGGCAGAGGCGAGTCTAGTTCCAAACGATTCAATGCTTGTCATATTAGTTCTATTTGAAAGTCTGCTGCATCCTTTCGACTCCTTTCGATCGCGATGTACTCCGGGAATGATACTAATTATTTCTGCTATTTTTTACCAACTAATCAAGAACAACACACGTTACATCAGACAGCTATAACATTGTGCGGTTAGCGTTAGTTCAACGAACGTACCGAGGATATTTCCACAAAATCTTTGTGTTTTATGTTATTTTATATTATATTTCACACCATACATTCATTCATTCATTCATTTTTTCAAATATGAAACGTATTGTACCAAATTTCTTAGATATCAAGATATCATTTAAGCAACAAAAAAATTCCATGTTTAAAAAAATCTAGACTGGCATTACCCCTTAACAGTAACTCGATATTCAAACAGTTATTGATAAAATCGACATTCTCTCATCTCAATTACCTGAAACCATGATCACTTTACACAATATCCAATTACAATTTCTTCCATCGACACGCAGAAAAGACACTTTAGAGTCTTTGGATCGTCGGAAACTTCATTGGTGCGATGAAAATAGAAAGTGCGAGAACCTGGCGACATCTGTCGTCTGAAATCGATATCCTTCGATATCTTTTCGCTCGGAAAAATGTTACTTTTCGCTCGGTTATCGGTCGCGGTTCCCACGAGGTGTACAAACGGAGCATTTGTGCAAGGTAGGCCGAGAAGAAGGGGCGTCACGCTGTCTGGCAACCGAGCTCGGCTTCCACCAGGAGTTCGACGACCTCCCCGACACCGATTTCCATATGCACTCGCGCTCCGAGTCATAATCTGCTGCCGAATGCAGCGAGCATCGCACGAGCAGATTTATTCTGATTCCTGAGTCACCGGAAATCTAGGCCACGTGCCTATCCAACAACGTTAATGTACAAAGTGTTACTAGTAAGTTTTAGATAACTGATTTGAGCATTAGAAAAGCACGAAAAGTCCAGTCAAATAGTGTTTTGGTCTTTCTGTCTATATGTTTTGTGGGGTGCTGAATCAGAATTTCCACTTTGCTATTTCTCACAGATATGGCTTCACAACGAATATCGCAATTATAGTATTCCGCCACGGGCATCTAAATCGTTTCTCAGTCCCCCACTCCGTACTGTGCACAGGGGCCAGGGCCAATAGAAACGATATATCTGTCAAATCCTGGCTAACTAGTTTTATTTTAATACAGACACGATCGTTTTCGGTCAAATAGAATCTTATGCAGCTAAACTATTAATTGTATATATAGTATGATAGAGTCAGGTGCCTGACCGCATCTAATTTTTCTTTTAAATATATGTACGTGTACATAGGTACGATGTACATAGTCATTCCCGTACCTAGTGATTCTCAAAGAACGTTTAGATGAATTTTTGTTTTTATTACATGAACCTCCCATTAATCCATTTGTTATGTTATCTTATGTACGGCTATGCAACATATCTGATAATTTCGGGACTATTTAATGAATTTCGGGACTATGTAATGAATTTCGGGACTATTTAATGTGAAATGAAAAGTGTATTAAAATTAGTAGGCAATGAAATTTATCTGCTTTCAATAAAAAAAAAACAATAGAGATTTTATACCATCGTATACAGGCTGATGATTTTTGGTATAAAGGATGATCTGTTAATACAAAGAGTGACATTTTAAAACATCGTCTATTTACCATTTTTACAAAAAAAAACTGTAGAGTTGGACGTTTGCAACGTTGCACATGCACTATAAATCCAAATGCAAATGTTTTTATGGACGCCAATTTTGATTTTGACATTTTGTCAAAAGCTTCTTTGCAAACTTTTATGTTTTTGTTTTCGAAGTGTTTTGAAACTAAAGTCAACATATATATATTTTTAATCACTAAAATTATGACAGTTTTCTTTCACCATTCCGTCGGTCAGGCTTGGCTTGGCGTTTTTCACGTAAAAATTACATCTTTGAATGAAAAACATCGAAACAAAGAGCAGCAACACAATGCATTCAGGATTCAGATTGATGTTGAAAATGCTGTTCATTTAAAAATACCGTGACAAATAAAAAAGAAGGCTTGGTTTGAAGTGATTTTTTAAAAAAACGTTGATTCCAGCTTCGATTCAATCTTTGCAAAAACAAATGCAAATGCAAATGCAAAAACATCATAATTGAAAACATTAAACAGCCCTGAGCCCATAACAGAACCAAAATTTGGTTTCTCCACAATCTTTAAAGTAAAGTTAAGTACACAAATAGATATCTCGTGCCTGTGCAATTGTTTTTGTTCCAAATACCCAATTCCGCTGTATGTCATACCTAATATAAAATAAAGACACTGAGCATAAATAAAATCGAAAAATATTTACTATGGTGTACCAATTAAAGTAAATTTTTGTTCAGGTTGCATTTAGAGCCTCTTCTATAGATTGGCGTTTAGTTTTCTTCTGTTTTTGTGTAATAAAGGTTGCGAACAAGATTTTTATGAAAGCGGATATCTCATTAACGAATATTAGCACTATAACGGGATATGCACCTAAACAATCGTCATATTTTATTTAATGCGACTGTAGAAAAAGAATTGCATAAAAAGTTATTTTTACAGCGATTTAATATGAATGATATAAATTTCGTGCAGCGCGCACTACGTCAATCGAACGGTAAATGGAAACGTAGCTGGGACAGTGGAAGATTATTTACTATTAGTACGATACGATCAGAACAATTCAATTGTGGAATTTTGAATAGTAGTGCGAGTTGAATATAGATAATAAATTTAGATTTGGAATGCTACTAACTTCAGGGGATGTGTATCACACACAGAGAGAAATTTTTGTTTAATTCAAATAAATATGCATTGACTCAAAGAAATTTGTTGTTTCAATAGAGGCAAAGGAATATTTATTTGCGGATAAAAACGCATTTATTTGAAATATTTGCTTGGTAGAAAGAACGTTGATTTGTGTCAAACAACTTATGTTTCCAGTTAAAGTTTGCAATTTGTGTATTATAAGAAATGAGATTTATTTACTTCAAATAATTATGATAGCGTTGAGTGAAAGAAATACATTTTTTTAAATTAACAAAATTGTTGTCGTGTTAAAATGCTTAAAATTATTAATTTGTTGAAGGAATTAATAGACAAGAATTTTTCGGAAGACTCGCCATGTACCTATTGCGTCCTTTTTGGGATGTCGCACATCCTCGACCAGTGCTTGGTCTTCCCAACCCAACATATAGTCAAGGTTAAGTTAGTAAAGTGTACTCTGATTTGGAATCGCAACTTGAACCTGCAGGCACTGTACTCTATAAGTTCTATACTGTCGATCACGCGGCTTTATAGTCTCGATATGTACGAAGTGCGAGGAGAGAGTTTACAGCGCCATCTAACAATACAGTTGGATGACATTAAAAATATATTTATTTGAATCAAAATATGATTTCTTTGGTGGAAGTAAACCTATTTTAAAGCCAAAACAAAAATATTACTTTGAAGGAAATAAATCTCTTCTTGTGTACAAATATATTTATTTTAATCAAAATATGATTTCTTTGGCTGAAGTAAACATATTTTTAAGCCAAAGACAAAATATTACTTTAAGCGAAATAAATCTCTCCTTATATACAAATTTATATGTTAGAATCAAAATTATATTTCATTGGTGTAAAGAAGTGTTTTTTTAAAATCAAAACTAAAATATTACTTTAAAGGAAAGTAATTTTTGTTTGTATCCATATATATCTATTCCACTTAAATAAATATTTCAAATAAATTAATCTCTGCAAGCAAATAAACTAGAGTATTCAATGAAGTAAATATTGTTGGCGTCAAAGAAGTATGTTTTGACCCAAAAGAATAAATTCAAACAAATCCATTTCTTTAAAACAAGTGTAGCATAATTTATATAATTATTTAAATTTCGCGCCCGAACAGAAGGAAGGTGGTGGGGGTAGTGGTAGGAAGTGAGCAGGTTAAGAAGTTGAATGCATTATGTTATGGTTGTCGAAAGTATTAAGACGTAGAATAAAGTGTTTAAGTGGAGAATTGGTATTTTATTATATAAATAGACGGAGCCTTACAAATCAGGTGTGGGGTAAAAGGCAAAAAAAAAAAATTACGTGTGAGAGTACCAGGCGACATAATCTTGGTCGAAGAAAAATGTCTACTGATGAGGGAAATAGCGGCCGAACATATTCTTTACAACAATATGAAGCTTTCAGCGATAAAGAGGGTGAAATGACCAAGGACGTTTCAAGCAGAACAGCAGTTGATGGGAAAGATGCGTTGGAGACTTTAAAAGTTGCCCCTGAAGTTTTTGACCACGTGCATAACCTCAATTTAGTACGCGAGTTGGAACTTATGAAAAAGGAACGAGACCTGATGGAAAGGGAGGTAAATCTCTTGAAAAGAGAAGCCGAAATACTAAAACAATCGCCGAGTCCAGCTAATTGCGGTAAGTCACAGATCAGTATCAAAATGATTGGTGAATTAGTGCATGAATTTACGGGTGCTGATTGCGCTTTTGATCAATGGAAACAGCAACTAACCGTAGTACTACGCAATTATAAATTGGAAAATGATGATGCAATGCTGCTGATTTGTAGCCGATTGAGAGGAAAAGCGCAAGTTTGGTTCCATTCCAAGCCGCAGTTTTTGGAAATGAACGTAACCGAGTTTTTGGAAGAAATGAAGTTAATGTTTGATCATCGCCAAAACCGCTTAGACTTCAGGAAAGTGTTTGAAGCCCGCAGATGGCTGCCTGGAGAAAATTTTTATGACTACTACCACGACAAAATAATAAAGGCAAACCGAGCGCAAATATCCGACGATGAGTTGCTGGACTACCTCATAGATGGAATTCCTGATCTGTATTTGAGAAATCAAGCTAGAATGCAAGACTTTACGTCCACGTCACAAATGGTACAGGCGTTCAAAAAAATTACTCTTGCATCTGCGACCAGGCTGAAGGAGGCATCAAGAATAGATGAGAAACGAGGTCCGAGGTCACCAGTCCAGTGTTTCAACTGCAATAAACTAGGCCATATGGTGGCAACCTGTCCAGAAGAAAGGCGTTCCAGGGGTTCGTGCTATTGTTGCGGGAGTGTGAATCACCAACAACGGGATTGTCCGAAAAGAATGCCCGAACCAACACCACCAATCAGAAGCAGTCCCACCAGTTCAGGAGGCAGAAATACATACCTACTCGATCAAGAAGAGACGCCTGCTTATGTAATTCCTATCATTGTTGAGTATAGCTTTAATAACCATTTTTTTAACTTGTCGATAGATGCATATTTAGATACCGGTAGTCCAATAAGCTTAATTAAAGAAAGTTGTTTAAAAAAAGGATCCTATAATCCGAATTTTGACAGTGTAAAACAATATTCTGGCATAAATGGAGCAAGGTTGAATATTTTGGGAATTTATGATAAAGCCGTAATTATTGATAATGAGGTAGTTCCAATTATTTTGCATGTTGTGCCTGATAGTACAATGAAATGTGCAGCTTTATTGGGAAGGGACTTTACATCTTTGGGAAATATTAGAATTGTTCTTGATGAAAGGCAGGGTGTTAGATTATTGCGAAATGGGGAAAATGGTTCTGAACCTTTTGCTAAGGAGAATGAGTCACTGATGTTAATTGATATCAGTAGTGACACAGATAGATTGCACCCTAATATCAATATCGATCCGAATCTTAATTTAGAAGTTCAGGGTAAAGTAAAAAAACTAATTTCTGAATATTTACAAATGGATGGGCTAGACGAACCTGTTACCAAGTTTGAATGTAAGTTAACTTTGCAAAGTAATGATAGTAAACCTTTTGCTTTTCGGCCTAGAAAACTTTCATTCCAACAGAAATTAAAACTGCAAGAAATTTTGGATGATTTAGTTGATAAGAACTTCATTCGAGAAAGTTATTCTGAGTTCTGCAGCCCAATTGTGTTAATAAAGAAAAAGAATGGATTAGATTACAGACTGTGTGTGGATTTTCGTGAATTAAATAAAATATTGGAAAAGGATAGATATCCCTTGCCTTTAATTGATGATCAGTTGGAGTTACTCAGAGATAAGCAATATTTTACTTGTTTAGACTTAAAGAATGGATTTCATCATATTAAAATGGATGAAAATTCGGTTAAGTACACTTCATTTATTACTCCCTTAGGTCAGTATGAATACTTGCGTTTACCTTTTGGTATTTGTAATGGTCCTTCAGTGTTTAGTCGTTTCATAAATAAAATATTTCTAAGTTTAATCAGACAGCATAAAATTTTAGTATATTTGGATGATATTATGATTGCTACAAGTACTATTGAAGAACATTTAGAAATTCTTAGCGATGTTTTGAATTTAATGGCACACAATTTGTTGGAATTAAAACTCGAAAAGTGTTCCTTTGTACAGAGTGAAATAGTTTATTTGGGATATTTGATTGACTCTACCGGAATTAAACCGAATCCTGAAAATATTAATGCAGTTAAAGAATATCCTGTGCCCAGTAGTTCTCAACAAGTTCACAGATTTTTGGGTTTGGCATCATATTTCAGACGTTTTGTTCCTTCTTTTGCGGTGTTAGCCAAGCCTCTTTACGATTTGATTAAGAAAAATTCCACATTTTGTTTTGGAGAAACGGAAATGACAGTTTTTAAGATGATAAAGGATAAATTAGTGAAGGCACCAATATTGTCAATATATTCACCATTTTTGGAGACTGAGTTGCACTGTGATGCTTGTTCACAGGGTTATGGTGCCATACTGTTACAAAAGCAAAGTGATAATTTATTTAGACCCGTCTTTTACTTCAGTAAGCGTACTACAGTAGTTGAATCTAAATTGCATAGTTACGAGCTGGAAATGTTAGCAATAATAAACGCTTTAGCTAGATTTCACACATACTTACAAGGGATAAAATTTAAAATTGTCACAGATTGCAACTCTATCAAACTAGCATTGAACAAAAAAGAAATAAATCCTAAAATAAATAGATGGGCATTGATTCTGCAAAATTACGATTATCAATTGGAACATAGAGATAGTAATCGCATGCGTCATGTAGATGCTTTAAGTAGAGTGTATTCAGTTTTGATTGTTGAGGAAAATACTTTTGAACAAAATTTAGTCATTGCACAAAGCTTGGATAAAAAGATTGATGAAATAAAAATCATATTACAAGATCAAGAAATGAAAGAGTATGAATTGCGTGATGGTTTAGTATATAAAAAGGATTCCAGACATAAACCTCCACATCAATATAATATTGGAGATTATGTAATGATTAAAAATACCGATGTTACCCCAGGGATAAATAAAAAACTATTACCAAAATATCGAGGACCATATGAGATAAAGCAAATGTTGGGTAAAGATCGTTATATAATTGAAGACACCGAGAATTTTCAAATAACACAAAGGCCCTTTAAAGGTGTTTGCAGTGCCGAAAATATGAGAATGTGGTTGCAAGTTTAGTCGTAATGAATTGTGGATTGTAGTATGTATGTTATTGAGAAAATTATAGTTTAATTTAGGTACTTTTGTCTTGATCGGGACGATCATTGTCAGGTTGGCCGAATTGTTAAGTATGTATTTACAATGCCAAAAATATGAAATTTCGTTAAAATTTAGTCTTAGGAATTGATGTACTGATTTGTTAATTGTTAAGTGTCAATAATAAGAAAATATGTATGAAAATTGAGTTTTAGTGAATTGTTATTGTACTGCGTTATGTAGGAAATTCTAATTTTGTTTAGGTACGTTCCTCCTGATCGGGACGATCATTGTCAGGTTGGCCGAATTGTAGCATAATTTATATAATTATTTAAATTTCGCGCCCGAACAGAAGGAAGGTGGTGGGGGTAGTGGTAGGAAGTGAGCAGGTTAAGAAGTTGAATGCATTATGTTATGGTTGTCGAAAGTATTAAGACGTAGAATAAAGTGTTTAAGTGGAGAATTGGTATTTTATTATATAAATAGACGGAGCCTTACACAAGAAATCTTTTCTATCTGTGCAGTAAATAAGGATTATTTGCATGCTAACTGCGTTGTTCTGCTAACATTCGATATGGTTCTTATGGTTCTGAAGACGCGATTAATCTAAAGATTACCGCTAAGCTCATACAACCACAATAATAACCTTAAAACTGCAAACATAAAATAAAATCCCACATTTAAACTCCCAAGTAACGACGCACTTTTCATACCATTGTCTGGCTGGCTATATAGAAGAGACGCCTAAATTTAGAATTTTTAATATATCCATCCAGCAATAAAAATGTAATGGCCGTAAAAACGCAGGCGTCATAACAGCGAAGGCAACCGAGGAGGAATAACTCATAGCTTTTGCTTCGAGAAGGTGTTTTATGTTCACGTAGGTATTTTAATGATAGCTGTGCCGCGTTAACTTCAGTGACATGTACGCTTTGAAACTCCCAAATTGTTTTCTGCCGCCCCAGAACGAACCGAACGAGAGAACTCAACCGTCTTTCGCGCTAAAAATATCCATATTATGAATTGAACTGTAAATCATATTCCGTTTTATGGTCTCGGGCATGTGTTGCCATTATTGCTTGTTGTATAATTATAATATATGTTAATGGTATGCTCTTTTCAAACAATGATAAGGAAAACGTCCCAAATTCAGACACTGTCCTAAATAATTCCTAATAATCCTGAAATAATTCTGTTTAGTTGGTTAAAATAAGAAATCTACAATACTAAACTATACAATGTAAAAAATAAATGTAATTTTATATTTTACAAAAAAAGCACAATTATTATTCATGTAACTGATGAATTACATCAAACATACTGTAAAAATACATGTGTTATGTAATACTGCAGTCATTTTACACAGTATGTGTTTGCGATCGCACAGTCGTCGTTGTGTTGGCTTGTTGCTTAAGCTTCTGAAGCAAAACTGATCTGTTATTTGATTGTAATGGGGTATATAGATCATTAATCTAATATTGTAGCGATTGTGGATTGTGCCACACATTGTGATCGTCTTTTCAGTTTATACGATGCGGTAAGTGTACGTTTTTGCATCAAACATGCCGTTGAGCTGGAATTTATTCACTCTGGTATTGAAAACCGTGCTAAATTTTGGAAACACCTTTGCAACGATGAAAGTTCTTATTTACTTTACCCTCAACAACGGGAAAAGAAACATAAACGTAAAAATAAAGAAATTTGTGGCGGATTTCTTTACCTGGAGTCAGTGCTGTACTACAGAATATAAAATTAGTAAATAGGTAATAAAATACAGCGAAACAGTTTCTTCCAGTTTAAGGATTTTACCATAAACTAAAAAATGTAATATTTTGGTACGAAGCATCTCGAGAAAAAATCTATAATATATGGTTGAGCTATTTGAACTGCATTTGAGAAAACCGAAAAACGTTAAAGTATCTAATATAAATTTTTTTCATGATAAGAAATTGAATATTTATTATTCTAAGAAGTTGCACTGAATATTTTATCAATTTTGAACAATAAATAACGTCTTCACATGAATAAACATTCATGACATATGAATTCTAAAGTTATCCAATTTTATCTTAACGAAGAAAACGAAAATACGTCAAAATGTTTTATTGGCATCAATATGGAAAATTGAAAATTTGGCTCGATCAAACAATTTCTTTTGCCGTGACTATTCTTGAAACATTTTACAAAAATGCAAAATGTTTGAACAAGTTTAAGATGTAAGAGCAAGTTATTATCTAATAGAGTATATATTTTGTTTATTATTGATGTCAATACGCACACTTTCACACCTTTTACCTTTTAAACCGTCAATTTTTGTTTTCTACTAGTAAAATTTGAAAACGTTGATCAAGTTTCGGGGTAAAACATATTTTCCAATAAAATATACTATATATTAATATTATATACATACATATACAGCAATTATTTTTAAAATAAGTTTCATAAATTGTACGAATTATTTACAGAATACGGTAAGTATTATTATATACCTACATCATACCAATAAATAAAAAAGATAGACCATAGATTTCATTAATATATGAAAATCACACCATGACTCATGTAATTGACTACATCAAAATTAATGACAAATTACAAGACGTTATGTAATTGTATTTTACAATCGTAACTGTAATTTTACAAACGCATTGCTTTTCTACAACATGACTGTAAAACCACATCAAAATGGCTGGTGTATTTGTAACCATGAATATTGATGTAATTTTTTTACTGTGCACACACATTGAGATTTTTATCAAAATAAAAATGCTTGTTTGTAAATTGAAGAAAATTTAAATCAATTTGATGTTGTCTATAGCGGAATTTTGTTAAAAGTGATACTACGTGTTTAAAGGAACAATATTTTATAGTTTTGTACCTACATATACCGTTAAAACAAGTGAAATTACGTGCACAACAATAAATAAGTGAAAGTCGTATGTCGAGTCGTAAACTTTAAAACACTGACTTGATTATCCATTTTTTCTTTTAAAGGCGTAGACCTTCAAAATCCAGTACCAATGAAGGAAAGTGGCATTTATTTACTCAATACAATATTATATGAATATTTATGCTATTATAACCTAGAATTCCTACATATCATTAACCTTCTCAATTAACAAAAATAAACATTGTCATGTACACAGAGAGGAAAAAAAACCGAAATAATATTTCTTTAATAGAAAACAACCTAAATATTTGCTTCAAGAAAACGATTGTTTTGATTTAAGAAAGTCGTTGTTTTGAAAATAGTGTGCAAGACGCCGATATTGCCTTCTCTAGTTGGAAAATAACAATATTCTTCTTTGGATGCGTTAAGTGCATTCCATGTAAAATACTATTTCTACTATTTCTCAGGTCGATTAAAAAGAGTAAAACTAACAGAAAAATACACAAACTCGTTCTTCCATATAAGTCCAGCGGATGCACAAGCACTTGGGCACTAAATTGAGCACGACAGCCCCATGGAATGCAATTCAATTGTTTGGAAGAAAAGAAGAGTCTGGCGCTCACCTGTTTCACATAAACCACTATATCCCATTCATATGCAGTCCACAAGGTCTATTCATTCAAACCACTAGCATAATTTCTCCATTTTTGCATACCTGCTTTCCAGTTCTTTCATAGCGTTTAGTTTAGCCTGTTATTTTGATACACTGATATCTTATTGCTGGTCTATTGACGCTCAAAGTGTTTAAAATCCCTACGGTTTATCATAATTTATCTTGCAAGGTAGAAAAATGAATTCACTGATTATATTCAGTGAAGTACACGTACTATCGTGGCCATATATTATGGCTAGCTTTCAATGTGCCGTTTTGTAAAATCATTGGATTAGTGGTTGACCCACAAAAAGCTATATTCCGTTATTAGAAGAGCTAGACTAATGAAATATAGACTATAGGCTACCCAATAATTCATAGGTTTAAAGTTTATTACATAATCATTGTTTATCTTGCATTTTTCATACAAAAGATCGTGCTGAAACTCCGCGTGAATTCCGACGCTCTACGGTCTTTGGGGTGCTGCGGGGAAGGGAGGCGTTAGCGGTGCTGTCATGTCGGAGAGAACCGACACAGCTGAAAGAACCAGGGCAGCTTATTATCAATACACAAAAAGAACGATAACTTGTCAAGGTAGTAATTTTAACTAACAATTAAATTCTTAATTTTTGCATAATTTTGATTATAATATGTGACCCGGTACGAGAGAAATCTCTTCTATCGATTGACGTTTTTGTTTTCTTCAGTTTTTATACAATACGGTTGTAAACAACATTTTGATAGAAGCGGATAGATCTAATAATATGGAGTTAGCAGATTTTCCGATTAGTGGTGAATACTAAATTAAGTTTGCTTGATAAACCCAAAAAACATTTAAGTATCTGAACTTGGGACATTTACCTTATCTATTTCGTTAACGATGATTAAGTATTCGAATGAATATTCGAAGAATTTGAAGTTTTAACTGACACAGTTGTGTTATGAATACACCTGCTGTATATTACTAATGTATTTTTACATAGATATGATAAAGACACGATAAAAATCGTTATACAATACATACCAAAACACAAACTTGCATTGCATTGAAAACAGCTGTATTTAATCTCATTCTTGTTCAAAGAATTTTAAGTTACGATATTTAACTTACGATATTTAAGGTACGATATGTAATGTACAATACATAAGGTACGATATATTTAAGGTTTCGATATTTAGGGTACAATCCGAACAGCTGAGCTAAAACCCCAAGCAAAACTAGCCGGTTAGAGGCGATCAATAACAGCTGTGTGTTACGTGGGGCACTGCAGAACACTTTGGAATAAATACAACAAAATTCTTCTCGCTATTTATAGAATTTTATCATGCTTACAGTACCTTTTCGGCTTCCAACGTCGCTTTAGCACCCCTAGCATGTGGACGGCGATGCAAACGTAAACTCTAGCGGAAAAAACACCCACCAACGACAAGATCAAAACAAAACCGTCTTGGAGCACATTAAAAACTAGAGCACCCTCATTCTACACTAACCGACAAACGAACTTGTTATATTATAGAGTTACATTACACTAAATGTCTGTTTTATTCGAACGTTCCTGGTATATTTTAGTTTCCGATTACATTTTAAACGTTTGTTAACGCTAATACGCGCGTTTGAACAGGTAAATAAATAAATCGGCTGATCTCCGCTTAGACAACGATCGCAGCGCACCTCTCGGCACAAACTGAACTACGAAGCTAGCGCAACAGCGTTCGCATAGGAGCTGAGGCCGAAAATAAACAAGAACATGTTTATAACGCGGCACGTGACCCGCGTACCAAGCAGCGATTGGCTACTTCCGCGGCGTATGATACGCATACTGCGATAACATAACCTATAAATTTAACTTAAATATAACCCACATAACCTAATAATCACGTTAAACTGTTTTAAAAAGCGACTAATCCTTTAAAAAATGTATAGATACTTACTAAATATGTCTTATATCGGTACAGGTTTTCGGTAAGTATACAAAAACTCAATAAATAATCAATTTTATGGTGTTTAATTTTATTTTAGAGGTGCACAAAAGCAGACGAAAGCTGGTTCGCTTCTCGAAGACCCACTTTCTATCCAAGGGCAGATAGAGATTGAGTTAAAAAAGCTACGGCCGAGTTATATGTCGTCATGTGCCCCGTCGAGCAGGTATTTTTCGTATATTAATTACGGTAAATGTCCAAAATTCGGACAGTGCTAAATTTTACATATTTCTGTTTAGTTAACAACTGTTTAATTGTTTAGTAGACATTACACTTATCAACCCACTATCGTTTCTTATTCTACCAATGTTTTAACGGTCAGAATATAACCTAAAAGTTTGACTGATCTTGATAATTGAGTGTTATGCTAAAAGTTGATTTTCTCCTTGGTAACTGCAATTCGACGTCTTTTTATATCGCTATAGGACAACAGTAATTAAGAAAATTCTAATAATATCTATTTAAGCGGATTAAAAATGCTTTAATTTTCATAATAATGCGATGTACTACTCTTTTAACCACTATTATTCATAATTTTCGGGTTGTCGGAGTTAGGTATATGTTAGACATGTGTGTCGGAATTGTGGACATGGTTAGAAGTAATACATATGGCTCTATTGCTGTTCTTTACACAAGAAAATAACTTATTTTACATTGTTTGTATATTACAATTAATTGTACGCATTCTGTTCAAATTTTTACACAAGTGTTTGGAGAGAATATTTGTTAATAAAAAAGAAGAAAGCACAAAAGAAAATTATTCTAGAGAAACAGTAAATGAAGCGAAAAAATGAGCAGAATAAAAAGCTACGCCAAGAAATACACGCTTCTTCTGATTTGGGGCGTTTACCTTACAATTTTCCATTAAATTATTTAATTTTAGGACTGACGCTGGTGTGCACGCCCTTCAAACTTCTATGCACGTAGATATGCAACGTCTGTCTAACGAACCGTACGACCCGCGGAGTATAACGTTGATGTTAAATAAGCAATTCAAGAAAAACGAGATATCCATAAGGATTTTAAATACGTTTATTGTTCCGAACACGTTCCATTGTAGGCGAAATGCGTTATGGCGGACATATTTGTACAGATTGGCTGTTCTAAATACCGATAACGTAGAACCTCATAGTTTACTACGGCATATACCGATAGAAGAGAATAAACGAATGCTGTTTCTCTGGTAAATAGATATTTCTAATAATACTGGTCGACAAATTTGTTTTGTGGTAACTTTAATATGGCTATGTTTTTTGTTTCATCCCAATATCTAAATTATTTTAGAAGAAACCAAGTTTTAAGTAAACGTTTGGATTATTTCTGAATATGAAGTAGAAGACTTCATAAAAATTAGAAAAAAAAAATATTAGAAAAAAAGGTAAGGTCATATTCTCTGTTTTTAAAATATGCTCTTACATACATATCAAAAAATACAGTGTCATTTTAAAGCTACCAAAACTATGTCGACCAGTTTTATAAAATGTTACGTTAAGTTAACTAGATTTAATTAATTTTAGCACCAATAATTTCGATATTGACAAGGCCATTGACGCTGCTAAATTATTTGTTGGCATGCATGATTTCCGATCATTTATGGCTAAAAGTAGCAAAAAGCCGGATAAAATAACACGTCGTGTTTTGGATCGATTGGATATTATTCAAGCGGAATATAAACCCTATAGTAAATACAGCTGGCCCACAAATGTTTACGACAAAATTACCGATTATCAATTTTACGATATCTACGTTCAAGGGCATGCTTTCTTATATAATCAGGTAAGTCAGAAATATGTTTAAAAAAAGATCTTAGTTCGAATATCAACATTCCTTTTGTTAATAATTCTATAATGAAACAAATATTTAAAAAGAAAACGATACATAAATTAATAAAAACTAAAATTATAGCAAAGAGAAATCATATTTGCGACTATTTACCAGAATATAACAAAATAAATTAGTTTATTTGGGTATGTTTGAACTTTGAACTGTTATCTCGGTGGTTCATTGCTGCCACAACAACATTGTCAGTCGGTAAAAAAATACCCTATGTATAGCTACGTTAACAATTAATGATTTGTTTATTATATAAAGTCGTTGTTCGGTCACTTTGTTAATTAAAATAGCATACTACGATGAATTATAGCGTGTTTATTTGTTAATTATGGTTATGCAATCGTGCAACGTGTTGTGACGATGCGCGCCAACTTCACGCGTTTCCGCAATAGTTTGATTCTAGATTCTTTCGACCGTTGGATTCCTGTTCTAAAGCGCGCGTTGTTAGCTATTTTCATCGCGAAAGCGACTCTATAGCGTTTATCGACGACCAAAAAGTAATTATGCCTCCGCTATATTAATTAGTTAGCAGTAATACAGCCCGTTTTATTTGTTTTGACAATTGCTTTGGACACGTTTCTTAACCTCAATCGGCTTGCACCGGAGGGAAATGCGAATCCAAAATGGCAACCGAACTGCACAAGATAAGGTATTTAAATTTTGCTTTTTTATAATCGTTTTTCGTATTTGTACAGGTCCGACGGACGGTTGGGGCCCTGATAGCGGTAGCGCAAGGTAAAGTCACACCTAGAGATATAAGATTTATGCTAGAAGTCCCGTCGGAGAAGTCGTGGCACCCTCGGATCAGAACCGCCCCGGCGCATGGTTTATATCTTTGCGAAGTAGCTTATTCCTCATCAGATTACCAGACGTTCAAGGCCACACTCTAGAAGCGATCGGTAACAAACGGTTTTCTATTTTTTTAACCTAACATAACCTAGCATGGTCGGCACGAGGATCTACGTAGGGGGCCTCCCGTACGGGACGACCGAGAGAGACCTCGAGCGCTTTTTCAGAGGCTACGGACGCATGCGCGACGTTTTAATTAAGAACGGATATGGTTTTGTCGAGTTTGACGATTATCGCGACGCAGACGATGCAGTTTACGAATTAAACGGTAAAAAACTTTTAGGGGAGCGGGTCACTGTTGAGAAGGCCCGCGGGACCCCCCGGGGCCGCGACCAGTACTCCGGCAGAGGCGGGGGAGGAGGAGGCGGCGGCGGCGGCGGGGATCATCGTTCGCACGAGCGTTACGGGCCCCCGACTAGAACGAATTACCGTTTGATTGTCGAAAATTTATCTTCTCGCGTCTCCTGGCAGGATCTTAAAGACTATATGAGACAAGCCGGGGAGGTGACTTACGCAGACGCTCATAAGCAACATCGCAACGAAGGTGTCGTCGAATTCGCTTCGAGTTCTGATATGAAAAACGCGCTCGAAAAATTGGACGATACTGAGATAAACGGAAGGAGGATTAAGTTGGTTGAAGACCGCAGTAGCAAACGGAGCCGTTCCGGGTCTTATAGCAGCAGGAGTCGGTCTAGGAGTCCCAGAAGTCGTTCGCCTAGAAAGTCCCGCTCGAGGTCCAAATCCAGGGGGCGCTCTAAGTCCCGTTCGGCCTCCCGAGGGAGGAGCAAGTCTCGTTCGAACTCCCGTAAGAAATCGCCTGTTCGTTCGCGGTCAAACTCGAGGAGAGCCTCTGTAGATCGTTCGAAATCGCGATCGAAATCCCGTTCTAGATCTAGATCAAAATCGCACGAGTCGAAGGGACGATCAAGGTCAAGATCAAGATCTCGCTCCCCGAGCAAAGAGAGGAGCAAGTCGAGGTCCCGCTCTGCGTCACCAGATAAATAATTAAGTCTTAAAAACTTAAACAACTTCCAACATAACTATTTCTTAAGTAACTGATTCGTTTTGTATTGTATAGATAATTATTTTTTGTTCTTAATCATTCATTTTACTATTCGAAACATGAGTTTTCTGAAAGCACTGACTGATAAAAAGAATTCTTTGAGACAAACTGAAACTATCGTTACATGCGCCGATGGTCGTAAATATCTAGAAAAAAACGGCGAGAACCTCGGTAATCTCTCCGATAACGTATACGGATTCATCGTCGATAATAAACCTGACGATATCCCGGCAAAAATTACCGAATTTCTATACCTCGGCTCGCAAGACTGTTGCGAGATTTCCATACTAGAAAAAAACAACATCACAAACGTTTTAAGCATAGGTATAGAACCCCATATAAAATCAAACCAAATCACCTACAAATTTGTCCCTTGCCTAGATTTGCCGGAAACAAACATCGTAACAATCCTAAAAAATGACTGTTTTAACTTTATAACAACTTCCGTAAACAACAACAAAAATATTCTTGTGCATTGCAACGCTGGGGTTTCACGATCATCGGCTATTGTAATCGGATATTTGATGCTTAAAAACGACTCTGATTATCAGACGTGCTACGATATAGTGAAAAACGCTAGGAGTAGTATACAGCCGAATGTCGGCTTTTCGAGACAACTAAAGTGCTTGAAGTAATTTTTATTTGTGCAAAATCGTAAATAGATTTAATGAACTCTTGTGTGTTTCTTTTGTTTGTTTGCGGGTCGGCGTAGTTGGCGTTCTGACCGACGAACTAGTTTTACTTGTATGTAGTTATATATAACACTTTCTATATATCGTGCTGCAAATTATTGGTCGACTGTTCGATTTGACTTGTATCGTTAATAATACTGGTTGTAATACATTACTTTTATACATGCTTTTGGTGTTTTATTATACGTACCTAGGTGTTATTTTTATACGTAGTGTTTCTATTAGATTCTAAAGGTAAGTTAAAAAAAATATATATAAGGCCTAAATACCAACATTACTGTTAGTTGAACCAAGAAATTAAAAAAGATACTAGAGGAGGTAAAATTTACAAATATTATGGCTTGAAACTCCCAAACAAAGTAAAAAGAAACCGTTTCTGATGCTTGGAGAGAATATTTGTTAATAAAAAAGAAGGAAGCACAAAAGAAAATCATTCTAGAAAATTAAGAAAGGTAGCAGTTCTATTCTATACCAAAGGTAAGTAAAACAAACTACAAAAACATTTATAAAATATATTACAAAAATAATGAATTTTCACATGATAAAAATATAATTCGTAAACAAACGTCTACGAGCTAGAATTGTCCATTAAAAACGACAGGGCAGGCCTAAAAGATTCATCCCTTTGGTGCGTTTTATCCCATAAATCTTCTAATTCTTCGTTAATAGTAACCATCGTAGGCCTACTGGATTTATCTTTGACACAATCAGCGCTCATTTTATAAAGTTGTTCGCCGACATTCAAACTTCCAAAGTGCCAATCGCCAGCGTTTTCGTCGAGCAAACTTGTGATATCGTTTCCTTGTTCGGAAAGTCTGTCACAAACGTATGTTAACTAAAAAAAAGAAAAAAAAGGAACGTATATAGGAATAATAAATTTTATGATAGTTTAATTGGTGAACTTACGATATCAAAACTGCTTCTCGTGTCATCTAACGGTTCCAAACCTGTTAGTAATTCCAAAAGAACAATACCAAAACTGAAGGTATCCAATTTAACGGATATGTCACCTCTTACGCCTTCGGGGGACATGTACGGATTTGCTAACGATATACTCAACGTTTTTGATGTAGATCGTTTGCATAGTGCGTCAATACGTAACTAGAAGTTGAGGTGTTTAGGATTTTTTTATCGGTTAGTGTTAAAACTGCTAAATAAGTTGTTGAACGCAAGATCAAAACAACTCTAAGCTTTTGTTTTCTTTGAATTAATTTGGTATTGCTTTTTGAAAAAGAGATAATCTTCTGTGTTTAGAATAACATGGGGAAAAACATTAATCAGTGCTTACTAATAAATAGGATAATTCCTTTCTGAAGTAGTAACAAAGTAATTTATCTACGACTCAAATATAATAAATTCACTGCATACGTATCTATGACTATATAATCCCCATCATTATACGCGCCAATCATTATAATGACAATAGCGTTGTATAATAATGACAGTTCGTTCACATAATGACCTCATTATTTAAACGAACTGTCATCATTATACAATGCTAGTGTCAGTCTGTCAAAACCTACGTGGATGACAGTTGTTTGACAGTTCGCCTCGCCATCATTGACAATAACATTTAAAATATTTTGCATAAAATGAAATTTATGAGTCGTAGACAAAACGTCGTATTTGCCTCGCACATAACGGATATAAATCACTCGCATGATTACACGCTCACCTACGGTTCGCGTGTAAACTTCATGCTAGCGATTTATATCCTGAATTATATGCTCATTAAATAATATACTATTATCTATGACTCACATGTAATAATTTCATTGCATACATATCTCAATACCTGTTTTTAATTTTGTTGCGCATACTTAGATTATGATTAAGTAAGAAACGTTCTATTAGCGTGATTACCTACCATCTTTTTAGGAAAAACTGTTTGCTATATTTTGTCGCAAATTATGACCACACTGTACACAATTTGGGTATGATAGAATAGAACGCTTCTTACTTAATCATAATCTAAGCGTGTGCAATAAAATTAAAACCAGGTGTTGAGCTACCTATACAATTTTTCTTAGACTGCATAAAAAAGCCAATAAATCAAAATGTATAAAGTTTACGGAAGGTAATGTTATTTTTCATTGTCGTAAAATTTTGCGAGGAATTCAAAATTGATCTTATTAAAAACATAAGTTTGGGTTGGCACTACCGTATGGAACACCCTGTATGCTAATAATTTTAAAATGTGCGCCTCGGCGTGCTGTATATACGAGTGAAATCAGTTTTAAAGATTGCACTGTTGAGACATCGATGATTACGATGACAGAACCTTTGTATAATAATGATAGCTCGCAACACGCGTGCGCAATTCACGGCCACCGGCTAAAATGGCTTCACAGACAACATATGTTCAATTTTTTCTTCAAATTGCCATCTAACGCCATCTGTACCTCATTTTAAAACTATATAGTGTATCTTCACACCGCGGGTAATGAGTAAAAGGGGCAAAACACAACCCAAAACTAAATTTGTCATTCTGTAGCGCTCAGACTTGCTTCAAAAATTCGTTTTTTAAGAGCACTTAATTTTTGTTTTCTACAATGGTTAACGACAGACATCTTGACATGTTTTTATGCCATTTTAGTCAATAAAAAAAAATGGTTACCTTCGGTTTATTGTCGCTGTCCAACATAATGTTAGCGCTTTTAATGGAACGATGCACAACGGGCTTATTAGGCGTAATCGTATGCAAATACACAACAGCCCTGCTAATTTTCAAAGCTATATGCACACGATCAGTCCAGGAAAGTATAGTTTCCGTATCCTACAAAAAAAACCACAAAAAATTTATTTTATTTATAAATTAGTTCCAGAAAAGTATTTATAAGATTACCTTTAGTCTATTTTGCAAATTATCCCCACGTATATACTCGTAGAGCACAAAATAATTGGGATACTCGCACGAATAACCGAAAATCCCGATCAAATTTTCGTGTTTCAAAGTACTGAGTTTCTCCACCTCGTTCTTGAACGAATTCAAATGGAACCCTTGGTTGACGATGGCCTGTCCGTCAGCGGTTATTGTTTTAACAACAACGGGCTCCGCAAATAATCCTTCCGCGAGATATTCAAGCTCCCGAGCGTCGGCATAGATCGGTAACGCTTTTTCGTAATTATTTCCGACGATCAGATTCTTCGGGTTAAAATTACCGGTCGCTTTGCGTATCTCCTCGTAAGAAAAGTGCGGCAAAACATCGGTTTTATCTTTCAGTTTATCCAGTAGGATCTCTAATAGGTCTCGTATGTTTATCATGAACGGTCGATCTATTTTAGCGTCCTCCACGCACTTTTTGCAGATCTTGTATAATTGTAGGCCAAAGTGGATGCCGTTTATTTTCCAATCGCTCGCTCGTTTATCTAATAATAGGGTTATGTCGTCGTTGTTGTCGCTTAGAAAATCTCTGACGTACGTTAGCTGGAACGTAATTTATAGTTGTGATTGTTTTATCGATGAGGTTATATTTAATTTTGTTACCAAATCGAAGCTACTTCTCGTTTCATCTAAGGGTGCCATGCCTGTTAGTAATTCTAGAAGCACTACGCCAAAACTAAAGGTGTCGAGTTTTACGGAAACGTCACCTCTACAAGCAAACGGTACAAACGGTACAAATGTTCAATTAGTCATATTTCCAAAGATTTTGAGTAAATTCTTTAAGCATTCCTTTAAAAAAACTAATTGCTTATGTTGTGAGGATTGAGAACATACCATATACGCAATTGCACTTCTTTTTTTTTTTAAGTAAAAATATTAAATATTTTAATGCACAATATTAAATATTTTAATGCTCAAAACTACCAAACAAATTAAACGATATTGCAACAAACTAATACCTGCTTCCTTCCGGTGACATGTATGGTCCAGTGCCTTGCGGATTCCTGGTATGCGAGGTTGTATGTTTAGACAGTCTTGCAGTTCCGTAATCACAAAGCTTAAAAAACATAAAAAAAAAAATTTTAGAAATAAAATATCAAAAAAAATAGTATTCAAAAAAATAATATATATATCGAAATACTGTTTCGAACGTATTTCAGCAAAAATCAATCTTACCTTTGGTTTATACATGCCGTCCAATAAAATATTGGCCGTTTTTATATCACGATGGACAAGTGGTTCTTTCGGATTGGCTGTGTGCAAATACGAGACTGCGTTACAAATTCCTAAAGCGATGTGTATTCTGTCTTTCCAATGTAGGTCTGTGTTTTTATCCTAGAAATATAGATTATATAAACTGCTTCGTATATTGACACTTTACCGTGAAAGCCAAGAAAAGAAAAACTGTTATCGAAATACTGAAACCTGTCTTCTACTTTACTTTGTTTTTGTATTAAAAAATTAATCAAAATTACGTCAAACCGTGACGAGATTTCAATAACATTAATGAATTTTTATAAATAATACTTACATTTTGTACGTCAGTTTTAAAGTTACAAGTATTTAATTCATTAATAAAAAGCATTTCCAAAAAGTTTCTATTTCATTGAATTTTACAAACACCCAAAATTATTACATTATCAAAATCAAATCTAATCTTTACTAGTTTTTATGACTGACTTATTTAACAAAATTCTAGTTTTTTAAATAATTACCAGAGTGAGCAACTTCCAATAAATGACAACAAATAACACGGGATAGAATAAACAGCCCCAGAATATAAAACCAACAAAAGAAAAACAACTATTAATTTTTTGCGAATTATATTTTGCAAATCCAATGTTATTATAATTTAAAATTTTGGTTAAACTATATGTTAAACCCATGATACAAGCAATTTTTTAAAACGAGGGAAGTTGTTGAAGATAAGTGAAAACTGTTATTTAAAAATATTGAAAACAATTTTTTTTTTTTTAGTGTGTTTAGTAGGTTTAGAATTCCAATTTTTTTCTATTCTATTTTGTAATGCCAAAACTGTGTTAATTTTTTGATTAATGGAATGATATGAGAAAAACTTAATATATATTTACGCAAATTTGTAACTTTTCTAAACCAATCTAAAAGCAAAATATTTTCATCTGTCCTAATAATAGTAATATCTAAAAAGGAAACACTAAAATTATTTTCTTCTTCAACAGTAAACTAAAATTTTTTATTAAAACTATGAAAACAGTCTAATGAATTTTCAATTTGATCCTCAGGATTATCCATAATAATTTTGGCCAAAATGGGAGAAATTGGAGATTCCATAGGAATTCGGTCAATTTGTGAAAAAAATACTCCATTAAAAGAAAAATAATCATTATTAAAAATTAATCTAATCATAGTAAAAAAAGAAGTTTGACTCATATTTGTATCGTTTGATATAAACTGCTAATTCTCTAAAATATTATTTAAATCTTAAAATATCTAATAACAAAGTTTTTGGAAAGTTAAAAATAAAAACCGAATCAAAAGATATTAATACATGTCCTTCAGGTAAATGAAAATTTTGACAACTTTTCAGCAAAATTAAATGAACTTTTAATATCATATAGACATTATTAAACTACATATATTATTAAACTAATAGTACTAAATAGTACTATTTAGATATTACTTAATTATTTTATAAACATTCCCAATTTATGTATTGTCATTTTCATTGAAATATTAATATTACATTGTAATTGACTTGGCCTGTACAGGTCTAATAAAGTTATTCTATTCTATTTTATTCTAATAACAAAAAGTCTGTAAAATCTTTTCAAATTTGCTTAAAAGTAAAAACAAAAGAAATACAATATTATACTTACAGCCAATTGGTTCTTCAACGTACCGCCAGGTATATACTCGTAAACCAAACAAATACTAGGCCCATCGCACGAATATCCAAGCAAGGCAACCAAATTATCGTGCTTAAACTTATAAACAGTCTCAACCTCGCGTTTAAACGAACTCAAAATATGATCCTGCAACAATTTGCCAATCATCTGACCCTCAAGGGCAATCTTTTTCACCGCAGCTACAGATTCATGTGGCAACCCAAGCGCCAAATACACAGAACCATAACCTCCGGACCCCAAAAATCTTCCTTCCGTAGCATTCTCGGGAACTGAAAAATTCGCGACAGGCGTCGTATCGAAATTATTCGTAGCCGTCTTCAAATCAGCGTAGGAATAATGCCGTAACGGAGTGTTTAGAGACAGCGTCAGACCAGGTCCTGGATTTGGCGTACGTTTAATATCAGGAAACGGGTCCGTTATCGTTCCCTCGAAAACTAGTTTCCGTAACGAGGTATATTCGTCTTCTTGGGTTGTTTCGGTTATTTCAGAACTATCGCCATCTGTGATCGAGTCCAGAACTCGTGGAATATACACGGAACTTTCCGTATTGTCATCGGAATTATTCGGAACGGAATCCGGCATCATATCTGTATTTAATAAATCCGATAAAGGGGGTATTAACGCAGAATTCTGGTCCGCTTGTAATAAATCATTAGCCACGTCTGAAATAATAGAAGGATACCCCATTATTTGCACAACCTCGGCTATGTCTTCGCTGGGTTCGTCATCGATAATTTGAAGCTCGTCAAGCTTTAATTCTATTCGAGCCGCGGGGCCATCTATTGGCCGTTGGGGAAGTTCTTCGTTTAGCAAAGTTGCAATGTAGTCGGCTGCTTGAAATATTTGTAGTTCCTTCAGGAGGTAAAACAAATGCCCCAAACATGGTCGAACACGCCCTGCGCTACCCCATTCGTCGAAAAATATATCGCAGCTCGGTCGACAAGATTTTTTCGAAGCATTTTCAATAATCCTGCAAATTATTTAGGTTAATAACAGTAAATAATCGAATAAAACAACTGAAGAAAACAACTGAAACGCACCTGATGTGATCCGAGTTATACCTCGGCAGGTTATGTTGACCGATTCTACAATCGAACTTGTTCTTTTGTAGAACTTCTGGTATGTTCGTCATCAAGCGTTTCCAATAGTTTTGATCTTCTAGAATACGAACCAAAGTATCCCGGTATTTCGGGGATAACTTCCTTATTTCTAAAACTTTCGTAGGTTCCATGTCTTATATAATATTCCATACAAACTTTGGGATTTCCTTAAGTTGTTTACGAGATTCAACAGGAAAAACGCAAACCACAACAACAGATAACGTATTGTTTATGTAAAATTAGTAAATAACTACCAAAACAATTACATAACCTATAATATAATAGTGAAAATTTTCGACGATAGATGGAGCTTAATGCCCTATATTAGAATTTTTAGTTCAATTACATGCCGGTAGATGGCGCCGAATGGGTATATTTTGAATATGTCAGGTGACGAATGTTGTGACATGTGACAATTGACACTATCAATTGATCGAAAATGTTAGGTTATCGTAATAATTATAATTTTGTTGTAATATGATCGAGTATAGTTGATTTTATACAAGCACACTATGCTTTTCATTTTGAACTTTAACGTATTATCAAGGACAGACGTGATGCCGTAATTCTGGTAAGTCAATTGCATAGCTTATTTGATTGGACATTTTGTATCTATGGTTAGATAATAACATAATTAGCGCTCTTTGTTGATATATTGCGATTAACCCACAATTAACCTATAAAGTTGTCATCTAGGGATGAAATAGAATATTTTATTTAAACTCTTAGGTATGATTTTAACGAATTATATGAAAAATGCGTACCAAGCAATGAATTATTTTGTAATTTCCGGAAATATTCCACCTGCTTGCTAAATCACTTGATTTTTGATCAAAAAATACGATAAAACTTAAAAGGATTTGGAATCAAAGTCCAAAAATGATAAATTTGTTTCACTCTAAGCAGTTTTCGAGATATTACAAAAACTATTAGATCTAGCTTAGGAAACATCACTAACAATCCAAAAAATCATCAACTTTCATCATCATAGTCATCAGAACTGCGTAAAGTGGTGTAATAGACTGTTTCCACAGATATGGAATTTCTCCTTGGTGGTTTGGCAGCTACAGCTGCAGGGTTTTTCACAAACCCACTAGAAGTACTGAAAATACGTATGCAACTACAGGGTGAACTCAAAGCGAAAGGACAGCACGTTATAATCTACAAGAATACTGCCCAGGCTGCTTACCAAATCGTAAAACATGAAGGCATTTTTGCATTACAAAAAGGCCTTGTTCCAGCACTCTGGGTTCAAATGATAATGAACGGCTGTAGATTAGGTATTTTTAGTAATACCATGACACTTTTTTGCGATAGATTCGAGTTCTTTTAGGGTTTTTTGACTTTTGGTACAGGAGAGCGTATGTAACAAGAGGAGATGACAGCAAAATCCTGCATCGTTACATATTAACTTCCGGTACAGGTGGCGTAATAGGGCATTACTTATCTAACCCCTTTTATTTAATTAAAACCCATTTTCAATCCGAGTCTATCAAAGCTATAGCTGTTGGGCATCAACACAAGCATCCGAGTACTTGGAAGGCTTTAAAGAATATATTTAAGGAATATGGCGTAAGTATTGTACGTACTATCGTGGCCATATATTATGTCCACTCTTTTGAAGTCCATTTTCTCGAAAATCAAGGGGCGAAAAAATTTGAAAAAATTCCGATGCTGTCCTTGGTTAATATGCTAGAACTTATAAAAATTAGAAAGCTATATACTTTGGCGTTTTCCCGATTTTTCCAAATTAAGCCGAATTGGCACTGTCTTTGTCCCGTAAATTTTATTTGTTTAAATTTAGAAATTAATTACTCCGGAAATAATCTATAGATTTCATCGAATTAAAAAGTAAAATCACCTGCGGAATGCTAGCTTTGAATGTGCATTTTTGTAAAATCATTGGATTAGTGGTTGACCCACAAAAAGCTATATTATGCAATGCCAGCAATTCCTTTAGTAGAAGAGCTAGAATAATGAAATATAGACTATAGGCTACCCACTAATTCATAGGTTTAACGCTTATTACATAATCATTGTTTATCATGCATTTTCCCTACAAAAGATCGAGTTGACCATCTCATGATTGCTGCAATTGACGCGGTGCTCTTCGGTCTTTCGGGCGAGCGGGGGAAGGGATCGACAGCGACGCTGCCAGTAGTGGCGGATCGCACGTGCATTAGTTACTAGGAGAACAGTGTTTATGGACACAATACATAAAGCGACACGGCGATTATGCCTCGCCAAAGAAATTTGGATATCCGGCGACAGATTACCGAATTAGAAAATACCACGAACAGGCATTTGGAAGTCCCATAGAAATTCTTTGCAATTTTAATCGGGTTTCGGGATTAGCATTTAAAATTAATGAACGATCTGTAAAATAATCTATGTGTCTACAAATTTACGATGCTAAATTTGTAATAGTTTTTTGATATTTCCAAGTTTTATACGCTCAGAGCTGACGTTTGTAATATATGTAATATATCGAGAGTTGGTATTTATTTTATATTGTTTGTGCATGTATTTAAATATTATCAATAAATAAACGATTGAAACTGTTATAATAGTTCGAATACTTATATAACAAAATCGGGCATACTTTTTAAATATTTTTTGGGTTTATCAAGCAAACTTAATTGAGTATTCACCACTAATCAGAAAATCTGCTAACTCCATATTATTAGATCTATCCGCTTCCATCAAAATCTTGTTTACAACCTTATTGTATAAAACTGAAGAAAACAAACGCCTATCGATAGAAGATATTTCTCTCGTACCGGGTCACATATTATAATCACAATTACGCAAAAATTAAGAATTTAATTGCTAGTTAAAATTACTACCTTGACAAGTTATCGTTCTTTTTGTGTATTGATAATAAGTTGCTTCGGTTCTCTCAGCTGTGTCGGTTCTCTCCGACATGACAGCACCGCTAACGCCTCCCTTCCCCGCAGCACCCCAATGACCGTAGAGCATCGGAATTCACGCGGAGCTTTAGCACGATCTTTTGTATGAAAAATGCAAGATAAACAATGATTATGTAATAAACTTTAAACCTATGAATTATTGGGTAACCTATAGTCTATATTTCATTATTCTAGATCTTCTAATAACGGAATTGCTGGCATTGCATAATATAGCTTTTTGTGGGTCAACCATTAATGCAATGATTTTACAAAAATGCACATTGAAAAGTAGCATTCCGCAGGTGATTTTACTTTTTAATTCGTTGAAATCTATAGATTATTTCTGGAGTAATTAATTGCTAAAGTTAAACGAATAAAATTTACGGGGCAAAAACAGTGCCAATTCTTCTTAATTTGGAAAAATCGGGAAAACGCCAACATATACAGCTTTCTAATTTTTATGAGTTGTAGCATATTAATCAAGGACAACATCGAACGTCAAAAGAAGGGACATAATATATGGCCACGATAGTACTTAAAAAGCACACGTCAAAAAGAATAGATAACTTTGTTAACGAAACAGTGCCTTAGGCCCGGTTTTTCCATCTCAGCGTAAACTAAAACAGGCCCTCACTTTTTCTAGCTTCAAGGTTTGTTCCGCGGTGGTTTTGCTGTAGTTCCCCGCGCTTTTGTAGCGTCAAGTTCTCAACTGATGGCTTTCATGTACTCGAAAGATTGGCTCTGTAAGACGGAATATTTTTCGACACGCCCACTTTTGACAAGCTTTGTCGGTAGCCTGATAGGCGGCATCGCAATCAGTGTGATGACAGCGCCGTTTGACTTGATTTTAGTTAGGCTATATAACCAAGGTTTGTATCTGTCAGATAAGTTAGTAATGTAGCAATAAAAATGCACTACTTTTATTGTAGGGCTCGACACTTATGGACAAGGTTTGATGTATAATGGCTACTTCGATTGCGTGCGAAAAATTTATAATACCGAAGGGCTTAGGGCGTTTTACAAAGGAGTTGGGCCCATGTATTTTAGGTTAGGTCCCCACACGCTACTGTGTCTAGTATTTTGGGATATAATAAAAGAATATCATTATAAAATTTCGAGACGTTTGCGGGATTAATGCAAGCAATAATTATATATTAGCTATATACAATATTATAGATATATAATACCTATTTCAGGAAAGATGCTAGTCGTTTAAATATAATAGCACAATTTTATATAAACATGGACAATGTATAGTGACGATATTGTTTAATTATATTGTTTTATTTTTAAGCAAATGTTGTATTCTATTGTCTCTTTATTATTTCTGGTTGAAGAACACGTGTTGATTTTTTGTTGTTGTAGCAATTCATGCGAAATTGAACATATGAGATAATAAAGATAAAATAATCAGTCAAATAGAAAATATATGCCTGTATGTACTTTGAATTATTGTGTAACTGTATAATTTAGGATAGTAACGCATAATATGTGAAACTTGTGTCGGGACAGTTGGGTTATATTGTCTCAAGTAGATTATTGAAAAAGATCTGTTGTATGATGTTATCTTACACTATTTAAAAAATTAATCGTGAACAGCATTAAACATTAAACAAAAAACAGGTAAGTTGCTATTTTATACATTTTACCAGGGTAAACTAAAATAACTAGTCTATAATAAAAACCTTATCAAGATTCACAGAACTGTTGTTAATAAATTCACGCAAAACGTGCGATTTAGGTAATAGAAAACGTTGAACTTTGTATTTACACCTGTAACGCAACAAGTTTGTTCACAAATGTTTTTGAAATACACCCAGGGTTGCCAGATTACTCTCACAAGATTGCCGGAAATGATGGGGGGAGGTATAGTCGAAAGATTACAAAAAATATAAAATAATAGTTAAAAAGAATATTTATTTTTAAAGTAAAAATATTAAAATAATTGATGTAGGGTCAACGTGATTCTGCGATTAAAAAAGTCAGGCCGTTTCACCTCGCATGTGCCAAACCCAAACAGGTCTAGAAACTCAACTTTGCGATTTTGGCAAAGAATAGATCATAATCGCCTATGCAGTTTCCATTTCCAAAAGCCACGTTCTACAGGATTGCAGATATTACGCGCTTTTTAATTTTGTTTCTTTTTCAATTTCTTATACGGCTAAGAAAAAACGTCTTTGAATACGTCGATTTTTTACTATAAAAATACACATTTTGATGTAATGGCAATACCATATTTGAAAGTTATTTTAATATAACATTTAATTGTCTTAATGGTAGCGGAAGAAAAGTTAAGGCTTAAAGACCATAATTGAAATTGCAAATATTGATAACTTTGAGTAGCATGGAGGTTGTAAATGGAATATAAAATGTATTCTCGAATTTTATTTGCCCTGAATACGAATGCGAACTCAAAATTAAGTAAGACATCCGGAAAAGTGAGGTCAAATGTCAAAACTGTAATTTTAGCAACATTAGTAAATGTATGCCATTTGAATTCAATCTCCCAGAAACCTAAAAAACTGTATGAAATACACAATGTAACACTAATTTTCATATGCTGTTATTAAGCCAATGGCGTCATTTAAAAAATATGTCGATTCTGTCTTAATTCAAAAACCATTGAAGGTAGGAAGTATTGTTCAAAAAGTTGTAGAACATTTTGCGTGATAAATTGCGTAGTGTAAAATAATTTGAATAACATTGAATATGTAAAATTCAACAAAGATATGTCTATGTCTGCATATCGTCTGGTTAAAAGTAAAAGTAACTAACTAACATTTGAAATAATTACAAGAACCTGACTACAATAGAATACCAATAAATATAATAACATTTTCCAGAGAATTAATGGGTTTCAAGAATTTATTGAACTTATTTTAATAACACTTATTGATCGTATTTTCGTTTAGATACGCATTTATCAGCATTTGACCACAATTAATTCGTGCGTCAATAAAATATAACAAATTGTTAGTTACTGACTTTTACCATTGTACCTTTAAACCGGCGATATATTATTATTTACAATAATGTAAAACTATTTCCTTCATGTTCAGTAGTGACGTAAATCCAAATTTAGAGTATGATTATATTATAAACTATAACATTTAATTTGACAAAGCCAAAAACAATGTGGCGTACCACATCGGCGTGATACATTATTTTCGCGGCCATGTGTATACAATTTTCCAATGTTGCGTCATAGTCAAGTTTATTTCCGTCCAGCGCGCGTTCAATATACAGCATCTCTACTGCAGTCATTTCATTCAGTTCCTAATTCTTCTCAGAAGTTTTGCCCTGTGTGTTCATAGTTTAGTGAATCATTTTTTTTTCTGACATTCACGTGATGTAAAATGTGTATAAAGTGATCTATAAAACACCAAAGAGAACAGTGTACTGGTAATTTTTATAAATGCCTAATTGTAAGTAAGTTTCAAGTGGTTTGTGCGCTTTAGTAAACTGCATGACGTATCTATTTTAAGCTTGACTTTGCACACCAAAAACACGTAGGTATAGTGTCCTTCATATTCCATTTATACAAGGTACAGAAAACTAAGTCTAATGCTTGAAAAACTGGTCCTCAAAAAAACATTGTTTACTTTGTATACACACCAGTTTATTTAATTTACATTGTTACAAAATGCACAATCAAGATTAACATCTTTATGGTGCAATACGTAAACTCACTTTAGTCTGTTTTTAATACTTGCTGCTCAGTTAGCTACCTACTTGATAGATTGTTCTTAACATAGTTCTTCTTGTAGTTTGGCTTCACTCCAACCTATCAATAAACCACCTCGACCTATAACCTCAAAATCAACCCGGCATGGACTTCGTAATAGGTGGACTTGCAGCGTCTGGTGCAAGTCTTTTCAGCAACCCTTTGGATGTCCTGAAGACGCGTATGCAGCTACAGGGTGAACTGAAAGCCAGGGGACAACACGCTGTACATTACAGAAACGTATTCCACGCTGCTGTCGTTGTAGTTAAAAACGATGGCGTTCTAGGTCTTCAGAAAGGGCTTGGTGCTGCGGTTGTGATGCATTGTGTGAGAAATAGTGTTCGGCTAGGTGGTTACCAGTGGTTAAATAATAACGGTTACCTGACGAATGCCGAAGGAAAAACTATTTTCGTGTATAGTTTTGTGGCCAGTGCGTTATGTGGTGCTGCAGGTGCGTTTTTTGGGAGTCCCCTGTTTATGATCAAGACGCAACTCCAGTCGCAAGCAGCTAGGAGTATCGCTGTGGGGCACCAGCATGGACATTCTGGGACATTAGGAGCATTGAGGAATATTTATACTACACATGGGGTAAGTTTTTATATAGCCCACACAGATTCTTCGACCCCAACAATATTAACCCTGTACTTAAACCGTAAACCCTGTACTTTTAGGGTAACTATCGTGAAAATTTGTTGACTTCTGAGTGTTGAAAATCAGATTTTCTTTGGTGTGATTTATGTGCTCATCCACAAAACCCAAATATGCTTCAAAAACAAACCGGCAACAACAATAGGCATCTTTAGATTCAGATTTTCATTCATAGCAAGAAAATGTAAAATGGTTAAAGTCACTAACTAACAATTTGTTACATTTTATTGACGCACGAATTAATTGTGGCCAAATGCTGATAAATGCGTATCTAAACGAAAATACGATCAATAAGTGTTATTAAAATAAGTTCAATAAATTCTTAAAATCCGTTAATTCTCTGGAAAATGTCATTATATTTATTGGTATTCTATTGTAGTCAGGTTTTTGTAATTATTTGAAATGTTAGTTAGTTATTTGTACTTTTAACCAGACGATATGCAGACAGAGACAGATCTTTGTTGAATTTTACATATTCAATGTTATTCAAATTATTTTACACTACGCAATTTATCACGCAAAATGTTCTACAACTTTTTAAGCAATCGAAAATTGCGTATAGTGCCATTAAGAATAGTGTAAAACCGCTATTATACAGTGAGAACACAAAGTATTGAAACAATTATCAAAATATGTACACATATTTATCGTAAACTAAATTTCCGACCTTCAATGGTTTTTGAATTAAGACGGAATCGACATATTTTTTAAATGACACCATTGGATTAATAACAGCATATAATAGTGGCCGTACATAGGAAAATTTGCTTGAAAAAGATAGTTGAAAATTAGTGTTACATTGTGTATTTTATACAGATTTTGAGGTTTCTGGGAGATTGAATTCAAATGGCATACATTTACTAATGTTGGTAAAATTACAGTTTTGACATTTGACCTCACTTTTCCGGATGTCTTACGTAATTTTGAGTTCGCATTTGTATTCAGGGCAATAAAGTTCCAGAGTACATTTTATATTCCATTTACAACCTCCATGCTACTCAAAGTTATCAATATTTGCAATTTCAATTATGGTCTTTAAGCCTTAAATTTTCTTCCGCTACCATTAAGACAATTAAATGCTATATTAAAATAACTTTCAAATGTGGGATTGCCATTACATCAAAATGTGTATTTTTATAGTAAAAAATCGAAGTATTCAAAGACGTTTTTTCTTAGCCGTATAAGAAATTGAAAAAGAAACAAAATTAAAAAGCGCAAAATATCTGCAATCCTGTAGAACGTGGCTTTTGGAAATGGAAACTGCATAGGCGATTATGATATATTCTTTGCCAAAATCGCAAAGTTGAGTTTCTAGACCTGTTTGGGTTTGGCACATGCGAGGTGAAACGGCCTGACTTTTTTTAATCACAGAATCAAGTTGACCCTACATCAATTATTTTAATATATTTACTTTAAAAATAAATATTGTTTTTTTAACTATTCTTTTATATTTTTCTTGTAATCTTGTCAACTATACCTCCCCCATCATCTCCGGCATTCTTGTGAAACTAATCTGGCAACCCTGATGGCATCAATTTATAATAAAAAACCAATAAATATGTAGTCAAAAGTTCTGCAGAATAACAAAAATGTTTTACGTAAATACCTCCCTTGTTTTTCATGGGATTTTTCCAAAACTCGTGTTTTTTTTTGTATGTAGTTGTTAAACGATCTTTCGTATTTATTCTACAAATGTTTTAATTTCTTCAGGTGCCAGGCTTATGGAGAGGTTGCAGTGGTACCATGGTGAGAGCATTAGCTGGTTCATCGGCCCAACTAGCGTCATTCGCAAAAGCCAAAGAATTTCTAGGAGAGTACGAAATTTTCCAAAAGTATTCCATCTTGAATTCGCTCGTTTCCAGTATTATTGGAGGAGTCTTTCAGACATTATGCATGCAGCCCTTTGACCTAGTTTCAGTTCGCCTCTACAATCAAGGTTTGTATATAAAAACCAGCCTGTATATTGATAAACAATTCTTATTTTAATTTATTTATTTGCACTTTATTAGGTGTAGATTCAAGTGGACAGGGTTTGCTGTACAAAGGAATTATGGATTGTTTTGTGAAAATATTTAAAGCAGAAGGTGTCTATGGTTTCTACAAAGGTGTGACAGCTAATTATATGAGGTTAGCTCCACACGGTGCTTTATGTCTTGTGTTCTGGGACATATTAAAAGATGCGCAAAAGAAGCATGTTATTAATAAGCAGCATAACCTCGAAACGAATAGGTGACGATTTTGAATGTTAGGGAATATTTTTGTTATTTTTGTATAGTCGTTTATTACCAAACTGTATTTTAGGTATGTATAATGAGTCGTGTATTTCCTTATTTATTATGTATTTATAATAAAATAATAATTCGGTGCGTTGGTGTTTATTTATTCCTGTAAATCCTGCACCTATCTGTCATAATAGCTACACCAAACGAGGGAGATAACAACCGCAATTCCTTACATTTTTCTGGCATTCCGAGATCAATTTGAACAATTATCGTAGTTTTGCTACATTCAGGATGTTTAACAAATAAATAAACAATTTCGATAGTATATTATTGGCAGTAACAGAACTTTTATCATGGAATTCTATTCTGTAAAGATGAATGCTCCAAAAAGAGTCCGTAAAATAAAAATTCCGAACTGCAAAATGCTGTAAATCTTTCAAAATCTTTTTTTAACAAGTAATTTTGTATTTCCATTTTTGACCCATTTGGGTACTTTTAATTTTTTCATTAATTGTTTCATTCGAAAGTTGAGTCTTTTTCCTATACAATGAGTAAAGATGAAAGTGGGACAAAAGTCGGTTTGGCAGAAAATTAATAACTAAGCAAACGGAGCACCCGCGCTTCATACGCCAGCGTCCAGGCCGTGGCGCGTAGGTCACCCATTTGTCTACTTCAGTAACATTTAATAATAATAATAATCCACGCCTTAAGATCCCCCAACAGCTTTCACCACTACGGGGGCATCGGCAGGCCCGAATTATCATTATTATGGCCCGCGTCTGTAGCACGTCTTAAGTTGTTTGGCTTTCAGAATTCGCCGAGGAGTAAAGGAAAACCACAGAAAAACCTTCACTCTGAAAGCAGGGCGAGGTAGGTCTGTTTCAAGTCGAATTTCTTTTTCTGGATTTTTTTATATCGTATTTGTGTTGTTTTTGATTCTTCTTGTTTCTTTTTCTGTCTGAAATGGATGGAGCGAGTAAAGGGGGAATTCGATTTTCATATTTGTTGGAATTAATGGATAAATAGTTTTAGAAAACTTGGTCACACGTCACTTGATTCACGTGGTATATCACTTAAATTACAAGAACAGTTTCCATCTATATCAAAGTCTTCGAAAATGTCTTCTAAATGTAGAAAAGAACTTTATACATTAAAGACAGATAATTTGAATGCAGAGTCAAATTCTTCTGCTCTTGATACAGCTCTGTCTAATTATATCATTCGTTCTGAAATGGACATTTGTGACAATGAGTCGGAAATCGAAGAATCTGATCATAATAGTAATAGAGGTAATGATTTTGCATCGAATATGTTTCCAGTATCATCAGTATCATCACAAATGTATACAAAACCAAGTCCAAACTTGCACAAAATGCCTATAACAATTTGAAATGTTTTAATAATGATATCCTAACCTGTATATGTCTTACAATAAGATATTTCTACTAAAAAAACTGATCTATTACAACGTAAAATTTGAAAAAGATTGGATAACGAATGCAAATATAATGCACGCACACACACACGCGTGTCGCACAGGTAGGTCGCGCTCGTCTCAATAACTGAGCATGCGCAATTAAAAAAACCACCTGTAGATTACCAGCTAGCACACCAACAATCTGCCGTAGTGGAATAGCAGTATATAGTGGATAAATATGTGCGTTTATTTCACCTAGGCAAGTTCATTGAACCACCATCTAGCAGCTCGAAGAATGTCCATTCCAGTAGCAAATTCGCAGCAGTCGGCTGCGTAATGTAATCTACACATTCGGATGGCAAAGCCTTAAAGATTTCTACGGTGCCCCATATAGTCTGCGGTGCCCCACACGCCGGCAAAGTGAAAGCAAACTTCAGGTAAGTTATCAGCGACCGATCTTTCGCATCAAAGATAAGATTACTTCGCTAAAGAAACGTAAACACGACGTTTTACTGGCGAATTTTCGATTTGGTTTAAGTGCCGATTGTTCAAAGTGTCGTTATTTTAGTGAAATATGCGCTGAAACTGTGTTGAAACGAGCAAAATGCCAGTCAAAATGAACGCTGAAGACCAGGAGGCTATCAAGAACAAGAAAATGCACGACTTGTTCTTCCAAGTGTTGAAAAACCGCGACCTGTCGAGGGCTGGTGATTTATTTTCCGTACCAGATTCGATCATAGTGAACGATCTTACCGATGTGGTAAGTCAAATCTATTTTTATATTATGAATAATGCAAAAAATACTAGTTATAACATACAGTGTGTAAAAAAAGTTAGGTTAGACTAGTTAGTTTGACATGTCAGTGGTAGACATTGCAATGCGACTTGTCAGTTGTCAAAAACCTAATAAAAACAAACCCCCCAGACGATATTTTAACTTTATTTTATTGTTTTATTTAATAGATAACTGAAATAACAACAATAGCTTCGCTACCTGATTACGCGCATAACGACAACGACCAGAGCGTGGTTGAAATATGTATTACGAGGGTGACTTTTTGCGTCAGAGAAACGAGTAGCGTAGAAAAGCACTGCGATGCGCTGGTCAACCTGTTAGAGTCGTGTCTGCATCACAATTTGCAACTGTCCGCTAGAGGCGAAGACCCCCCTCATGCAAAGATATCAAGCGATGTCATATCATGCTTATTTCTGGTGAGTATCTGGTTTTTAATACTTTAATATTATAATATTGTAAATTTAATGTGTTCAACGCAGAATTACAGCAAGAAGTCGGTAATGCAGAGAGCGCTACCCATAGCTGTGAAATTCCTCCATAAGGGAAATAAGGAATTGTCGAGGAATATGGCTTCGTATTTGTCTTTGGCTGCTATAGATCATGCGTCACTTTTAAGTCCGCATGTCCAGCCAATTATGGACTCTATAATTTCAGGTAATTTGTTATTTATCATACAGTATGTCCATAATTAACATTAGTTTGACATACGTTTGACAGTAGTTTGACATTTGAATTTGTAAATCATGTATACCAACATTAATCTGTTCTCCTAAGCTCAAAAATTAAACTTTTTACGGACGTACTGTATATAATCTAGTAAAACTGTTTAAATTAAATATGTTTTAGGTAATTATCCGCTATGCAGGGTGCTGGCACAAATTTACGAAGTATCTCCAGAGCCTTTGCAAGGGCATGCAATGGCACTTGTTTCTCTTTTGCCGCACTGTGATAACCAAGAAAAATTAGCGTTGTTGAACCTATTTTCGATGATAGCTAAAGATAATCCAGCTGTAAGTAAATATTTATATAAACGGAATCTAAATTTTGTTTGTGTGCTGATTTTCTTGTGATTAATTCAAATAGCTTTAGAAAGGCCATGGGAAAAAATGCTTATAGTCTGTTTAAAAACCAGGAGGAATAAAACTAGAAGCCTGGTTCATGCTAGGAAAGAAATAACCAGAAATGTTGTGGCTTACACATTTATTAAAATAAGAATAAACAATTAAAAAAATAAATTTTGTTAAATATGATGTTATGTTGACATTTGTTATAATGTGAGGTTAAGTCCGTTCATGGCCTACCTTTTTTTTTTTTTAATTGAATATATCTTTATTAAAATCTATTTATTATTATTTCCTTAGTTATTAGAAGCTAGTGTCCCTCAACTATGTGAATATCTAAACAGTTCCGCAACTGCAGGAGCAACGTTACAGATTTTTGTCCATATGGCTGAACAAAAACCATCGTTATTAGCGGATCACGTAGCGTCTATGAAACAGTGTGGCCTCCGTTTTCAGCAAACCATGCACCTCGTAGTGCAAGTAATCACATCAATCGGAAAACTAAATAAGGTTAAAAAATTTAAATTTTTAAAATTAACATTGTTTTTTTTCTATTTTGATTAATTTTTTAGCTTAGGGCACAAGATGCATATAATTTTATGCTGGAGCACATCTCTAAAATTGACAGGGGACACCACGCGACGCTACTAAGAGGGGCAACTTTATTGTGCAGTCTGTATCCTGCACTCTTTTCGTTATTTACCGATGTTTTGGCCGAATATAGAAAATACCAATCTAGGTAATTTAATTTTTTTATAAAAACTTTGTTATGCTTATTCACAACAGTCGGTTATATTTAACTATCGTTAAAGTATTTTTTATTTACTATTTGATCTATTTTTCAATACTTTTAATAACAAACATTTCTTGAGTTACGTAGGCTTCCACAGTTATTATTTGTTATTTTATTTTCCGATTTTTTCCAGTACAAATCAAATAAATCAAATAATTCCAGTGTCGCAATTACAAAATCAAGTCACCTCGGGTGGCGTAACGATAGTAAAAGTCGGCGGGAATCAACCGCACCCAGCAGGGCCCCCGACGGGGGGCTACACCCGCCGGACAAAGCTCGGAGATTCGAGGAGTACAGGACGGTTGCACACGGCTACCAACACGAACACACACCGCAGTATGACCAGGCTGAATATAGCAGGTAACAATCGTAAGAATTTTCTGAGATATCTCAAAAAAATATTTTCTTTATCACCCTGTATATTTCCGCAGGTGGTTCCGTTGGTGGTTTGCATAGTATGACCAGGCTTAGTTCGTCGCAACAGATTAATAACGCAGCAGTGCCCCCGAATGTAGCCCCAACTGCGCCTGTTTCGAATAATAACGTTATCGTGACGGGGAATAATAAATGGGGCATTCCGAATATGCGTGTTTTAAGTGGAGGCGTTACTGTTACTACTATTTCGCAGCCTAGGATGCAGAGGCCCCACAGTCAAGGACCGTTGACGCTTTTAACGCCTACTTCGTCGCACACGAATAACGTAAGTTTCACTTTTAAAATTTTGAGGTTATGGAAACTTTTTTATTGTTGATTTGTCAAGAAATTTTACTCTTTATAAAAGTTGAGGGATTGTTTTAAAGTAATACTGCAAGCATAAAATTATATAATTTATGCACCGTATATAGGGTGGTTAAGAAAATATGGATTTGAGTTAAGAGTAAAGTGCCTTTATTTTCAGTATTATCGAAAAATATTAATTGGGAAAGTTGTTTAGAAGTAAGAATTATGTCCAAATTTGAAATCACAACCACCTGCCTATTTTGAAAACATATTTATTGTTAATTTAACGGTAAGAAAATTTTGAGGTTATAGCAATTATTTTATTATTAATTTCTCAGAATATTTTATTCTTCATAAAAGATGGAAAATTCTGTAAACATTTTACTGCAACTATCAATTTATATAATTTATGTAAGTACTGTATACAGGCTGGTTCAGAAAATATGCTTTTTGGTCAAGAGTACTTTTTTTAAATTTTTTACGTTACACTAGGTATATTCTTTTTTAGATTGCTATTAATCCCATGCAAGTTCAACAACCATCTGGCAACACTCAAGCACATTCCGTAACCGTAAGCTCGGTATACAACGGTTCCCAAACGGGGGGACCAGTAAATGTCCTTACGGGGGGCAACGGTCACATCACGTCTCAAACAATTCCCGTAGGCTCGTCAAACCATGTCTCTGTGTCAGATTCAGCCTCCAGTAATATAACAACAGTCATGGGTAGCGGTAAGTAAAAAAAAATTTTCTTTTATATTAAGAAAAAAAATTTTAAATATAAATTTTCTTTTTATTTATTCAAGTATTTGTTTTTAGGACACGTTAACGTAACTGGCCCTACGACGGTGACATCCCGAAGGCTAAACAACACGAGCGTGACGTTACTCAACGCGCAGAATCCCGTTGCGTCGCAAAGGGTCAGCGTTTTCGAGCCTTACCCTATGCGAGATACGATACAGCATTTCTGCGAAAAACATTTGGATAAAATTAAGATTTACATGGATAAAGTCTCCGTAAAAATCCCGCCTCCCATGAAGTGCACAATTGAAGAAAAGAGACAGAAGAAATCGGCAAAGTTGCATTTTGCCTGTCAAGCTAGGGGGCAGCACTGTTTGTATTCGAGGACGTTCTTCACTATGCGTACGAGAAACCCGCGGATATGGATACATTTAATGTTCATCGCTTTACAGGTTAGAATTTTATACTAAAAATAATTCTTTTTTTGTAATATTTCTTCAGTTTTTTAAAATCCTTGGTAAGTTTGACTGTAATTCCGAATTACTAAAAAGTTGTTTTCTTTTGTAGTCAAAATCGCCTCACGCGTTAAGTTCAAGAGATCCAAGCGTGACAAGTTTAAAACATTGTTGGGATATGTTAAAATGCGAGAATAAAACTTTTTTGACAGTTGTGACGAGTGCGTTTCCATGCACAAAAGATCAAGACACCTTGCTAAATGAGCTGAGGCACTCGGGATTTTTTGACGTATTCCAAGTTTGCCCGGGTACTGTCGCTGGTTCTTCTAATCAATTGGACGGAAACGCGTTTATTTGGGGCTGCTTCCTGTGTGCACATCCGGAGAGAGCTGTTGGATTTTTACGAGGTATTATCGATTTATTTATTACTTAAAATCTTTTAATTTGTTTTGAAATAAAACAGGAGCGTAGTGAATTGCTTTTTCTCCAGTTTTTTAAATGGAACATCCTGTATAATATGTGTTGGCTGTTATAAATAACCCTTTATTTTGCTCCAAATTAACATTTTTTGTGATATTTGCAATTTAACGAAAATGTGATGCAATTGTAAATTTTAATATTCCTGTAAATAAGTTATTTGGTAGTTTGATATAAAGTCTTCAAGATTGAATCTTTTACGAACTATTTACTTTACACAGTTGGAAAGACAACTTTCTTAGAATTTATAATATGGTATGAAATACAGAGCGTTCCATTTAAAAAAAATTACTGACTGTACGTCACGCCTAAATACAACATCCTGTATTAACAAAAATTTACAACATTTTTTTGTATAAAACTAGTTAGTTAGGATTTGGCAGATATTTAATTACTATTGACAGTAGGTCCAAAAATCAGCGTTTTACACTACCTACCGTCATCAGAATGAAAATATCTGTCAAATCCTGGCTAACTAGTTTTATATTAACGAAGACACGACCGATCTCGATTAAATAGAATTTTTTCATGCGTGTTTTTTTTTTTCAGGAGACGCCCAGCCAGTAATAGAGGGGCAATTAAAAGAAAAAAAGGGCCGATGGCGTTTGTTCCGTAGATGGCGGACTCGATATTTTACGTTATCCGGAGCACATCTATCTTGTCGAGGATCGGTAATAATTGCTTATAATTAATAATTTATAATTTAGTGTATTAATTTGTTTGTATTTTCAGAGCGGGGGTGAGAGTATAGACATAAATCAAATTCAGTCCGTGAAGGTATCAAGAGGTGCTAGAAATATCCCAAAGGCTTTCGAGATTTTTACGGGGAATCAGACGTTAATTCTCAAACCGAAGGATGGGAAAAATGCGGAAGAGTGGGTCCAATGTTTGAGCATTGTCGTCGCACATTCTCATGCGAGAGAAATTCCCGCAAAAAGTAATTCGCTGCCTGGAAGGAGTATAGGCACTAGTCGTACCGCAATATGATTAAATATTAAAAACGAATTGATAACGTTGGACATCACAGCAATACAAATAAATACATCAACAATTCCTGACAATAAGAAGATATTTCCCGGCAAAATAAATAAACAATGCTTTCCGTTTGTGTTCAAACAATGCAACAATCACATTCCATTTACAATTAATGAATTAATTGTTCTGTTTTTATAAATATTTTGCATGTTGTACTTATATTTTATTATTAGATTCTATAAAACGATCGAACTATTGACAAAAATGTGTATATATTGTTTCCGAACTCTTTTTATATTAAACATTCCAGTTTTAAGTACTGCATATATATTTTATTATTACTGTTATAGTAAATATTTTTATATACTAATTTGTTTCTCTAGCAACTGACTATATCAAAGTACAACTATCTTAGATTTATATACATATACGAATTGAACGCTCAAGATCTTTATAAAAAAAAATGATACCTGATAACACCCATTTTGTAGGTTGATAATTTTTAATGTACTTTTAAATAATAAATTTCATCTTACTCAAATATAGTTTGTTTTTCTGTTTTAAGCACTGCTTCGATAATTTTCTTAATTATTTCACAAAACGAGAATATATAGGATATAATAAAAAATGGCAACCGTATTGACTGCGCCATTTTTATGCTACATTTGGATAACAAAATAAATACAACATGCCTCATAGATGGCGTTACTTGAGGTATTTAGGATTGTATAAAAAACAGCAATTTCATATCATAACAACATCCCAAAATAATGCATAAAAAGAAAACACAATTTCCTTAGGTAGATTCCACAGGAAAAACAGAATTTCTGTTTTTAAACCATTCCCAAAATAGCACAACCGAGGACATCAATGAGTATGCACGCTGTTCAAAACAAGCAACATGTCACTCATTCATTAGTCAAACTTATGAGCAACAATCATTAATTTAGTTTTATCTGCACTTGATAATCTACAGGTGATTAAGTCTGATTAAGTACACATCTATGTCATATAGAGATTAGCAAATCAATCTATAAATTCTAAATTGAGATACAACGTAGTGTTCAAGCCAAAATAAATTGTAGAATTTGAACGATGTAAACCTGAAATAAATATTGTTTGTGAAGCTGACCCCATTATATACACGTGCGTACATACAGGCATGACAAAAAGTAACCGCACATTTCGTCAAAGGCGTATACACTACAGCCTGTCTCAAAAGTTAATGTATTTACAAATCAATAAACGACGCTTTGACAATACCTACAGTCATCAGAATGAAAATATCTGTCAAATCCTGGCCAACTAGTTTTATTTTAATGCAGACACGACCGATCTCGACCAAATAGATCTCAGGCAGGTAAACTATTAATTTTATATATAGTATGATAAAGTCATGTGCCCGGCCACATCAGATTTTTGTTTATTGCACAATTTACATATTTATTAGGGGAGATTTGTGCTGTATTTGAACCGACTTAATATCTACAAAGAAATACAAGTATAGAAAACCATGCTAACACTTACGTTTTGCTGTAATCCCATATAGCGAGCTCCTTTAACCATAACATATCGCTAGAATCTCCGAAAGTATAACCTGTAAACATAATGGACGATACATAGATATTTGTTTTGCATAGACTGTAAAGTTAACATAAAAAAATGACGCGAAATACCGAAAACGGGACAGAAAATGCACAAAATTGGCAAAAAATACGACAATCCTATTAAATTTGGCTAAATTGGACCCGAGAATAATATAATTAATTATTTAACAGGCTTTAGAATATGCTTTGCAAGGCTCCAGACGCATCCGCCATGTTTGTGCGAAAGCAACTTGTGTCGACTTTCAGTGTCGACTTTCAAACTAGTTTTATGGAGAAATGCTTACCGATCCGTACGAAATAACTGACGCAAAATCGAGAACAGCTATCCTGAAAGATTTGCACATAGTTTTCCCCGCGGATTCCGGCCTTTTTTACGCGAAAATTTCGAGAAACCAACGTCCGATACTCTACAATCGCCATTACTTAACTACGACTCGCCGCCACCTGTCGCGAAATCGGCAAACTACCGCTTACCGCAGCCTACTACGTTTTTGTTTATTGTTTAATTTTAGGGCTTTTTACTTTATCGTACGCAGTATGATATAATGCACAATGCACATGCACAAATAATGGCCCCTTTGAATTACTTGAAATTCTAAACGGGGTAATTCATCGCGTTCAATCGAATTTCGAATTATTGAAATAATTTCACAACGAGCTCATTTTGCAGTAAAGTAGCAATATCTTTTTCTTATTATTAAAAATAAGTTTTAAAAGAGTACGAGGTACGAAAACTTTTGACGACCTCTGTATACAAGGATGACAGTTCTAATCTAACTGGATAGGAGTGGGGGGTGTCAATAACAAAGAAACAACATAACCACACTTTCTATTCTTGTTATTTTCTCTACACGATCTGTCATCGTTCATTACCGATTTAAATTCAAAATTGATTGTTAATTATATACGACGACCTTGCCCCGGTATCAACGGACACCGCACGCACGAATTTCAATGGAAATAAATAACCATTAGAAATCGCGTGACCCGAACATAACCGAGCACGTTCAAAACATCGAACTTAGCAAAATTTTGCGACCGCGACGTCATGGCTGTAAAATGCGCATTATTTACCGGAATACATAATAAACATTCTAATCTTCTTTGTTGATTGAGACGTAGTAATAATAAGCGCAGATCGCAAATAATATTTGGGCGAAAAAATTCGGTGATTTCTGCGTGTGGTTTAGTTACGTCTTCGCAAACAAAGAAAGAAAGAAGTGTTGCACAAAATGGATCACCTAAAATTGTGGATCAGGAAGTTGTATAAAGAAAAACCGATCGTCGTGCAACCAGAATGTTCCAGGCAAGACTTTTATTACGCTAAATTATATCAAATTTTATCATGGGAGGACCCGTGGAGATCCTTGTCCATCCTAGGAGTTATCCATGTGCTATTTTGGTAAGAATTTCTTTATTTTTCAAGTCTTTGTTGTTGACAACACTAATTTAAAATTTCAGGGCTATAGTATACTACGAGATAAAGTTATTCGGTGTGATAATTTTGTCGGTCGTTGCCGTTCTATTGGCAGACCGTTACGTGGAAGGATCTGGAATTACGGGTCCTAGGACTCCCGAGACGGATTACGTCCGAAATGTTTTTAACAATTTACGTCAATCTGCCGTCTATCTACAGAGGTTTCGACACAATAATCCCGGAGCTGTAATAATTTTATCGTTTTTTGTTTATTTGAAGATTCATTGATTATTTTTTAGTTCTGCGTAATCATGTGCGCCGCATTTTCGTTCTTGCTTTTCGCCCCGAAATGTCTATCGGGGTATTTTCTCGCTTACGCCGATATTTTGGCTATATATTTTGGACCACTTATTATTAGTAAGCTACCCGAAAGTTATAAAGACTTTATTACCGATGGGGTTCAGATGCTTGTTTCTAACGAAGGTAAGATTTGTTTGTTTATTTTTTGTTTTAAACTGGAAAATTGTTTTTTTGCCATTATAGGAATGCTGGCTGAAACTGAGTTAATTCCTTTTATAACCGATAAAGATTTAGCTGACAGGGACCCTGAATTAGAAAGTTTATTAACGGATAAAACAGCAGGTAAGAATTTGTTATGCGTGTATTTTATACTATTTGTAAAAGCTATTTTACACTATCCAATGTATTGTACCAAAAGTTATACAAGAAATCAATCTATTTTTGAGTTTGTTTGGAAATATTGGCGACACTGGCACAAGAAATGTCAAACAGATTACCGTAGTAGATTTTCTGTGCTTGTTTTTTTTCTTTGCAAACACTGTGTCTTGCTATTTTATCATTTAATTAAAAAATGACGAATTTTGAAATGTGTCAATTTTTTATACTATACTATTTATTTTGGGTCAGATATTGTACAACTTCTGGTACAAAATCTTGGGTGTTGTAAAACAGTTTTAAACTTAAAATTATTTATCTAAACAATTTTTTAAACTATCCAAAATTGTAGAGTTGTAGTAAATCGATATTTGAACTGTGGTTTAAAAACTCAAAAATTGCTACAGGATTATTTTTAAATTCTAGGTGTATGTTGAAGGTACTACACGCAAGCAATAATTTGAAAATAAACAGACCACAGAAATGTTATTCAAAACTAGATTAATTAAGTTTTAAAATTTTCCAATAAACAATTTATTCTTATCCTTTCTATCTTTTATTGTCTATGCAATATTTATACGTCCATACAAATCGTTTTCTTTCTAATTATAGATTCCATAACAAGTTCTTTAATAAGCGGTATAAACAGTATGCCGTCATATCTCGATGACGAAGGTAGCAACGACGGGCTGGAAGAAGAGGACCTAATACCCCGCCCGAGGGCACAAACCGCGGAAACAAAAGATTACTCGAGCGACTCCGATTCCGAGCACTTGCTTTTGAAATTTGAGGCCGATCATTTTAGCAGCTCCTCCGAAGATGAAATGCATTACGCAGCCGGGTTACGTTTCTCAGAAGACCGCGAAGTTGTCGACTCTGGAAGCACCAATATGGCCGCTTCGTTTGCGCAGAATTTAGCCGCGGGATTGCTGAATATGTCTACAGTTGGCACAAAAGTTTTCGCGAATGTTTTAAGCAGAAATAAAGAAGGTGAAGACGAGATTAGGGAATCTAGTAGGCATAGCAGTGATAGCGATTTCGAGATTATCGAAACCGACGAGTTGAGAGATTCAGAGAAGTTTTAACACTATTTTTTACGATTTGTGATATTTTCGACAAATTAGCGTTTAGTATTTTAATTTATTTACGATACTTGTGATTTGAATAGTAATAAGTTCCTCCCCCCCCCGTATGTCTTGTTTTGTTTTTTCTCTTATACTGGTGTTTATCGACTAACAATTATTAACTAACTTATAAGTGTTTTATGTGTTTTTAAACTATTAATAATAATAATAATAACAATACAGGTATTTTTTAAGATAGTATCAATCTTTTATTAACCTATTAGTCATATTATAAAAAAATCTTCACTAACTAACAAGATAATTCAGTTTTTACTTCGATTTTTGGCGATTTACTTAAATCTTCTATTTTCGTGTGCGTTTCTTCTTTAGCGGGTTGCATATTTATTCGTTTTGGTAGCGTAGATTCGAACGCTTCTTTGAATGTTTTCCCTTCGACTACCCGTAGAAGTATTTCGAAAACTAGAAGTTTTAAAGAGTATTTTAGCGTAGCGTTATTTTTTTTTAGTCCGACTTTAGTTACCTTGATTTATAGTAAATACTTTTCTGTGTTTCATACGAAAGTATTCTCCAATCGGTAGTTGGCCGTGGTCTATGCCCTGGTCTACAGCCTTTTTGTAGCAGATGCCCTGAAACGTAGATATAGACTCGATTGTTTTTATTTTTGCTTTTTTTTGTTTATTAGAAGAATAAATTTTGAGTTCTTTAGTCGTTTTGTTTTATTTATATGCTTTATAGCTGACCTGCACAGGAATTTCATTGCAATATCTGAATTTTTGTAGAAGATACAAAATTTCACGTAAAATTTGCAAAATTTAGAATGCTGTTAAACCTTTGTTGATTTTAGAGTATTAGACTATTGTTTTTAATATTACCAATGATCTAACTTAAAAGTAATTAATTACCAACAACTTACATAAAAACATGCAAACTTAATGAAATGACTAAGTAGTTCCAGAAATAATAGACTATCGCTTAAGTTTTCTATTAAGTGTATTATACAAATTAAAAGAAATATCAAAGTTTTAAACAAACCTTATGTGAATTATGATCTACAAGACCACCAATAATATAAATTTTGTCATCGTCAAGCTTATTAATCACGTTATCGCTTTCGCTACTCAAATATACCAATTTCTCCTTCGGGAATATCTTAATATACTCATCGTCGTGGAAATTAATATCCCAATGTTCGTAGCCGTTGTGTTTTTCCATTTCCTCTTTAGCTTTGCCCTCGAAGCTAGTCAGATGCAACTGCATAGGATTTTTCGACCTACGGTTTTCCGTATACACGCGTAAAACCTGTTTAATAACTTTACCCAAATCCTACGACAAATAAATGAGTGAAAAATAAATTTAATAGAGGCATTACTCACTTTACTTATCATTAGATCGTCGAAACTTAAGTCTATAATTACACTAACTTTACAAGAGCTTTTCGCCATGGTACTACGTTTTAGGGCTTTTCTAGTTGGACCTAGATCGATGTTATTTATCTTTGCTTCGATTTTTTTATGCTTAGTTTTCTCGCGTTCTTTCGCACGTTTTAATTTCTTAACCTCTTGCCATTTCAACATCTTATTGTATTTTTTTAGTTGTCGTTTCGTTAATTTTGATAATTCAACTCCGTTAAAAAGTATTTCTGTAGTGTTTATTTCAGCATCTTCGTTCAATACTGGTTCTTCATCAACAGAATGTTTGTTTTGATCACTTTCCTCTATATTTATTTTCTTGTTTTCGTGCGTATCGTCTGTATTATCAAGTTCAGCTTTCCTTTTACTACATATGGGATTCAAATCAACTACATCCATGTTAAAAATTAGTGTTAAATGATAAAATGGCCTAGATAAACACGTTGAACTTATAGGTTAACACTTAACCCCCTCAGTGCTGCCATCTGTCAATTTCGAAATAGTGACTAAAAAGACCACAAAAAAAAAGATGACTAAAAACTTATTCAAAACGTACTAGTTAACAAATTTTAATCCAATTATGTACGAAATTAATAAAACAACAACTATTAAAGTGTGTATAATTTATTAAACATATAACAAGGTACTACAAGCATCCAAAAAAATCTATAATTTGAGGTTCATTTCTTTAAATCCCCTAGATGCGTAATCTGCACCCTGAGTACGATCTGAAACCTTGGGCCACCCTGGATCTCCTGGCAAAACGACGTCACGGTTCTCAACCCTTCTCCAACCACCTTTACGGGTCCAATCGTTCTCGTTATACTTAAAATAGTACGTACAAGCGTAGGCGAAGAACGTGAGCATGAGAAATTTGCCGGTAAAGTACCGAAGGGTAAGCGCGCGTTGTTCTCCGATCATCGGAGCCAACATGGCTTTCATGCCATCTAAAGGCGCTCGGTACAGCCTACGGATGGGGTTTACGGTCTCCCTGTATAGTTCAGGCACAAATTTGGGCTCGCTGTGGGCCAATTCTTGATCTTTTAGCCATTGCTTACGGAAGGCCCTTTCAGCATCTGTCATGCCAAGTAAACGCTCGCGCTCGCGGGCTAAGCGACCGACGATGCTCATCGGCATCACGCCGGCCGTTGGCGTGGATTTCGTCATGATTTCTGCAAAGAAAACGGTGGAATATTACGTAATTGCGGGTGTTTTTAATATTGACGTACGGGCGATGAGGTTATGTCACGAAGCTGAAGTTTGCGGCGGGTGGGGTGGTAAGTGGTAACACGAAGTTAGTTATGTTTGGGTTCGCCGGGCGAGAAAAGTCCCTAGATTTCTGCCAGTTGCTGTGTCATTTTCGCTTGTGTCAAAGCGTATGATTTTCAGCTTTTCTTTGTGAGTGCAGAATTCGATTATTTCCGCCTTTGAGGAATAGTGTTCTTTGAGAATTAGCAGAGAAGAAATCGACCGTCATGACGGTGGGAATGAAGGTATTTTTTTTAATATGTAATCCCGAAGTCGTATTCAATTGTTTGATTGTTAACATCATAACCAAAAACGTCAAAATTTCTTAACACATCTGTATAAAATCTATTATGGGGGCAGAATATTCTATAGCAGGCACGAGTGCTGCTGCTAGTGCTTTAGAAAAAAAGTTTCGGGAAGTGGTAGCACCGAAAGATGGTCAGGTTCCTGCGTGTAGCACCGCTACGAGATTCAGAGTAATATTTCCACTATCGTTTCCTAAAATTTAAACGTTGTATTTCAGATGGATGTTGACAACCCGAAAGGGGAAGGGTTCAGACCGTATTATATCACCAAAATCGAGGAACTACAGTTAACGGTTGCGGAGAAAAGTCAAAATTTACGTCGTTTACAAGCCCAAAGGAATGAACTCAACGCTAAAGGTAAAAATCGGTAAATGAAAATTACCATGTATTTAATGATATATTTCACTTTAAGTTCGTATGTTACGAGAAGAGTTGATGTTATTGCAAGAACAAGGCAGTTATGTTGGAGAAGTTGTGAAGCCAATGGACAAGAAAAAGGTGCTTGTAAAAGTGCACCCCGAGGGTAAATTTGTCGTTGATATCGATAAGAACATTGATATAAACGACGTCACGCCAAACTGTCGTGTCGCATTGCGTAACGAGAGTTATACTTTACATAAGATTCTGCCTAACAAAGTTGACCCCTTGGTGTCTCTTATGATGGTGGAAAAGGTACCCGATTCCACATATGAAATGGTCGGAGGGCTTGACAAACAAATCAAGGAGATTAAAGAAGTTATTGAGTTACCGGTGAAGCACCCCGAACTTTTTGACGCACTTGGTATTGCTCAGCCTAAAGGAGTGCTACTTTACGGACCACCTGGTTAGTACGATAAACTAAAATATTACAGATATTTCTTGTGTCGGTATTTAGTGAATTCGTTTTTTCTGGTATTTCACAATATGCCTACATATGTTGTTTCAGTGACGTTAGACTTATTTTGAAACAACTCTAATATGCTTTATAATTGTTGTGCTATGAGTTTAAAAAATAAAAATAGAGCGTTGTGTCTGGCAAAGACACTAAGTGACACCTTACTACAATTGAGAGTAACTAAGTTTTAAAAAGAAATTTATATTATTTATTTTTGATATGTATTTTGAAACACTTCAATGAGAAAAAAAATCTAATGGACTGTTTATATACTTAAAATATAAATGAGGTATGTTCTTTTAGGTACTGGAAAGACACTATTGGCTCGTGCTGTGGCGCATCACACTGAGTGTACGTTTATTCGTGTGTCCGGATCTGAACTGGTTCAGAAATTTATCGGGGAAGGCTCGCGAATGGTGCGTGAATTGTTCGTCATGGCGAGGGAACATGCGCCTTCGATTATTTTCATGGACGAGATCGATTCGATCGGTTCATCTCGTATCGAGTCAGGATCTGGTGGTGATTCCGAAGTTCAAAGGACCATGTTGGAGCTGCTGAATCAGCTGGATGGTTTTGAGGCTACCAAGAATATTAAGGTAACTGTTTTAATTTTGACGTTTATTTGGCTTGACGTTGTTTCGATACTAGTTTACCTTGAGCGTTGTAATACAATTCTGTGTGCTCAGTTTTGTTGTACTTATATAGCTCAATCTTCACAACAATTTAATTTGTGTGAATACAGTAGGAATTCTGTAGCGGTAAGACGAACGCAAAAGACGAAAAGATATTACTATGTTACTGCAAATTGAGGTCATCGTGAAATTAACTCAATAATTATAAACTCGATTGAAAACAATTTTAAAGCCACCTGGGTCTGCCAAGCAAACTACATCTCAAGAAGTATTAAAAGATCTTTTTTTAAGCTCAATTTAATTTTAATATACATTTATTACACAGTTTAAACCTCAAATAACATAATTTTAATGTGTTAATTTTAGGTTATCATGGCTACAAACCGTATCGACATCCTGGATCCAGCGTTACTCCGGCCCGGAAGAATCGATCGTAAGATTGAGTTCCCCCCACCAAACGAGGAAGCCCGTCTGGACATCTTGAAGATTCACTCGAGGAAAATGAATTTAACACGTGGAATTAATCTAAGGAAGATTGCCGAACTTATGCCTGGAGCCAGCGGTGCTGAAGTTAAGGTAACCGAAGATCCAAGTTCGTTAATCCATTACGGAAAACTTCGTTAATCCATTGACAAAAAATATTAATGGAAAAAATTAACGGATTAACATTTTTGTGCCAAGTTTTGAATAATAGAATTTTTTTATAAAATTTTAGGGTGTTTGTACTGAAGCTGGTATGTATGCGTTAAGGGAGAGGCGTGTCCATGTAACGCAAGAAGATTTTGAGATGGCCGTAGCTAAAGTTATGCAGAAAGATTCTGAGAAGAATATGTCGATTAAGAAGTTATGGAAATAAATTACTTACGTGTTTAATATTCGCCTATAAATCCTGTGTCTTTTACGATTTTTTTTTGTCACAATAATAAAGTAAGGATAACTTATATTAGATGTTTTTCTTTATAATAATTAAAAAAAGTATTGTTAGATCGTCTGGAATGTTTATTAATTTTTTTTTACAAAATAAGGTAAGATAACAAGCATAATTAAACACTTCTTTTGAATATCCTGGTCTGCAGATTCACAAAGTTAACACCAATAAAAACATGCACCACCAACAAACATTTCGATAATTAAGAACAAGGATAGCAGAATGAAGAAACTTGAATCTTCTTACAGTTATATGTCGTTAATATACACTACACATCTACAAATATTTCAATTTTGACGTTAATCTACGCTTTATTTTAGATAATCTAATCTCTTTTTTTGAGGAATCCATTTTTTTTTATTGCAACGTGATCACAATAAACTTCATCTTTTAAAACATAACAATGGTATACATATATATTAATATGAGGCTAGCATTACACTTACACAATATGTTCCGAACAATGATATATTTTTTTTGTTATCTTTCGTTCCCGTTAAAAGTTAAAATTGTACCCAGTTGGCGTTCGATGACGGTGAAGGCTGATTAGGCGCAGCACTGTAACAGAGAATACATACAAATTAAAGAAACGAATTTTGATTATAAGGGTCATTAGAATTTTTTACAGTTCGGATGACAATTTTTTTATGCTTGACTTTAGTTCAATGAAATCAGTAGTTTCCTTTAGAACTAAATATGGACTGCGTCAAGTAAAAGATTAGTCGACAGACCAAGAGTCACCCTCATAAAATATTACTACGAAAAATTACATCTGATATAAAATGTTACGAAGGAAAAAAAAATGCTCATCTTGAATTAACAATTCTGGCTTTTTTAAATTTTAAAGAAGTTATCTGTTTGAAATTAAAACTAAACAGAAAAAGAAAAGAAACAAAATAAACATTGCAAAAACGTTTACCATTGTAAAATGTAAGTGTAAGTAAAACAATTCAAAATAAAAGGAATAAATAAATGAATCCATATCAAAGTTGATTGATTTTTTAGAATGTAAATTTAATTCTGAGTAAAGAGCTTTAACTGTTGATTTAAAGTTTTTTACTCAGAATTAAATTTTCACCAAGTTTCCAGAATAAACTAAACATCCTGTATGTTCCGGTAATTTTGAAAAACCCTGTATATTTAATTTTATATCCAGAACATGAACAATGTTAAGTAATTATTCACAGTACTCTTTATGGCTTTTTATTATTATTATTATAGGTTATATCAGGCACATTTTATTGATTTTGCCAGCAAAAATTCGAAAACATTTTTTTTCATCGGCAATTGTGAATTTGAAAACCAGTTTTTTCTAATATCGGTTTTTATATAAACCCTAATTTCAACCTACATACATATTTATAGTTTTTAAAGCTTCAATCGTGTACCTTATGTGAAGACCAACTTATAAAAGTATGACGACAGCACATTTTAAAGCGAAGCAAAACATCGCCAAGGTTTAGGGTTATAAATTACCTGGCTGGAGCTGAAGCAAAGTCACCCCAAGAGTCCGTAGCACCTTCCGGCTTCGCCGTATGAGCGGGAGACCCGGCGGGTGAACTTCCCGGAGGTGCCGGTAACCTGCTGCCCCCTGGTGGGGGCGGCAACAGACCCAAACCTCCTGTACCTCTTATCTTCGATTTAGAATTACACGAGTCAGATCCGTCCTTTTTCTACGCAAAAAAATAAACAATTTATATTATAAAAAAGCTAATAAGTCGCATAAAAATTACAATATTTTAAATTATAAAATTAAGAAATGTCTAAAATATTAATTTTAGAGCTGAAAAACATAGAAACTTACAGTTATTTTCATATTGATCTTAATCGTTTCGCCTTCTTTGAACCTTAAGTCTAATTCTGGTTGATTTGGTTCTGACGTAGCCTGTTGCTCTTTTTTCTTCCATTTGAAGTGATCTTGTAGTGCAACGTTCAAGTCGAAAGAGTCTGATCTGTCCCCAAAACCAATTCCAATAAAAGCAGATCGACCTAACAAACGGACAATGTTACAACACAATTTAAACAATAAAAAAAACACAATTTTTCAAATAATAGGTGTTTTGGTTAAACCAAACAATAGTGTAAATATATTTTTAATATATGTACTTAATTGTTTTCGGCATATTTGGTAACGTTTCGTTTTTCTGATAAAACATTCTGTTAATTTTTACATTTGTTATTCTAGAATTACATATTTATTAGAATTTTTTTTTAGAAGTTTTATCTAATTATGCTAGAAAATACAGCTTTTTTTTGAGAAATTAACTTCTTAAATTTAAAATATTTCAAGTGTGAGATATCTTGCCTATATTATCTAATAAAACCACATTAGTTTAAAATTTTTGTTTGCGTTTCACCTAAAATTATTATTTTTCGACCATTATTCTAACCAACGTTGTTCTCAAGTGACATCATTTATATTTTGGGATAATTTCTATTGTTTAAATAATAAAATACTATACGGCTGTTCGAGTTGTCAATTTCAAGTCTCGAATTTCGAGCCGAGTAAAGCTTGTTTCTTTCCTAATGGAACCGAACACTCGATTTTTCGAGTTGGCACGCATTTATTAGGTTCAAATTCGAGCATCGATATCATAAGTAAGCGCTTGCTTGTAATCGAGCATATGAAACTAGGTCCCTGGTTCAAATCCAGGTTGTGGCTGTAATTTTAAATTTATTTTAAAATTTACGTACCACCATTATGTATATCACCATTATGCATTTGAATAATATATTATTATTTAAACAATGGAAATTATCCCAAAATATAAATGATGTCACTTGACAATAACAGTTGACCAGACCGATTTAAAAAACTGAATGTGAATGAGAATTGCAAACATTTTGTTTAAACAAATGGAATTTGTTTAAACAAATATGGGTTTATTAGCTAATAACAGGCTATATACCTCGAACATGAAATTTATAAGTTATTAAGTTAGTCCTATAACTTTATAAGTTAGTATAACGTTAAACTTAAGTTTAACCCAAACCCCAAACAATTATTCGAAATATACCAAAAAATGTCTTTTTCCCCATGCATTTTCTTATGTAAATTTGATGCATCGATAGGCACCACTCAAAATCAAAATTTCAAAGAAAAAAATACGTGTCCACTTTTTTTGGATTTGGAAACGATTTGAGGGGATTGTTGCTTTCTATCATCCCAAAAATGTTTGCAATGCAGTTTTGAACCACCCTATTGAACATATATTAAGATGATAGCATGTTTAAAACCAAAACACTTGCTTGAATTTTGTTTTGAAATTTTTGACGGTTGACAAATTATTTACGTGTTTCGGTAATTTTGACTAACACTGTATAAGACTTGATATAAAATTCCTTGTTTAACATTCATAAAATTTAATTTACTCAACATTGTCTTAAAACTAGTTGACCTTGATCATTGTAATATAATTCTGAGTACTCAATTCTGTTGTACTAGCATTTTTTTAATGTTCTTTACCTGCACACAAAAATATTATACTGCTGCAAAAAGTAAAATATGGTTCTATTATCGTATGGTATAAAGATATTCCAACTTTTAATGTTAGTTTATTAGATTTTCTTCCTAAGCATCTAACCTTTTGTCTCACATTATTCACTATATAATTAGTATTAATACTAGTTAATTTCAACTCAAATTTGAAACAAATTTCTCTCTAAGAGTAAAATAATAATAATCATCTTCAAAGCTATAAACACCGGATGTAGGACATGTAGGTCAAGAATGTGTTTTTAATCAATTCGTTTTAAAAAATGTCAAAAACAACTCATAAATGAAAACAATCCACTCAAAAATTTAAACAGCAACCGTTTCGTCAATTTTTTAATCAAATGTTGCTTCAACCCTAACAAATTTCATCTAGTTCTGCAATGTTTTTGAAATTTCGATATCTAATGATTTTTACAGCTTTTTTATCAGTTTTTTTCACATAACAAATGTATATTGTACATTAAACTGTAGTAAATTTATAGCAAAGAAAATATCATTGATATTTTTCATGGTTTTCTCAAAAAACTGCCTCAAACTTGAGGTACTTTTAGGTACATACCGGTATCATCTTGAACCCGTAAAACGAAATATCTAGAAGAATCGCTGACAGATTCAATGGCTACACCAGGATATGTATCAATCGGGCATTTTGCGAATAATTCCCCACTATTTCTATCTTCGAGTTTGATATAACATTCGTCCCCCTTGGCTATCAGACGTAAACGTCCCGTCCACGTCGGTTCAGCGAGATTCCAATCCGCAGCCCTAAAATGCAAAGATTTCAAACAACAGGAAGTCGACTCTGATAAAATAAGGGGGCGTTTAAGCATTGTTATCAAGAGCAAGTCTGCTCCAGGATACTGTTACATGATAAGAGATGTTGTCTTGAATAATTAGGTCAGTAATTATTGCAAATTTACCTATATCCGCGGTTCGTCGCTCTCGGTGGTATATTAAATACAAACACTTCGTGTTTGACTAGCAAAACGCTCTCGTACGTGTCCATATCTTGCACAGACATTGTATTTACGACAACAAAACTGTCAACTGGTCAACTTGACAGTACCGCGTGAAGTTAGTTACAATTTTCCAGGTTAGGAAACAATAAATAAGTTAAATGAACTAGGTGAGAAAGTATTTCGTCTTTATACTTTGAATAGGGTTTAGTTTAAATTAAAAAATGAGAAATAACGTTTGATAAGTCTTGATTAATTTGTTTTGTGTAAATCCTAACGCGAATAATCAAAATTAAATAACGAACTGACAACGTAAACGTGTAAATTTCCCCGGAGTCATGTTGGTACAGGGGATAAAATTGTTACACCAAAATCCCGAATGACTTGACGTGGATGTTTTAGTAAAATGATATTTTGTTGATGTATTGCTTAACTTTAAATAAGCCGATTTAGTAATTATCATTGGTGAGTGACTAAGGAATTTTTCGAGACGACTCCCATAATTGGGTCACGGTTTTCGTGCTATTTCGCTGCCAAATATTTCGCTAAATTTATTGTAATTAATGTTTTAAAGGTATTGGTGATTCATTTTCGCATTTTTCTAGGTAAATAAGCCCCTATATAAGATGGATGACGATTTACAACCAAAGAAAAGGAGCGTTATATCGCAAGCATGGACTAGATTATCACAGGTTAGTTCTAACGTTTTAACGTTGACAACGTAGGAATTAATTTATACAGGTGTCCGAAAACTCAACGTCATGTCATGGACGGCTGATAGACCAGAATATGTAAATATGAGCTTAGGAAAGGGGTTGTTCGTTTTCGGTTTTGTGAATTTGATCAATATCGTCAATTTAGACCAGTTTTCGGATACCTGTATATATTTTGTGACCATTTAAATAGTTTTCTTGTATGGAATGCGTAGATTTTCCAAAGTACGCTGGATAAATGGACTCCGTACACCAGGTGGCGCTGGGGTTCAACAATTGGGCTGCTGTGCCTTTTTGGGTTAAGAATTTTTCTGAAACAGGTATTGAGACGGAATTTTTTCAATTGTTTCAGTGGTATCAAGGAGTGGTGGACAGGACGGTGCCGTGGCAAAAGTGTAGATGGGTTGGCGCTTTTGTGCTTTTAGCGCTTTTCATGGCCCGCGTATTTTTATTGCAGGTATTTTTTATTTTCGTTATTTTTTTGTTACGATTATTTTTCTTATTCATTCTGAGTTTTGTTTAGAGGACACCCTCCTCTCCACCACCGATTCTTACGTCATTTACAAGTCATTCGATCGCTCGTAGACGTTTTTATATACCTCGTAAAAATTTTATCCTTCGGATTTTTTTTACGGAACTAGTCAATATTTTACTGTAAAATCTATTCATTTGTGATTTACGTTTTATTTGTTGATTAGCCATAGTTTTTTTTATGTAGGTAAATGCAATTGTTACGAGGTTTTTAAAAGCGTAAATGAATGTTGAATGTTAGGTCATAGCGTCATGTGATTTGGTGTGTTCTAGGGCTGGTATATCGTCACTTATGCGCTTGGAATTTACCACTTGAATTTATTTATAGCGTTTCTTACTCCAAAAATTGATCCCGCTATGGATTTCGATGGTAAATATGCATTATTTATTAAACAGTGCGATTTAAGTGTAAAAAAGCACATAAAGAATTACATCTTGTGCCCTAGAATGAATATCTTGTGCATTAAAGTAATATATATATATTGAGCATTCAATATCCATATACGAATATGTTACATGAAAAATGTTATAATGAGCAATATTAACTGAAAATTAACTCAAAGTTATATTTTACGATATATAAAGTCCTTTCTATGTTATTTTTTACTTGTAAATAACTCATTCACTCGCTGATTAAAAACTTTCTTTTTAAAGCCTTTCTTCCTTCATCGTGTTAATTTTTAACATAGAAAAATACCGCTTTAGTGTCGCACGTTGACATAAGTATTGTCACTAAGATTTTTAAAAGTTCTATATTTTCTTAAAAGGTGTTACCCAATCGTCTTGTAAAATTAGTGATAAAATTGTTTGCTGCCAGCCTTTTTAATTTTATATTTGTTTTTTCCGTTGCCCCAGCTTTTCGCTGAGAATTTTTGGAATTTTTAAGACCTTGACTGTGAGTTTTGTATGCCGTCTGCAATTTTGTTTTTGTTGAATTTTGTTATTTTTATCGGTCGGTAACACAATTATAGCTACGTTTTTGAACAGAGAAGAACTATCGTTTTATTTGTACGAAAACTTTTATCTGTTTTGCGTCTACATCTCTATGAAATTGAAACAGCTCCAGCAGAGACACCCTGTAATTCTTCTCGTTCGTAAAGTACTTGCAGTTCAGTTTTCAATCTATTTTTTTCCAAAGAAGGATAGAAACGGGCTATTCCACAAAGAAAATTGTCAGAAAATTGCTTGCCGATATTCAGTAAAATTATCCACAGTGAATAAAATATTTTTTACTAAACAGAAATATCTCGCAATTTAGGACAGTCTCTGAATTTTGGACGTTTTTTAGCTGCTCTATTTATTGCGGATTCCTTTATCTTTATCTTTATTTTAATCAATGAAAACACAAAAGCAATATTGGCTAGAATTGGAATTAAAGTTTTTCCTCTTAGGCTGACAACTCAGCCTAAGACAACTCAGACCAACTGATCCCCTAACAAGGGAATCTATAGGAATTCTTAAACTACAGGAACTGTCGTATACGTTTTTTGAAGTTATTATTTTATATTTGATGGCAAATCTAATGAAATACTCATGTATACGGCTTTGTACGTTTATAATTTTCTTTATTATAATTAGCTGATGAAAACGGCCCAGAATTACCGACGAGGGCTAACGAAGAGTTCAGGCCGTTCATTAGAAGACTACCCGAGTTCAAATTCTGGTACTCGGTGACAAAAAGTACGGTTATAAGCATCGTATGCACGTTCTTCGACTGTTTCAACATACCGGTCTTCTGGCCGATACTGGTTATGTATTTCTTAACGCTGTTCTGCGTGACGATGAAGAGACAGATAAAGGTGAGGTTCGGTTTATATTTGAGGTTGGTTTTATATGACGTTGTTTGTCGCAGCATATGATCAAATATCGGTATCTGCCGTTCACTCATGGGAAACCGAAATATCAGGGACACGAAGACGCGGGGAAAGTGATCCCGCCCAAGTGATATAGCGTAAATAACTAAACAAAGACCTCGAGAAAAAATTAAACAAGTACCTTTGTGTTGTGCTGAAATGGATGAAAATTGTTTCACTGTACAATCTTATATAAATAATTGAATTTAGGTAGTACTTTGTTTTATATCGATTATCACCTATACATATATAGTGCATTTTTTGTAGGCTTAACGGCAAATTTATTTTTAGATTTTATTTATTTTGTTTCAACCAAACCAAGAGTATTGTACATATAATTATGATTTCACAAAAAATAAACTTTTTCCACTACTCTCCAAGGATTGTTCGTATTATAAATGTTTTTATTTTTGTTTTGGAAAGATCTACGTCTCCTTTTGTTGTTATTTATCTTAATATACCTTTTAAATTCTTCTGTTGCAAAATAAATACTTTACAATAACGTGTATACTTTTATTAAATGGGCATGAAGAAACTGAGTCAAGTGAATTAATAAACAGCTTGTGGTACCACAAGGTTTGGCTTTGGGACCAGTTTTATTTATTTATCAATTTGGCACAAAGAAAATAAATTACATATGTTTGAATGTGTTAAAACCGAAAGCTATGATATTGGTAAATAGAAATTTGGTAAACCCTACTCCAGCAAAAGTCATTGATAACACAATTGCAGCAGTATTTTTTTGAGTACACAGAACGTCTATTAAACATTTCTTATATGTAAAACTATTGACATTAGAAAAAAAAATGATTACAGCAAATTTATAGAGAATTGTATCCTCTATAAATACTTTCAACATTACTTCTGGCTTAGATTTATTTTTGCTAAGAATTACTTTTTTGAGCTACCCCCCATGAATGATACCTCCGATTATTACGAAATAAAAAGCATAATGTGCGTCTCGATGCTACGATCAACATTTGCTTATGAAATTTTGCGCTAATATGTACCGTTTATTAATTAAAAATTAAAATAACAATTAACGTTTAGAGAGCGATATTACCGGCCCTCTCCGGCACGCCTGTGCTTTGCCTACCTGCGTATAGATGGCGCCGAGGGTCCAATAATTTATAATTAAAATAATTATTTATTTTTTAAATGTTAAAATGCTTATAGTAGGATTTGAATGCCCAATAATGCGTTCAAAATTCGTTAAAAAATATAATATTCATGATTTCATTCTTGGAATTACAGTTAGAAGCGTAAAAGTACGATAAATAAATAAATATATTATTTGCCATCGATTAAGATAAAACAAGAAGCAAAATGTTCCTTGCCATATTGCGATCAAATAATGCTAATAGAACTTTTCCATAACACTTATAGTTTCGGAGTTATAAAATAAATAAGCGGGCTATATTCAAATTTCAAAAATTATTATCTCAAAAACTAAGCGCGATATGAAAAAACGGCTTTCAGTTTTGGAATCAGAGCGACCAGCTCTATCGATTTCCGTCAAAAAATGAACAATTTGAATTTCGACCAATATCCACAAAAATCAAAGGGATTTGAATGCCCAATAATGCGGTGAAAATTCAGTAAGTAATCTGAATTTAATTATTTCCTAAATAATAATTGCTTATATTCGTATTTCGTGATTTATTACAGCCGCAATAAATTATGTTTGAATGTGTTGAAACAGAAAGCTATGGTATAGGGAAATAGAAATTCGGTAAACCCTACTCTAGGAGCATTGATAACAACAGTATATTTTTGATTACCCAAAAACTCTATTAAACATTCCTTATCTCTAATAAAACTATTGACATTAGAAAAAAAAATTTGCAGAAAATTTGTAGAGAATTATATCCTCTACAAACCCTTTCAACAACATTTTTGGCTGGTATGTACCAGAAAAAGATATTTGAAAAACTAGAAAATATATAAAAATTTACAATAAAAATGTTGTAATATAATGCTTAATATAAATTAATGGCAAAGTAAATACAAGTATAAAATAACACATTCTAAACTTCAAGTTCCTTCAATAACTGTTGCTTAATACAATTCAACTCCTTCATTCGTAACTTCGTCGTATTAAGTCTCGCTTCCAAATCGTCGCAAAGCGGCCGACTAATCTTCGTTATCAAATGCGTCAGCGTTAAAGTCTTAAAAGACTCGTTATGAATTTCGGCCAAAGGATCCAAACTATCGTTATTCTCATTGCTATGAGCCTCAATCTCTTCTTGCATCAAAATCTTCGGTAACTCAATAATACCTACAAAATTACACCAGCTACACAAACCAACGTTAAACATAACCAAAAAAAAAATATACTTTTCAAATTATGCTCTTGCAACGTCGAATTCTTAACCTCAATATCGACTTCCCTCCGTTCGTTGCCCACTGTTGCTTGGAAACACGTTAACTGCACTTGATTTCCAACAGAACCTTTATCGCTCTGATAAACAGAAAAAATTAACCCTACAAATAGCGGGTCCATAGTTTGGTACATCAATTGTGTCCTAACATCGACATGGCTCGGCCAAACTGTGATATGGGGGTGCGAATGGTACCAGCCTAAAACCCTCATCGGTCTTTTTAGCTTATTTGCCAATTGTTCTGCATATGTGGACGCTGTGCACAACTGTTCCGGTGATATTTCTACGCGGTCTGGTTGTTTATCGCTACGATGTAATATTACGCATGCAGATATGTGGGATACGTTCTTATCATCCACCTAAAAATATGTGTGATGTTAAATTTGGTTTAAATAAGGTAAAACACATGAAGATAACCTCTCCTATTAGTAGACCCATTATTTCTTCTTTTTCTGTGGATAGAGCATGTTGTAGGCAGACAGCGTACACGTCTGCTGATAAAATTACTTTGTTCAAGTAGGTTTGATCGAAATTATTCATTATTTTGATAAATACAGTGCAAAATCGTGAAAAAACAGTTCAAAACCAAACAATAAAATAACCTATCAGCTTATTTGTTGACAGGACAGTTGACATTTCGCTACTAACTTCAAGCGATTCTAAAAGAATTTTTATATAAAAAAAAACATAATTTGATTAATATTGATCTTTATATAGGTGGTATACCAATGTAATATACATTACCCATATTTTTTTATTATAACTGCTGTATTAATAAAGTAATAAAAATCAGTAAAAACCGCTATAATCCACAGAGATAAGAATAGATAGGAGGGAGTCAGTAGTTCCACACTACGCCGGTAGATGGCAGGACGACCACGCACATGATTATTTAAAACCAAAAATATTCAAACAAATAAAGCGCTCATTTAGTTATAACAATATTTAATAAACTTAATTATTCCAAGACAGTATATATAAGGGTATAAGACTACAATCCGTAGTACTGCTTAGTTGCTCTGTACATTTGTTGCTTGGACGCTGGGAAAAACTTTAACAAGTAATCCCAGTGGGCCAACTGCAACCTCATGATGACGGCTCGATTATTGCATCTGTAGGTATATTTGTACGGCAGCTTATCATGCAAGCCTTGCAGTACCCCAAAGTAATCTCCGGATTTCAAATATAACAGAATTTCGTCCTGCTTGTTGTGTTCGTCAGGGATGACGCTGACGAGTCCGGAAAATATAAAATACATCGACGTGTCGACCGTATCCCTAAACTGGATGAAATCTCCAGCGAAATAATAGATTATCTCGAACTTCTGAATGATCTGCCTCAAGCAATCCGGATGACAGTACCTAAAAATCGGGTTGTCCACAATCAGATGATTGAAAGCGTCGTTCATGACAGCGTCGCGCAAATACAACGGCGCTTCCTTCAACAATTCGGGATACATCTCGCCAGAGGTGGTCATCCATAACAATCTAACGTGATTCTTGACTCTTGTGATCAAAGAAACGGACACTTCTTCTCTGTCCATAAAATAGAACAGTCTATCCAAATGCCTCTTGAACATACGTTTCTTTACTGAGATATCGTTATACATTACGAATATTTGCGCATAAATCAACGGCCGTAAGAATTGTGCTAGCACAAAACACGTAATGAACATAAAGATGTGGACGGCTCCGTTAGGAAAGTAAGAACCCGTCGATGTGGCTGTTAATATTTGGATCGCTAAGTACGCCATCTTGCAGCACAAGAAGAACTTGTCGTAAGGTGTCCCGATGTTGATAGTAGCGCAATCCTCGATATGAGGAAAGATGTTTAGTTTTTGCTTGCAAGACAGGTGTATAATCATCAGCGCGAAGAATACCAAACTCAGCGAACTCCATATAATGATAGTCGTGTACTTGACGAGTTTCAGCCTGGCAGAAGTCTTGTTCGACCGTTCAGCAAAATAATCGTACATGTGCATGAGTCTTAAGCTCCTATTCAACCTAGCTACGCCATAGCAGACGGCTATGGTGTTGTGGCTTACGTCAGTAGCTAAGATGATGACGTCTATCGGACAGACGCTAGCAATGGCCAACCATACCTGTAAAAAGTCATTATACAGTTTTGTGATTAGAAGTTAATGTTCATATTTTCTATAATTTATTTCTAATAGTAATAGAGGGGATCATTTTGCTCCCATTATATACCTTCCATTTGTTCTCTGTTAAACGACGTTTGATCTTGATCAGATCGGTGACCATGTAACCCATATCGTTCACGTACGCGATCCTATCCAGGGTAAGTATGTGGATGACGTATAAAATATCGCCTGAATACATGATCGCGACAATTATCGGCGAGAAGTCGCCGGTTGCGAATTGGTACATATCAGTGAGGATGCATACGTAACACGTGTACACCATGAGTAACATACTCCAAAGCTTCATCTTGTACGAGAAGGGATTGAAGGCTTTGCATATGTCGATGCCTTCGCCCGTCTTCAGTTCGTCTTCGGTGAGGACGCTCTCGAAAACCTGTTGACTCTTCGCCGATGGGATGTAGTGGAAGTACCTTTGCCTTAGCTGAATGTAGTCTTCGGCTATTTTCGGGAAGTATTCCAAATAAGCATGGAACGATAACGAATTAATAGAGAACAGTTCGATGTGGGTCATGGCGACTATACTGATCCTCACCCTTACCCTACTCGTGTTTTCAATATTCCCAAACATAGCCCCTTCACCTATGGTCGTCAATTTGGAACCATCCGGAGATAAAATATCAGCGATACCGCTCAAAACGATATAAGTGTTCTCCTCTATGTCGTTAATCGTAGATAGGTACCCGCCTTTGGGTATCGTGGTATACGTCAAGTACTCCGCGATATTCCTATAGAACAATTCATTCTTATTCGCAAACGTCGAGTTCTGGTACAGCTGCTTCCCATAAAACTCGTAATACAGATCCCTCTTCAGAGGCGTAGCGAAATCCCCCATAACATCCTGGACAGTCTCGCCATTACATATCTTCCAGTTCACATCGTAACAATCTTTAACGAGCTTAATCAACCCCGTCGCGACCATCGACGATTTCATAAACGACACAAACCTCTTCATGGACAGCTGATGCGCAGCGAGTATGACCTTACCCTTCTGGTGCATGCTAAAGAACGTCGCTACAATGATAAACGAAACAATCTGTCCGGCGAACGAAAAGACGATAGCCGCGTATCGCGCCCCACCAAGAACCCGAAACCCCGTGAATCCCACGTGGAAGAAACAGGAAACGAAGTACATCCCGTACAAATGGGCGCGCCACTGGTCGATCGGCTTGGTAAAGTTCGAATTCGTTAAGAAGGACGAATTCTTGCAATAGAAACCGTCAAAATCGGGCGTGTGGACGAAATCGTCATGCTCGCATTGCATATTAACCAGGAAGCCTCCGATATAATTCAGAATGACAAACACTAAAGGGACGTACATGAAAATATACGCCTTATTCTCAACCTTGATCACGGAATACTTCAGACGGTTCATAAACTGGACGTATCGATGCAAAGGCAGGAGGCGTATTATGTTGCCTACGAAGTAAGTGAGATCGTCCGCGATGTTTATATTGTACCTCACCGGCATGAGAGCGAGCGCGTCTATGAAGAAACCATGGGAGAGGTAATGCCACGACGTCTTCAAGGGATGTGTCACCAATATTCCATCGGCGTTGTAGTAGCAGACGTGCAGCCTGACGTATATATCGACGAGGCCGAACGCTTTCACGAAATAGAACAGCGGTTCGTACACCTCATGGCTACTCAAAGGATTTATAAAGTAGATCGTTGCGCCTACGAGAGACACACAGCACTTAACACCCTCCCAAACGTAAAGGAATCGACCGCCGGGGAAGATTGTTACCCTCAAGAGGAAATACTTGACGAATTCGAAGGGGTACAGGTGGTCAAACGGGAGGAAATAGTTGTACTCCTCGTAGGAATCGGCCTTGAGTTTGTAACCGAATTGAATGAACGACTTTTTAGGTACGCGCGAAAAAGAGGTCGACGTGCCTTTAATGGCTTGAAGAGGAAAATTCTCGATGGTGGCTCTCTTGTGCTCCTCGACGCTCTTAATGACGTTTTGTACGTCGTTGTGCATCTCTGGATATTGCAGCAAGAACCTCATAAACTGCTTGCCTTTTATCGACACGATCTTGCAGTGCGTCCTCGAGATGAAAGTGGTCATCGCAGGCATGTCCATCATCACCTCGACCAGGTTCAAAGATTGCGGGGTATCAATAATCTTAAAAGCCAACCCCTGAGCGTTCAGGGCATCTAAGGAACCTTCGAACAGTATATAGATGTCGTTGTAGATATCGCCGTTGTACGTGATGGTCTCATTCGGTGGTCGCGTCTCACAAGAGACCATCTTCAGCAAGTCCGAGTAACTGTCCTTAGGTAATTCGTTGAAGAATTCGGTTTTCTTGATCATAGCCGAGAATGCGGCTTTCATAACTTCAGCGCTGTTCATCTGCCACATGTAATACATGAATCCGGGTTGTCTGGACGGGTTGAAGCAGTAATTCACCGACCAGTCGCACTCGAGGCAATCTTCAACGCGTGCTAAGTAAACCGGGTCTAGGTTCTTTCGTTTTATCATATTGATCAGCCGAGATGAGACGTGTTGCATCTTGAGGCGATGCGCGCGCGGCACAAGGTATAGAACGACGATTCTAGCTAATAGGAACCATCTGAGCAGTACGAGTAGGATCTGTACGATTAAATAGAACTCGAGGATGTCGGGTCTGGCGTCGAAGTTACCGATGTTGGTGACGAGCTGGACGACATCGAAGATATTGTCGGTGTTCTTTTCTCCGGTTAGGTAGCACATCACGCAGTATAGGATGAAGCATATATAGAACTGGAGCAAGAACATCTGGAAGCAGTAGACGAGCATCACGTTGATGTTGAACTGATGCGTCCATTGGTAAAAGAGCCTGCCGAGCCTCCAGATCTTTATGGTCCTGTTGAAGTACATCATCGCGCATTTGTGAGGCTCGAGTTTGGTTATTATGATAGGAGTGAAGACCTCCAAAGGCAAACTCGATAGAATGTCGATCCAGAAATGAACGGTTTGTAGACGCGCTATCAGTATGGTGGTCATGGTGACGTGTTGCTCTTTTCGAGACTTAATAGCAATGCTGCATTGGACGAAAATATCGAGGAAGAAGAGCCAGTGGATGCCGTGCACCGTGATCAGGAAGAACGGTATCTGTTCCTTAGTCATGAACGATGCATATGGCACTAGGATACAAATAACAGCTGTGGATATAACTATGAGTACTTCCCATACGCCAGTCACCACGGAATTAGGTTGTAAGATAACAGGAAACTTTATCCTCACAAAAACTGGATCGCTGTCAGTTTCGACTCGTTCTTTTATCGCGAGCATGTCCAAGCAGCTAGCGGTGAAGATCAGCTTGTCGAATTTGGATTTGTCCACTTCGTCGACAAGGTAGATGTTCTGGAACTCGTGCCTGTTCGATCTGTCAACGTTGATGGACATCAGACGGTGCAGCGTGTTCTTCAGCCAGAAAATTGTAACTGTGTCGATTTCTCGGCGCTTGTTCATCGCTCTCTTCTTCATGGTTAAGGAAACTTGGTAGATTTTCTTCGCCGTCTCGTATCTGCAATAATATTGCAACAGAAAAGTAGTACCTACAGATTTCCTGTATAATACTGACTGACCTTTTCTGGATAACAGCTGCAATTGCATTAAATTTATTCGGAAAACTTGTGTAACTCAGGATAAACGACCTCTTGCTAAGCACGTGAAATTCGCAAAACGTCTTAGCGCGTACGCAATTTATAGACGGCGAAGAAATCAAAACACAGGATTCCCCGATACACGTTCCACTTCCCAAAGCAATGATTGGCGATTCCCCGTCTTCCTCGGACAGTATCTCAATGGTACCATTTACAAGGTACATCATCTTATCTTTCCACGAACCCTTCCGATAGATGTAATGGCCGGGCAGCACAAACTCTTGCGTCATCAGCTTTGCCAGAACTCTCAGATAGCATAAATCCGCCGTTCGGAATATTCTAGAGTGGCCAAACGCCGGCCAACATACATCAACCTAAAAATCAGAAGAATATGCGCATAATATAGTTGAATTACTTATGTTTTAAGTTGGCAATACAATACGGAACGTTATATCGACGTAGGAATTCAATAGAGTATTACTATGCTGCATTCCTACGCCATATTCCTACGCTTCGAGTTACAATAAACTGTCAAACCAATACTTAGAGGTATGATGGAAATTTATGCAACAATGTTTGCAAGAGTTATAAACTTCTTTCTGTAGTAACTGATTGAAATACATTTGCTATTCGAACGGACATTATCGCCGTTTTAGGGGTTGTTGTGCTTACCATCATTTCAGTGAAAGTAGCCGGACTCATCATATGAGTGAACTCAACACTTTTGTCCAAACCACCGCGTGACCTCCACCCAAGTTTGAAGAAGTTGCAGATCCTATCGATTAGCACTTGTGAGACTTTATAGTTGACGCATGTCCGATATAGCGTCTTGTACATGAAGCTATAACTGATAGCGAAGAAGTTGGCGTCGTTAATGCCCATTACCAGATGTGCTAGACCTGGTGTCAGGACAAATACGAAGCTTGCGTATTGGGCTAAACCGACGAGGATTAGCCAGTTCACGTCGTGAAGGACATCATCGCCAGTTCTCATGCCGAGGTTCCAAATTTTCTTGCAAATGCCTACCATCGACCGGATGAAAGGGCAATGCGCGTCGCATTCTGCCAAAGACAAGTCCCAGCATGCCAAGTTGCAATAGACGCAATAGGTTAGAAGCGAAAGCATGACGACGTGGCTGAGACTCACGCCTAGGTGGAAGGTGTAGTTAAACGACATTCGACCAGAGAATCTATAATCGAAATAGAAAATACGAATGAATCGCAAACACTTGATCAAGTCGAGCATGCAGACTATCTGGACGTTTTCCTGTTTGAAGTAAGGCAAGAAGTAATGCAATGGTATTAGTGTTAGCGCTTCGATAACTAAGATGTAGAGGGGTCTGTACGTTGAATTCCATTCTGGTAGCGATAAGTATGGAAAGTATAGGCATGCAATGCTTAAGCCGACGTCTACAGCATACACAACTTCAATTGTATTGAACAACTCTGAAAAAAATCAATCAATTTGTATACAGTGACGACTTACAGTCAATCCCAGAAGTCTTCGTGAGGTTTGAGAGGTTCACTGTGCTGCCGGCAAAAACTTTTGGGATGGACTGTATATTTTGACATTTAACTGACCTACAACTTTGCTGTCCCGAGAATGTTCGCATTTTTTACCAATGGCTGATGCGAGTGTATAGCCAACAGTAATATAAATGAAGAACAAATTGCTGATATACCATACCGGCTCCGTTGGTAGACTGAACGGCCTCTTCCATAATATCTTGTTCTTGCGTTGAATGATGGGCCTATATTCATGTTCTTCTTCGAAATCATAACCACGCTTAGCATGCATGGTGTGCATGTTTGCAACACGTACGCAAAACTTTACAATAGATCAGATGGATTGATGTTGTTGTCAAACATATTGTGACACCATTACCATGGTTTTCACTTGGTTTCGTCTCGGGAGACTGGCCAATTTGTTAGAAAACCTGAACAAGATCGAAATCGAAAAACTACTCATAATCAAGACCGATTTCTTGTCCATTCCTCTCTACGTCAGCGTACTGCCACAGCACGAGACCTCCTAAACGACCTAAGCGTCCTCAGACGGAGCACATGGAATAGAAATGTCTGATCAAACTGTTCGAAATCGATTAAAAGAAGCGAATTTGAAACCAAGACGACCAGTCCGCGCACCACGCCTTACGCAGCATCACAAAGCAGCGCGAATGAGGTTTGCTCTGGATCACAGAGATTGGCAACCGTCACTGGACGCCTGTACTGTTTACAGACGAGTCCAGATTTGTTTTAACTCGTTGCGACGGTCGAGTAAATGTATATAGATGTGCTGGTGAACGCTACGTAGCCGCTACTATACAGGAAGTCGATAGATTTGGTCGTGGATCTGTGATGGTTTGGGCTGGAATCAGTACAGACAACAGAACTGATCTTGTTGTTGTTCCTGGGAGACTAAATGCCATGAATTACATCGAAAACATCTTGGAGGACCATGTGGTGCCTGGTGCATTTGGCGTCGGTCAAAATTTTATCCTAGCGCAGGACAATGCAAAGCCACATACCTACTGTCGGCATCACCAGAAGCTTTTTACAAGAACGTAGAATTTAGTTCATGGAATGGCCGGCGTGAAGTCCTGACCTGAATCCTATTGAACACGTGTGGGATCAGCTTGACCGACGTGTTCGCAAGCAGTTTTATTTATTGTAGAGTTGGTAGGGGCGGGCCTAAGTCAAACAATTAATATATTTGAATATATTTTTATTTGTAATATATTTTAAATGTGGAATTTACACCATGTTAAAAAATTACAATAGCTTTAACACATATAACAATTATTACAATATTTTCGTATGATCTACTGGTTTAAATCTTGTCACAAATAATTGAGGAATTTGCGTAGAAAATGTTTAAATTGAGAATTTCACTGTTACCTAATCAGTTTGTTAATTTTGATTAAAATCCATGATTGTTATTGCCGTATTATTATCAATAATGACAACTTTATTTATCGTTATATTATAATTCCTTAATTATTTGTGATTGGTATGGCTGGATTTTATACATAGAGAAAACTTGGCTATATACATACATACAATACATCCACACAATAAAACAATACATACAGCGCGTTCCAATAAGACGCGAATACGTAATTTTAGTCGTCGATTTTGGAACACGCTGTATATACATATAATATATATCCTTTGGTCTGATCCTATAAATTTCTTTTGTTATTATATTTTATGTGAAATGTGTTCTGTTGCACTGGTTTTGTACTGCAAACTTACAATAGAGTTTCATTTATTATTATTTAATAATTCATTTAATTTGCGCTATTTTCCGTTTGAGCTATGTAGGTACAACAATACCGTAAAATAAACAATAAAATTACATCTATACACCTACACGTTATTATGATTTAAGTACACTTTAGCTGCGTTCTGTGTCCAACGAACTTAAGACAAATCACATACTAATACATTCACAATCATTATCTTTTAATCAGAATAATTAACAATCCACGATCATCATACGATTTTTCTATGTCCACAATAAATAAGAATTAAGGTAACCTATCTGAATTTGATGCGTTTAGCTTATACAAGAAATAAATTATTATTATATAGTTACAAAACTAAACGATTTACGTTTAGTATTACAGATGTTATAGGCCCAGGGCTTTAGAAGCCAAATCAATAGAATTATTAGGTATATTATAGGCTTTTTGTGGACATGAAAGTAAACATAACAAGCAAATTTGTACTAATTTATAAATATGATCACTGCCAAACAGGTTGCTTAAAGACTTGTGCGCAAAATGTTTGTTTGTAGCTGCAGAAGATTGTGACATAACCTATAAAAAATAGACGTTTGTACAAAGCAGAAACTGAATACCAATTTCGCTTATTTAATTTGCTTCTTGGTTATTTCAGAAAGTAACCGTTACAGTAAAAATGGTTAAGATACACTGAAATGCACAACTTTCGAACCATCTATAATTTAATACACATAGTAAGCACATACTATGTGACTACGGAGCGTTACTCCGCACCAAAAAGTAGTACCTGAGCGTAGGAATACTAGACCATACAGAACGGCACACCCACTCAGCAACATAACATAATTGAAGGTAACTTTTTGAATTTCAGCTGGTTCGACTGTAAGTTTTGCAAAGCGTTCAGTGTCCAGATGTCTGCACGGCACACCTACACTATAGCATCTTAAAAAAATAATCTACCTACAATGTCCATCATCTCTTCAAAAAGGGTATTTGACTGTGTTAAAAATATGGCTAGCATTACTTAAAAAAAGCTTTATTTCTATTAACAACCAAAATTAAAATTGATTCTCCCGTTTGAATTTACTACGGTAATTTACAAACAATAGAAAACAACTTTGTTAAAGCGGTTAGTGGTAATTTACCGAAGGCTAACGCTTTGATGGTGGGATTTCCAATAATAGTCAAATACCCTATTCAATCTTGGACAGCATCTCCATATAAACTAAATTCAACTCTCCTCACTTATTGTTGTAGCCATAGGAATGTATCGTCGTATCAAAATATCGGATTAAATATCTATCTGTAATCATAAGCGTTCGTCTTTAAGCGGCTGCTGCTCATCCTCGGACTCTTCCTGATTGTCCAACAGAGGGCTTCCATCACTATTAATCTTCACCTTGCTGCCTTTTTGGCTACCACTGGGCTTCCTCGAAACGGTGAACGTCGGCACAAAATTCCCCGAGGGCGTATTTGGCGCTGATCTCGACAACCAACCTTTCGAAGTCTTCGTAAATATGCCACTAGAGGACGCCTTCGGCGATATCCTAGACTGATTATACCCGTTCTTCAGCGGCATGTAAAGCGTTTTCGCCTTCTTATTAAAATACGACTTCACCTTACCGGGGTGATGATGTGGCGTCTCCGGAACTGGACTTCTCTGCTGGGGCAACTGCTGGATTTTATCTAAGAGCTCCCTCATCTCCAGAGTGGGGCTGGTCGCTCTTGGTGGAGAGTCAGGTGTCCCCAAATTGGCTAAACTACTTATATCCGAGCTTGTCATGCTATTTGTGACGCTGTAGCTCTGTTGGAAGTCGTGAATAGCATTCGACTGCATGCCATTGGCTAGATGGACCACGTTTGGTAAGCAGACCGATAAATTGAGTAGGTCTGAGAAATTATGGTCGTCCTCTTGACTTTCCGAGTCCACGCTGCGTTCCTTACCCAGAACATTCAAATTTAACTTTTTATTGACTATATGCACGTTATTTGCTAAGTTTGGATCACAAAGCTTTACAGGAAGAGGAGGGCATTGTACAAGCGCACTTTGGAGGTTCGATTTGATGGGGTCGTAATTGTGAGAGCTCTGGTCTAGCTTGTTACTCGACGTTACAGAGGAGCAGTGCGAAGTTGGATAATTCGTGATGCTCGCGTAGGAATGCACACTGGGACTACTTTTCGGGCGATGGAAGTCGTTCATGGTAGTCGACGCCGCCATCTGATTCGTATTATTGATGATTGAATTCACTTCTTCTAGACTTCCCATGCACGAATACGGAGGTGGAATGACGTTATTAGCCTAAGAAGAATAACACATTACATACAAATACAAAATTGCAACCTTGACGGTTTTAGTCTTACTTCATTCGTTGCGTTGCATATGAAGCTGGAACTTAGGGAATCTATGGTGCTTGTAGCTGATAGCGAGCCTGAAAGGAAGATCAAGTTTAAGTTTGATGCCAAACATCAATTACTAGCTTCTTACCCACTGGTCTCACTATGAAATTTCTAAAATACTGAACCATGAGGTAACCGGTCGATTGGCCGTTTGTTTTGATGACTGCGTCGCCGTTGTAGCTTATGACCAATGGGTACATGTCCGGTTTGGAAGCAACCTGAAGCAAAGGGAAAAGAATTAGTGAAATAACATGTGTTAATAGGTGATAAGAGGAGTTAACAGTACGTACCTCTGAATATGGTGGCGGGGCTTGATGAAAACTGCTGCATCTGCTGTACTGGGGCGGAGCATAACAGGAACCATTCGAATCCGGTTCTGAAGCGCGTTCATCCCTTCCAGAATCTTTGCAGCAGAAGATACTCGATGAGTTGTGTCTTTTCCATAGGGAGCACGCACACAATATACCAGCAAGTGTTGCAGTAATCGCGGCCCAAAAGTACCTAGGAAAAATAACCAGACGAAGAGTGTTACCAAAACTAACATTATAATGTATTTAAATTGTACAACTGACGAAAGTGACAAATCCGCCTATAAATTTCTATTGCAACTGTAGCTCAATTGTGGGTTCAAATCCAGGCGGAGGTATTTTTTTTAAATTATTTTTATCCTAGATTAATTATCGTTCGCTTCTTTACCGATAATTCTAGCATTTAGAAGAGTTCGTATCGGTAAGTTAAGCTTACCAATGTCCGAGAAATAGGGGGTTGAACATGTGACCAGTTGGGATGGTGGGCGGCCTATAGACGTTGTAGTCTTGCGGGTAGCAACAACCCTGTTTGCAGCACTCTTTCGGCGGGTGGCAAATGTGACCTCCATCGCAATTCTTTACTAGAATCTGCAACATAACAAATCGTAAACAAATCGTGTTTGTTGCTTGGCAAAAACATGTCCCGTTGCAGTTAGGGAACAGCACTTTTCTTAGCAGCTTTAAACCTTAACAAGGTTAAACCTGTTGTATTTCAGCCTAATTAGAGAATTCTATGACGTCATAAAAAAATATTAGCTCTTTTTTATACTCCTAGATAATAAATGACAACAAGACGTCATACAATTTTCTAAGTAAGCTAATGCTTTATGTCTGGTTAAACGTTGAACTCGTACGTTATCATCACGCATTCGATGTTATTATTGTTAATAAACTAAGTTAATGATGCCTTATACGGGGTCATAATAAATGATTGTAGTCGATACAGGCCATGACATCAAATGTAAAGATTTCTGGTTGCCGGTCTATTTGAATGGAATACCACTGTTGTGCTCGGTAAAGTTAAATTAGTCGTCGCATAACCTATTTCAAGTTTGACAGTTGTTTGTGTATTGCGGGAAACATTTTCTAACATGGGCATGGCCTTCTTCGACTAACATTCATAGAAAGAACTTACTGTTGTCATAAGTATAGCAGTAGGAGTAATATTGGCGACAGCGGAAAACAATCCGGAATATTGGAGATTCTGTCCATTCACGTACAGTTCGTAGGTATCTAAAAAGAAGATACAACAAGTTATCCTAACTCTATATACTATACAGTGTGTCTCACGGGACGTTGGATTGTATGGATACTTCTGTTATTAATAGAGATAGAAAGTCGGTTAAACGGGCAAAGTATTGCATACTTATGTGCTCTTTCATAATCTATTCAGAAAACAGTTGAATTCCAAATGGTTTCCAAGCTATGTTGAAAAAAAAACAAAAAAATTATTTTTTGTCCAGTGAGACACACTGTATATGAGTGTTAGGCCCATATGAACCTAAGTATCCCAATAACTGGCAAACAAATTTCTCGAGAAAAACTCTTTCAATATAAACAATTACAAAAAAACAGTAAACAAAAACAGCAGCATAGTTTTGATTCTGTCTGGAGAAGTTAAAATGTAGATCCTTTATGGGTATAGTGAGGGCCATATTGGGACACTCTGTATATACAGGGCTTTTGATAGTTCGCCATAACAGACAATACAAGAAGAAGGTTTCTTTTGTTCCCTTTAAAAACTTCTAGCTATCAAACGTCCTGTAAATTAAATCAATCAATCAATCAATACCTTTTCTCTTCGATAGAAAGACCTCGTAGGATATTATTGTCAACGTTAAGGTCTTCAAATGGTCAATGACGGCGGGGTGGGGGGCGCTTTGGTGCGTCTGGCAAACTTCGCGGCGAATTTAGGTCGTGTGTACGAACATTTGGCGCCAGCTCTCCTGGGACTCGTCTTGCGTCTTGCAGCTGGAAAAACGACACCGCGGGGGTGGATTTCACGAAGGGTGCAGTTAAAACGAACTACGTAAACAACAACTATCTCCAGTCGCCTTATACGGCGGTTGGGTGGTTAAATTTTTGCGATTTCGTTTGATGCGAAGTCGTTTTTCTTTCAAATGTTTTGTAGAAATGTGATGTTTCAATTTTAATTTATAATTTTTGATTTGATGGTAAATATTTTGTTGGCGATCTGTGATCGATTTTGATGATTGTATCACCAGTGTGTAGGAAATTTGATTGAGATTACCACATGCATAATTTGCACCAAATCGAGTTATTTCTAAATGAAAAGCTAGCCTTTGAAACTTTTGAGAAAAGATATAATGTGTGTTTATACAGTGTTACAAATACTGAAAAAAATTGACTTTTTCAATGCCAAAAGCAATGCTTTTATGTGAAATTAAGGCTAGCTACATATTATATTGATTGCATCATGTGTAGTAGTTAGAATAAGCATATAAATAAGCTAATAATGTTGTCAAAGCCATTAATAACAACAGTGGGAGTTGACAACTACGTTGCGTTTTGTTGCAGTATGAAAGTTACATTTTAATGTTTCGTAATGTCGCATAGATGTTCAGTGTAGAAGAAATTGTTCATTTTGGTCCCAATAATATTATAATTGTAACTTTTCAGTGTAAACATTCATGTACTGTTCCATGGATGTTATGAAATATCCTGGCGATTGTTTTGGGATGTATTTCAGGATGTTCAGTTGGAGACTTTAACATACTGCTACTTAGGAAGAATATCTAATAAACTTACATTAACAGCTAGAATATCTTTGTACCATACGATTATAGAACCATACTTTACCTATTGCAGCAGTATACTATTTTTGTGTACAGACAAAAACATTAAAACAATTCAAGTACAGCAAAATCAGCACTCAGATTTCTATTACAAAGCTCCAGGTTAACCAGTATCGAGTCAACGTTGAGTAAATTAAATTTCTTGAATATTAAACAAGGAACGGTATATCATGCACTGATCTTGGTATATAAATGCATAAATAATAAACTTCCAACTTATATGAGTAATTATTTAACATACAACAGTCAGCAGCATGAATACAATACTCGGCAAAAGGACCACTTCAGATTACGAAAATATACAAAAAGCAGTACGCAAAATTCATTTTATTATAAAGCACTGAAGATGTTTAACAGCCTACCAAGTGATATAAAAAACAGTAGTTCGCTAAGTATTTTTAAAATATCATGTCGGGTTTATGTATTGGCTAATTTTAAGTAGTTGATAAGTTTAGTACTAAGAAAACCAAATTTATTGTGATTATTAGTTTCTTTTGACTAAATAAACATCATTATTATCTCAGGAACATCACTGAAATGTCTTTGTGCTGGCTGGGTACTACGTGACAATGTCACATAAACATTTTCCTAATTATATGTAGATATTTTACCACACAAGATCCCAATTTGGTATTTTTATTTTTTTTAAATAAAAAAATCTTTGAAATAGTTCTAAAAAAACTTTTTTGCCAAAATTTTGATGGTAGTTTTTCTATCACAACCTTTTTTTTAACCAGCAAAACTTCGAAGTTAAAACTACGTCATGGAATAAAAACTTATACAAATTTACTGAAGTTTTTAAGGGGGGTTTACGTTATTTTGTGACATCTCATGTTGCTGATTACAAAAAAAAAAATATTTTTATGAAATTGCCTTGTAGTATTTAAATTCTACATGCATTTATCAATATCAAACACAAACAAATATGGGGTTGCCATTTAAAAAAAGTGTCGTCATAAGTAAAAAACGTTTCAATGTCGGAAATTAAATTTGATGTAAATATGTATATTTTGTTAATTAAAAATCGACGTGCCCGAGATTTTTTTTCAAATATAAAACACCCATTTATTAAAAAGAAAACAATAGAATACCCCTGGTTCTCAGCTCGCGAGATGTGGATATTGAAATGAATGTTTACAACGCGGTGACAAAAATGATCAATTAGTTGGGATACAAATTATAATCAAGGTCAGCTCGCAGATGAATTGACTAGGTAGTTAATTAGCCACTATAATTACTCCGCTGCTTAATTATAATTGACGCTGACTTCAGCGAAGCGAGAGAGGACTGATTATATTACGTTACGGAAAAGTTTCGCTGTTAACTTCGCATCGTAAGTCAAAGAGTTTTCAACTCTGGCCTTAGGCCAAGTGGGTTAACAGTGGCCAAATGGCTGTATGTACTACAATCGGCGGACAGATTTTTTTGGGAACGGTTACCAGGCCATTTATGGTTTAAAAATCAAGGTTTATAGACCATTCGGAAAGTTAGAAACATATTTTTTTGGACGAAAGCCATCACTGTTTTGATTTATTAACACATTTATCGGTATGGAAATTTTTATCAATAATTTACTAGGTAGCATGAGTGATCGTGATACTGAAGCCTGGGAAACCTCCACACGAAACAACGTCTTATAGACCTATCTCTTTGCTGCCCATCATGTCAAAAAACTTCGAAAATTTGCTACTCAATAGCCTGAAATCAATAATTAAGAGCAAAAGGCTTATTCCAGACCATCAGTTTGGATTTCGAAACAAGCACTCTACTATTGACCAAATACACCATAATAACCAACATAATAGAAAATGCGTTAGAGGAAAAATGGTTTGTTCTGCAGTCTTCCTAGATGTGGCACAGGCTTTTGATAAAGTCTGGCATGAAGGACTGAACAATAAATTAGGAAGTATCGTCCCGAAAAAGTTTGCACAACTATTAAAATCTTACCTTACTGAGAGATACTTTAGAGTCAAACAAGGTGATGCATGCTCTGTCCTTAAGGAAATAAACGCAGGAGTGCCGCAAGGTAGTGTTTTAGGGCCGGTCCTTTACCTACTCTACACCAGTGACCTACCAGCGTTAGAAAATAATACTGTCGCAACTATTGCAGACGACACGGCTATCCTAGCTGTTGGGAACAGCAATGAAGCAACGACGAGAAAACTCCAAACAGCTCTTGGTCATTTTCAGGTCTGGACAAAGAAAAAGAGAATCAAACTGAACGAGCTCAAGGCAGTTCATGTTGACTTCACCAACAAGAAGATACAACACATCCGGGTTACTATTAATAACCAAACAGTACCGTACGCAAACACAGCCAAATATCTCGGGATGACATTAGACGCCAGGCTCCGCTGGAAAGCCCATGTCAAAAAGAAAAGAGAGGAACTAGGAATCCGTTATAGAGAGATGTACTGGCTGCTAGGAAGAAACACTTCGCTGTCTGTAGATAATAAGCTTCTCGTGTACCAGCAAATTTTAAAACCCGTGTGGACGTATGCTGTTCAGCTCTGGGGTTGCACCAAAAAGAGCAACATTAAAATTGTCCAGACCTTTCAAAATAAAGTATTGAGATGCTTTGTCAATACACCTTCGTACATTAGGAATGATGATCTCCACAAGACCTCAAAATGGAGTTTGTGTGCAAAGACATCCAAAAAGTAGCAAGAAGTCACGAGGAAAGGCTTCATCATCACGTAAACGTTGAGGCCATCCAGCTCCTCGACAACACCGCATTAGTGAGAAGACTCAATAGAAAGAAACCTTTTGAGTTAGTGTGAATGTGAGAAAGTGACAAAAGCAGAGTAAGTGTTGGTTGTAAGTGTTAGTTCGCAAAGCAGAGTCAGTGCTACGTAGTGCGCAAGAAAAACGTGCCCAGTATACCAGGACTAACTAAGAGACATCGATGTGTGCCTGTTAGGGTAAGTTATACTAGTAAGATTAGTTAGAATTGTTACTCATTAGTCAATCATAACTAGATTGTAATGCTCTTATTGAATAAAAAATAACAATAATTTACTAGGCAAAAAATTTAATCATTGAGTAAAAACTGGACCAAACTAAGTCCCAGTTATCTTTGCAAACTTTGCAAACAAAATTAATTAATTACTTCGGAGTCTTCAGTTTAATAAAGGATTGGTATGGGTTTAATTAATACCCAATAGTGGAGTACCTACTGTAATATTCTGAATGATTGTGAAACAAACGCAGAGATAATTTGCTAATGCATCGGTTGCAAAATGGAAGTACGTAGAATCATAGTTAATAGGAATTTTTACTTTGTCATACGCAGTATGATACAGTATTGTAATCGTGCCGAAAAAAAAAATGAGATTTCAGCAGAAATAGGTATTATTGGGTCCCCTGAACATTTTTGACTAATGTACAAAAACTAACTCCATACTACTATATTATACTATATTATAATATATCCTTTTTATTAAAGGAACACTTAAATATATAAATGCACAATTATTTATTCTGTTTCTCTACCATTTATTTCCAACAAACTTGGTTTCCTTGACAAAAGTAAACACGTATTTATAAAAATAAAGGCAAAAATATTATTTCAAAGACAGGAAACTTTTCGTTATGTCCATGAGTAAACAAAGTGTTGTTTTGATTACGATTTTCCCATACTTCGATTAAGTTGGTTTAAGCTTAGAAATTATGAAGTAAATATCATTGTAGCTACCCATATTAATAAAAGAAAAATTTAACCATGAAACAGCCTGACACATAACCTTTAAGTCAACATTTTCCATAACGTTCTATTGCATAAAACGCAAAAAAATACCTGAATATGACGTAATATAAAAAAATATTGATTAATTTTAAATAGCGTATGCATTTTTAGTCGAAAAAATTGCCATATCAAACCCTATCATATTCTTTGGTGAACCGAATTTCCTATATAAATTTTAATAGTGTAAATACATACTTTAAAATCACAATTCTGCTCTACTTACGGGTTTCGGCCGTATAAAATGTAAATCTTCGGTTTCCTTCGGGATTTTCGAACGAGATATACAATTTTTATGGGAACACACAGTCGACACTACATTTTCGGCGGGTCGTCGATAGTATACTGGCGTCGCCATTTGTAGCGGGGTGGAGAAATGAAAACGACGCCGACCGCCCCGGCGCATTGCAGTGGCGTCTCCCCGCAATGTTTATGTAACCCCCAAACAAATACATAATAAAATTTCCACTCAAAATTTAAGAAAACAGAACACTTGTTTGTACTGCACAATGTGTATACAATAATACTGGAATATATATATATAGTTTCCTTTTCAACTTTTCTATTTCGTCGCGTTGTTTGTTTCAACAAAGAATCAGAGGAAAGCAATATTGGAGTCAGAGTTATAAAAGTTGTGTTGCAGTTTTATATATTTTTTTGAGATGTTACTTTTAATAAAATGTCATTTCCTATTTCTTTTTCTAAAATTATGTAAGATCTTGATTCCATATAATCAAAAAATACAATGATTGCGAATGGCTTCTGTTATATCAGTGTTAACAAGAAGAAACATAACATAATAAGAATGCCGGAGATCATGGGGGGAGGTACAGTCGACAAGATTACAACAAAAATTTAAAAAAATTGTTAATGAAACATTTTTTTAAGTAAAAATAGTAAAATAATTGGCGTGGGTCAATTTGATTCTGCGATTAAAAAAGTCAGACCGTATCACCTCGCATGTGCCAAACCCAAACAGGTCTAAAAACTCAACTTTGTGATTTTGGCAAAGAATAGATCATAATCGCCTACGTAGTTTCCAATTCCAAAAGCCACGTTCTACAGGATTGCAGATATCTTGCGCTTTTTAGTTTTGTTACTTTTTCAATTTTCTTATACGGCTAAGAAAAAACGTCTTTGAATACGTCGATTTTTTACTATAAAAATACACATTTTGATGTAATGGCAATCCCATATTTGAAAGTTATTTTAATATAACATTTAAAATTGTCTTAATAGTAGCGGAAGAAAATTTAAGGCTTAAAGACCTTAATAATTGAAATTGCTAATATTGGTAACTTTGAGTAGCATGGAGGTTGTAAATGGAATTCATATTAAATGTACTCTGGAACTTTATTTGCCTTGAATACGAATGCGAACTCAAAATAACGTAAGACATCCGGAAAAGTGAGGTCAACTGTCAAACCTGTAATTTTAGCAACATTAGTAAATGTATGCCATTTGAATTCAATCTCCCAGAAACCTCAAAATCTGTATAAAATACACAATGTAACACTAATTTTCAACTATCTTTTTCTAGAAAATTTTCCTATGTACGGCCATCATACTACTATATGCTGTTATTAAGCCAATGGTGTCATTTAAAAAATATGTCGATTCCGTCTATTAAAAACCCATTGAAGGTCGGAAAATTAGTTTACGATAAATATGTGTACATATTTGCAATTCAAAACCGAGTTTTTTAAAATAACAGACCGATTGCTCATGATGCAACAGAATGGTTTTCTTACGATTAATACAAGAATCTATATATTTAGAAAATAATTTTATTGAAAGTATACGGTAAACATTTTTGAAAAATTCAAGAACTATACAAATTACAGCATAAATAATATCAGTTATAGTATAAAAAAAGTATGTCCGTTAAAAAATATGTTACTTAGTTCGATTCGAAAGCATTGATCTCTGTTCTTTACTGATTTTTCTTGTCCATAGCCACTTAAGGTATACGATATACAGATCTAAAACTTTATATTCAACGATTTTTCTTATCGCATAAAACATATCTGCTAGCGTGTCTTTTAAAATATCCTCCTCCTCCTCCGTTAAATTATTATCCCCCGTGTTGAACAACTCGATAATTACACCCTTAAACGTCTTTTCTGTAGTTTCCATATAGTTTACGACGGCTAAACATTCATCCAGTGTATAACTGGAACTCGTTTCTTTCAAATATCGAGCGACTAAACGTCTAGACGTTCTGGTATAAGAGTTCGTTGACATCTCAGTTATAGTTTCAAGCGTTAAAACGTCTTCTTCGCTCGTAACGTCACTTTCAGCGGTCTCGTCACTAGTTGTTGTGCTGCTTTTGCAGTCCGAAACTGATTGGATTTCCTCAACGGCGTTCCTCTTGGTTTTGTGCCTTCTATTTCTTCTTTTTCGTAACTTTGGTTCGGTGATTGGACCTGCGTAAGCCAATAAGTTATCGATGGATAATTCTACGGTTGTGTTGTTTTCTTCTTGGGTATCGAAGCCATCGAAGAACGTCTTCCAGTTCTTCTCACGTTTCTTATAATCTGGTACGATTAGATATAGATTAGGAGAGCCATAGATAGGTATGTTTATAGTGCTAAAAATTACCTATTTTTTCGAGTGATTCCATTAAATGATCTACGTATTCCATGATGATAATATATTGTTGTCCATAACCTATAAAAACTCGTTGTTTAATTTTAAATAACCTACAAAGCGGGAAGTCTAACTCACGAAAAAGAGGAATCTACTTTACCATGGAGACATTTGAGGCACGAATTTACGCTGCTAGATGGCGACACACGTGTTACAATTCTCGGCATTACTTACCTAATTGACAAAGTGCAATCCAGTCAAATAAGTTTTTGGAAGAGATAAAAAATTACAAAAAAATATGTACTATAATAAAATTTATTAAAACTCATGTCAAACAAATAGTCATTGGCACTATGAATAAATATTTTCAGAGATCAACGTAAAATTAATAAATAACAAATATTCGATTAGTTGCAAATATTCGATAAATTGTTAAATACTATCAACCTTGTAGGACTTAATACAAAACATTTACAACAGAATAAGAATAATAATAATAGTCCAGTCATTTTAGATTTGGGTAGACAACTGAACATCACGAAGAAAAGTGATAATACATATTTAACTTATATTATTTTTTATAACTTTAACAATTCCACCTAATTCCGACACTAAGCATAGATTTTGATCCGACACCTCAGTGAACGCAATTCAGACATTCGTGTACATTCTTCCAACAAATAAAAACATTAAGTAAAATAATAAGTGTTTTAAATATTTGTTAATAAGATTTATTATTAAGAAATATTAAACATTTACGTTTTACCATTTTTAAAGAAACAAGGTATAAAATAAGCAGTAGAAATTATATGCGCAATAAATAAAATACGGAATAAGGAATATTTACTATTAGAATTTTCTTAATTACTGTCATCCTGTAGCGAAGTAAAAAGAAGTTAAAATACAGTTACCGAATGTCCTAAAATAAAGTTAAATATTGTAGACTTCCTATTTTAACCAACTAAACAGAAATATGTTGGAATTTCGGACAGTGTCTGAATTTGGGATGTTTACCTCATTACGTTTAGTTTAATTTAGTGTCTAAAATGACTAGACTAGATAAATTAAAATAACTCAACCTCTTACGTGTTTTCTTTACATTAGATTCGTTAGTACGTAAACATTACAAAGACCGTATCATACTGCTTTTAAATCATCTGTTGTAAAAGTTTCGTCAGTAGCGCTAGAGCTTACAGGCGACGCTAAGTTTTGTCTCCTGAATCCAACGCTTAGTTTATTAGCAATATCTATAGGATCACAGTCCTTCGTTTCTGGTAGATATATCCTACAAAAAAAAAGAAATACGTTAAACAGAGTTATAATTATAACATTATTTTTTCTTATTTTGCACTAAGAAGACGTACCTTACGAATATAAACAGCATAAAAGTGATAAATCCGAAGATATAGAAGGACGAAGGCCCTATTGTCGATTGCATTAACGGAAACGTCATTCCGATAAAGAAGTTCCCACCCCAGTTGGCCATACTACCCAAAGCCATTGCGATCGGTCGAGGGCTCACTTCGAAAAGTTCCGTTCCTATGAAATACGGAATCGGTCCCAAACCAATTCCGTAGGCAAAAACATAGCTCAATACTGCTATTATACTAATATACGGCATCCATGAAACACTCTCCTAAAATAAAATAACAAAATAAGTTTTAAAAGTTTTTATAAACCTAAAATTGCCTGTAGATACGTATACAAGCAACTTATCATATAGATAAATTAGCCTTAATTATCTTAAAATCCATAGATTAATCCATATCTAGCAAAAAAAATCGTGAAAAATTGATTTTTCTACGGAGATTTTAACGGTAGATTAGACAACGAACCCGTGAGAACAAAAAAAAAACGTTTATAATGTGGATTATTTCTAATTGTTTTGGAAACTTACCATGAACGTGATTGCAACTCCTAGTAAAACTAAAAATACTGTTGAAAGGGCAGTGCTGAGTAGAAATACTGCACGTCTTTTATAGTGCGACATGATGTATATGGAAAGAATTGCCATCGAGAGGTTGACGCAACCAGCCGCCACTGTTGCGTATTCGCTGTTTTGTTCCGATAACCCAGCAGTTTGGAAGATTGATTTGGAATAGTAGAATACCTTGAAAATACAAAAAAAAGTAAGAAAAATAACATTCCTTATTAGTATTATTATTATGAAATATCCCTTTCTGTACCTAAATTTTTCTGCAATGCCACCGCCTTAAAGAATGTTTTACTTTTACAGACCTAAGGTAAACAACCCAGATTCAGATACTGTTCTAAATTCCGAAACATTTCTGTTTAGTTGGATAAAATAACAAATCTACAACTTGTTGATTTGACATTAGACTTATCAACCCACAATCGTTATCAATTATCTTCGTGATGTTCAGGACATTTACGTTCAGGTCATTTTGATTTCTACCCAAATCTAAAATGACACACTGGACTATGATCTATTATTCTTGTTTTGTTGTAAATCTTTTGTATTAACTCCAAGAAGGTTCTTAGTATTTACAAATTTACCGAATTTTTGCAACTAATCGAATATCTGTTATTATTAGTATTATCATAGATACAAGTTACATAGATCTCTGAAAATATTTATTCATAGTGCCTATGAATATTTGTTTGACATCAGTTTTGATTGATAAATTTTATTACAGTACATATTTTTTTGTATTTACCACGAAAATTGTAACACGTGTCTCCGTCTAGTGGCGAAAATTCGTTTCTAAAATGTTTCCCTGGTAAAGTAGATTCCTCTTTTTTACGAGTTGGCCTTCCCACTGTTTAGGGTTACTTAAATTCAAACCAGCGAATTTTATAGGTTATACACAACAATATATTATCATAATGGAATACATAGAGCTTTTAATGAAAGATCTCACAAAAATAGGTAACTATTAGCATTATAAACACACCTATCTATATCTAATCGGGTACTAATCGTTCCAGATGATATTATACGTGAAGATGTTTTAACGCTTGAAGCTATAACTGAGATGGCAGCGGACGCCGCTCATACCAAAAACTCTAGACGTTTAGTCGCTCAATATTTGAAGCAAACAACTACTAGTTACACACTGGATGAGTGTCTAGCCGTAATAACATATATGGAATCTACAGAAATCACGTTTAAAGCTTTCATTTTTACGATGTTCAACATGGCGGTGAATAATATAGCCAACCCGGAGGAATATCAGTTTTTATTCGACGCGGTACGAGATATGTTTTATGCGATGAGAAACCACGTTGAATTTAAAGTTCTGAATGTGTATATCAGTTATCTTGAGTGGCTGTGGATAAGAAAAATGGTTAAACAAGAACGATCAACGGCTTCGTAACGAACTAACAAACTTTTTGTACAGACTGTTAGTACGCGTTTTATTTATCTAAACAGTAACTTGCGTAATAAGATTATATTTATATTGTACTTTAAGAAAATGTTTGCTGTATACTTTCAATAAAGTACTTTATTAAATGGAGTCGTGTATTAATTGTTAAACAAAAGCATTATGTTCGTTTATTTGTAAGAAGGCAGTTGCTTTGTCTTTCAAAAAAAATAAAAAAATAGAGAGGTATATTTTTTCAATGTACACGAGAAAATAACATATTTACCAGTCTGAATTTGGGGCGTTTACCTTAATAATAAACCATTTGGCATTAAGATTTGGTCTCCACGTTATACAGAATGATCTTCCCATCTTCAGTAAAGTTTTTATAGCTCCAATCGCCATATTTACAAAAATTTAGCAATACATGATAAATTATAGCCACTGAAACTTGAGTAAGGTAAAAAACTGTGATGAAATAACCCATAACTGATAAACGAAACAATTTTCCATATACATAAATTAGCTTTAATCGTCTTAAAATCTTCAGACTGATCAGACCTAATCAAAAAATCGCAAAAAAACAATCGATTTTCGCGGAGACTTCAACGCTAGATCAGAAAACAAACCCGAAAAATCAGACTTACGGCGTTTATTCCGCTGAACTGTTGGCCACCTTGCATACAGCACACCAACAACAACGGCAACGTCAACGTACGGTCGCTGAGAACACCGTAGAATCCAACTGCAGTACCTTTTTTCTTACCATCTTGCAGTTCTATCTCCAATAACGCGAGTTCCTCTTGAAGTTGATCCAGATTTCTATCCCTAATCTTTTCCAAAACTGCAAAAGAAGAATTTCTTATAAAACGTGTCATTATAAATGACATAATTCTTACCATTTGCAGCCAACCTCCGTTGTTGTTTGACTACAAAAAGATACTTCGGACTTTCTGGTAAAAACGGTATTGCCGAAGACGATAAGAGGACCATTATGAGGAAAAAGGCGAGTAATATGGGCCACATGTCTTCCGTGCCCATAACTTGCTGTAGAGACATCACTTGTGCCAGGAGGACACCAAACGTCACACCTAGAGGGCATAGGACGCCCATAGCTCCTCTTAAGTCGATTGGCGCTAGTTCTGTTAAGTACATTGGCATTATACACGTGATAGAACCTAAAATAAAAAATCCATGAGTATCTTAAACTATAGATATGTACAGGCGGGGCCAAATTCGATGTTACTATAGGAGATCTCGGTAACTGTAAGAGATATCGAAAAATGAGTAAGGTTGTCGCGTCGTCTTTTTTTGAGAGAAACGCAATGGTGAAAACCAAAATTAGCTATCGTCTTTTATTTTCGAGTTATAACACAAAACTCGATGTTTCGCTATTTTGATACTTGTCGATATCTCTGTTGTTTGTTAAATCAGATTTTTTGCAGATTTTAAATATCTCTAATAGTTTTGTAGGTATAACATAAACCTGTGTTTTTTTTTAAATAGAAACCATGGCTGAAATAAATAGAGCCTTTTTTCCTCTTTTCAACAATATATAACATGCTGGTCTAAAATATTCCATAACTAACGTTTTATTGAATAACATGAAATTAGTGTATATCAGAGGCATTATGATTATTGTCTTCGAGATTTCTTTGAGTAGGCGTATGTCACTACTAATTTGACACTACTAATCAGTGAAATTAGTAAAATTTCATTCTTTTATTTTAATTGAAAATGACGGAATGCCGTTTGAATAGTATGAAAAATGTGCAATAATCGAATGCTTTATTGAAAGTAATAACAATAATTGTGATATAACATTCAAAACATAATTCAACCGTTATCCAGTATAACTAAAAGGTTAAACATTGCAGGATATATTGTTTTATTCGAGGTAAAATAATTAGATAATTAACAGAATAAAAAAATAAAAAATAAGATTACAAACTACTTTAACCACTTTTCAAATTGATGTCCATTTTTATTGATGCATAAATTATATCTCGTCGCAATATGTACTTCGAAGAGCGTGGTTTATAAAAATATTTGGAACGCCATTGATACATTCTTCAAAATGCTCCTGAATGTCGTTATGTGATCTATTATATACATAATTTGTTTTGAATGTGCCCACAAAGCAAAAAATCCAAAGGTGTAAGATCTGGTGATCCTGGTGGCCACCTCACTGGTCCGCTGTTTCCTATCCAACGGTTTTCAAAATTTATATGTAATAATTCCCTTACCCTTCTTATTTTGTTTTTGAGGTGGTGCACCGTCGTGCTGGAAGTATATAGTTCCCCTCTCCATTAGTGGCAAATTGTGCAAAAATTCATTCACAATATGATGGTTTACAATATCGCAGTACCGGTTGCCATTAAGATGTTCCTCGTAAATATGGTATGCTAAAATACGCTCCCCAAGCACGGCACACCAAACACTAAAACCAAAATGTCCTTGGTTTTGCACGTTGACGGTACGGTAAGGATTGACATCAGACCAATAGTGCTCATTGTCCCTATTAAAAATTCCGGCACTACTGATGTAGGCTTCATCAGTTCAAATAATGGATTCTGCTGAAGATTTTCAAGGTACCACTGGCAAAACTCCATTCGTTGCTGAGGGTCTGTTGGTTGCAAATGATGTTGTTCTCTTAAAGCACATGGCCTAAATTTATGCTTCGTGAGGATTCTCAAAGCTCGACGTCTTAATACCCCAGATTCAGTTTCTATTTCACGACTTGAAGTTGAGGGATTTGCAACTGCGGCTGCAACTGTGTTGGTAGCAGCTTCTTCAGCATTTTCAATATGGTAACGTTTGGGTCTTAGCATGCTAAATGACCCGTGATTGATGAGATTTTCTTTTAATCTCTCAAAAATAGATTTGTGAGGCTGTGTTCTTTGTGGATAACGATTGAAGTATGTTTCTGATGCAATTTCAGCATTGTTATTACTTTGAATAAACCATTCGATCATTGCGTATTTTTCATATGATTCATGCGGCATTTCGTAACTTTTAATTGAAATAAATATTCAAAAGAATGCAAATTTGGAATATTTTAGACCGGCATGTTATATATCGTTGAAAAGGGGAAAAAGGCTCTATTTATTTCAGTCATAGCCAGCTATGGTGTCCATTTAGAAAAACACAACTTTATGTTATATCTACAAAACTATTAGAGATATTTAAAGTCTGTGAATTCCACTGAATTCTAATGGAAAAAGTGCCTCAAGAACGTGCAAATATCATTTGTTTGATTTAACAAACAACAAACATATCGACAAGTATCAAAACAGCGAAAAATCGACTTTGTGTTATAACTCGAAAACAAAAGACGATAGCTAATTTCGGTTTTCACCACTGAGTTTCTCTCAAAAAAAGACGACGCAACAACCTTACTCATTTTTCGATATCTCTTATAGTTACCGAGATCTCCTATAGTAACATTAAATTTAGTCCACCCTGTACAGTGAAAGTATAGTTTTTACGAGACATACTCCTCCATCTTGGATTCTATTTCGAAAATAAAAATCAATTGAAAGAGGAAGCTTCAATTGAAAATGTGGAAAAATCTTCTGAATATTTTTTAGTGTAATTTTTTGATTTTGACAACTGATATTATGTCTCGTAAAAAGCATATTTTGTTAATTTTTTTGCAATTTATTTAGTAATTTCATACCTGCTGCTAATCCAATTAATAACCTTCCAGCGATCAGCATCTCAAAAGAATTAACCATTTTGCTTAAAAAGAACAAAACTCCGGCTATGGTGGAGATAATAGTACTGACAATTAATCCTCCTTTTCTTCCAGTTTTGTCGGCTAACCAGGAGCCTGTCAGCGATCCAATAGTGCCTCCAACGAGAAAGATGGAGACAATAGCGGACCATAGGAATTCCAATTGGCCATCGTTCAATCTAATTCCGTATCGAGTATACATACTTTCGTTGCAGAACGTTTTTATAATCTGCAACATGGCACAAGAAGCTTAACGTAAAATCGATTAGTGTAGCGAAATCTGACATTAGTAAATCTGTATAAAGGAGTGAGATGAAAATGCACGAACTGCATACCTTTTTTTTTTCGGGTTTTAAGTCACATTAGCACTGACATCAAATCACTTAAAACATCACATTTCCATTAGTCATATTATGTATTCGTAATATTATTATATCGGTAATCAAAACTCACTTTGGTTGTTAATTCCACTACTGCCAACTTTATAGATGATTGTAAACTTCGTATGAGTAATTAAGTGTTAAAGATTACAAAGGAAGAAACATTAGCAAACTTTTTAGACGTTTGAAAATTGTTAAAATGTCAAAAATATTTTTAGCCCTATTTTTTTGTACATGACGTGATAAATAATAAGCCCTCCGATCGGTGTTTTAAAATGTTACAAAGAAATCGCTGTAGAAGTCGTTAGTTTTTATAGTGTATTATATTTTTAACCGAAGTTTGTTGAACTGCTTTTTCGATAATTTTTTTTCTATTTTTCGGGTACAATATCCATTTTCGTGAATATTATTTTTTATTATTACGAGAGATGTGGTTTCTCAAACATTTCCTGTATACAGGTTGGCCCAAAAGTCTGTGTTTTACTACACAGGTTGATCCAAAAGAATAAATTCAATGGAATATATTTCTTAAAAACAAGAAAAGTTTTTCTCTTATGTAGTACAATGACTCAAAGTTAGGTAGCTAAAAAGAAATCGACAAAAATACTTTTTTGTTGTTGGGAACAAATGTTTACCAAACTAATGAAAGCAATGTTTATCCATATCCACTGTTATTATTTTTAAATTAAAAGAGTATCTTCTCCATATTTATTCTTTTTATTTTGTTTAACACTCACCGAACACACACACTATACACAAGTCACAGCATGTCCACGTTTTTTCATAGGCCTTTTTTTTCAAAATGACTATGATTTTGTAAATTCCTTGCGAATGTGTCAATTTATATTATCTTTATCAAACAACAACGTGCTTCAAGTATTTGTTATGGAACCGCACGCACTGCACTCTGATGTTTCGTTCTTTTCTTTTTTAAACTTTAAAGGTTGTTAAAATAGCTCAGAGTGTAAAAAAGTAGTATGGGAAAATGCAATACGTCAATACAACTAATTAATTATTACAATAAACAAACGCAGAGCAATACTATGCTAAATGATTTTGGATTTTTTTTGTGACTTACTTCTGCCGGCGAATTTACAACCCCTATATTATAACCAACGGACAAAGCTGACCCTATCGTTGTGGACGCCCCGGCTAATATCAACAATTTCGTCCAACCGCTTTGACATTTTTCTTCCTGAAAACGAACGTACAAATTAAGTGGCCAATAGAAGTTATCGTGTGCCTTTTTATAGCACAACAAATCTAGTATATCTGTGGAACACAGTGTAATATGATGACCTAGAAAAAATATGATTACAATATAATGACAGATCAAAAGAAACGTACAGTAAAAATTTCTAGAGAGAAAAGCGTTTAAAGTTTCAAATACAGTTTACGGAAGCATATCGAGTACTTGTAGCATTTTTTTGGTAATCTGCTATACCAGGGTAATACAGTATTCCTTCCTCTGCTACAAAACAATAAATATTAATAATAGTTTAGTGAATATTTTAGATTTCATGTAGATCTATTGACTGGAAGAGGAATGTCAGTTCTCACTATTACTTAGTTTAATAGTGAAATAAACTAATAGAAATTTTTAGAAACAAGTTCGTGTTGTTACCGTTGTCAAGTTAGTCCCCCCCCCCAAATAATTTGCATATAAATTTACCTAAAATTCAAGTGGGGGCTAACTTGGTTTCAATCAGGTTTGAAAAAAAAAAATTATTTGAGGCAAATCAACTTGATAACATTAAATTAAACAAAGTATGTTTAGAGCATTACCTTTATATTGTAATCCATCACTGTTACGAACAAATAACAACTGACTTACAGTCAAGAGACGGTTCACATTATAAAGCATTCAATGCATATCAAGTATCTTTTGTATTGTAGTTAAAGCCGCATGTACGTCAAAATGCTAATAAGAATTCTATTGACAAAGGCATCAACGCGTTCAGATTTTATTTATAGAACACGTGCAACACGTTTAACTAATCAATCGTTTAAATTCAAACATAAACATAACCTCCATTTCGCCGCTAAATATAGTGCCATCATTTATTGATACAAACGTGCCACCAATTGGTATTAATAAATTCCAAATCGTTATCAACTTAAAGTATTTAAAGTTCTGCAAGTATTATCAAAACCTATGAATGCATGCATGCACAAAATAAAACTACAGTTATATTATTCAGAATACCAAGCCTTTATTTTTGCTTTCGCGTATGAAAAGTACAAAAAATGGACGGATGTATTAACACAGTAGGTATGACTAGAAAAAAATAGGTATCGAGAATTCCTAATTAATATTGTTTGTTAATTATAACTCGAATGGCGATGCAAAAATCGTTGAATAATGGCATTACTGAGCAAGTGGCGAAAATCCACCAAAACCAGCCACATTGCCAACCGTCGAGAACTAAATATGTTAAGTAGAAGCAGGCGCTGGAATGACATGCTATAGCTAAATCTTGTTAAGGAAATTAATCATTATATAGTAGCAATGTTTATAGGCAAAATTTAGGTGGAAAAATCCAGTGTGACCCAAGATATCTTAAATTTGGGGCCGAAAAGGAAACAGAGAAAACATGTAAACCAGTTTTTTAAGTAGAAATTTGAAATGTCCTGTGAATTTACGGTGGTACTATTGTAATTTCACAGGGAAATGTATGTGGAATATGTGAATTCTTTAAAAACAATACAGAAATATAGCTGGTGTCCAATAACCAGCGATGTTTCTGTTAATTCTTCTATTACTGCTTTTTTGGTAGTTTATTACATTCATTTTCTGTAACTTATTTGTTCTTTTCAGTTCCTTCAAAAGATACAGCCCTTTCAAGTATTACCAAAGGAAGGAAAAAAATTAATTCATTAAAAATTTTAAAAACAAATATCATTAGCCAAAATCCTAAAATTAAGAAACATTTATTCTGAGTTTATAAAGTTTCATGTGGACCTATTGATAACAAGCCAATATTCCTTAAGAAGTTAGAGCCATTTAAAATACTGTTTTATTAATATTATGTTATTTTTTAGTCCTTAGGAAACATATTAGTGAGAACAATAATTACGTTCTAACAAAAAAAAGAGTAGGAATAAACACCCAAGTATAAGATATTTGTACACTAGGGTGGTTCAATAATGCACAGACAAGCCACTGGCTTTGTGCACATGGCAACATAAAAAAAAAAAATCGTTTCCTAATCCAAAAAAAGTGGACACGTATTTTTTTTTTCTTTCAGATTGAGTATCTACCCAATACTCAAAATAAAAAAAAATAGTTTTGAGTAGATACTCGGGACTCACAAAAAAATGAGTTTTGATTTTTTTTAAATGAGTATTGATTATCTACTCACTACTCATGGATTTGGAAACGATTTGGGGGGATCGTTGCTTTCTCAATAAAAATAGCCAATTATCGTATCGTACACACCAATTTCATCTATAACAGATTATTTCTATATTTTCTCTTAAAGTTTGTTAAATAAGACAAAGAAAGATCTTTTAAATTGTTTGCATTGTCAAAATTAGTAATTCAATTTAAATTAATTATTTTTGTTTAATTATTATTGTTTCCTGCCCACATAAATTTTCCCCTAGAATTGTAAATCACTCTGTATATTTTATTTATTGATTTTCTATGAATGGGATCGACATAATTTTTGTCATAGAAGCTCATAATAGAAGCAGATTCAAATTATTGGTTTATTTTATCGCACATTTGGAGGGAAACAATGTTAGATTTTGATCAAAAACTCTGCTAGGTTGTCGTTTTCTAGATGTTATTTTGGTTTTAATAACAGATATTTGTAAGTAATATTGTCATTTGTTGAAGTTAATGAATAATTACTCTAGAAATCAAATCAAAACTGTTCATGGTTTGACCTTGTTCATTAATCTAATATTTAAAGTAATAACCCAATACCAAAATAATACATGCGAACAAAAAAAATAAATGCGTCATTTTTATTAATAATTTAGAACTCAAATGCCGACTTATCTGGATATTCCTCCACCTTAGCCAGTTTTAACGATCTATTTTACTGTTTATAAGAAAAAAAAACTAGTAAGGATACATATGAAAGCGGATGTGGAGTCAAACATGGTAACTCCGGTTAGAAATGCCAACAGCTCAAAAACAATCATAACTATAGATGTGCTCAAGCCAATCTTCAACCTGCAACCGAAGCTATCTGTCAAATATCACACATAAAAAACAATAACAACATAAAAAAGAACGCTACTTTCAACCTACCATATTGGCAAACAAATCTATTCTTTTGGCAAAACTTAACTCCACAAAACAATTAAACTATTACAAGATTATCATACTGCAAACAACAAACAAGCAATTTCCAACAAACAGAGTTTCCATAAGCTTTTTGTTCAAAATTTGAAATTTTCAACTGAAGGTTCTGTATTAACTTCTGTATTAAAATTCGCTGAAAATTTCATATTTTGTACAAAATGCAAATATAGAAAGTCTGCTGCTTAATTATATTATTCTACGAGAATAATTTTCTCTATTAAAAAAAATACGTTCCACGCGTTTCAATAGTGTTTCATTACCGTCTAAAAATAACTACCATCGAATCCAATTGCATCAAACAGTCACGTGTATAGCGTAGATAGTAAATTGGGGGTTTTATAAATTGCTTTAATAAGTGTCAATTAAATCTGTTGCTAACAAACGAGCTGTGATTAAAATCAGCGGCTATTATTAAAATTGAATTGTCTGCTCAACGTGTTAAAGAGTCAAGCAACGTTAAATTTTATTGAAAATAATTAAAGTTAAACAGAATATTGCGTCGCGAATTGAAGATAGAACAATCGGTCGACTATAATAATAATAATAATAATGACAAATTTAAATGTACCAAAGTAGAAAAGTACAATTTGTCTACTTTGCGTTGAGAATAGATGAATATTTTACTATTTTAAAACATCAACAATTATACGGAATGACCTCATAGTGTTGACAAAAAAATATGTAAATTATATAATTAGTCATTAATAATAATTGTTTTTTTTATGCTGGAAAATACTTTATACAATATCTAAAATGTTTTTTATTAGTTACTAAAACATAAATTCAGCATATATTCAAGTTATAACTTCTTTTTGTTACAAGAATAGCTGTCAGAGTCATGCGTTATCGGCAAAAACTGCAGTGTCTAGTATTTTATCATAGAATAATATCAGTGCATGACCAATGCATTATTAAAAATACATCCTTTATTCTTTTTGAATAACAAAATTAATCAATTATTACTCATTACAAGCTGAATATTTGATTTCGAATACATATTTAATCAATTTTTTATCTGCTGCAATTTTTGCACAAAACTGCAGGCAAAATATGTATCCAACGCCACGTGATAAAATAAATTATCTGCAATGATACGTTATTAATACATTTTTACTCGTTATTTTAAATCCTTATTAACACATCCGTTATATTCATACAAATTTTTAATAGCATATGTTTCAAGTCAACGTACAAATACGATATAACGGACAAAACAGTCGACAAATTTAACATACTTACCTAACGATCCATAATAAAAATACATTCTACGGTCACTATACCAAATTAAGAATATTTACGTAGCCTACTAAAAACTCACTGCTTTTGAAGGGTTTGGTGCACCGTTTGCACATAATTCTCCCGCAAACAGAGCTTCACACTCCCTTCGATGCTCCATAACAGCGTAACACAAATTGCTAAATGGGCAGTTAACGTGAGAAACTTTCCTGGTATTAATCCAGTCACACTGTACATTACCACCTAAAAATGACTTAAAGTTATTCAAAAATATCTATTTTAGATGTTTAAAGTTTGAGGAAATCAGTTTCCAGGAAATATCTTACCAGAAAACGAGTTAAATTGTATAAAATTCCAGCAGAATTATGCTTATTGTCGCAGAGCTGCACAACGATTTGACGTAAGGTAATTCGAGGTTAGCTTTGTCGCGTCGCCTGTGGCGTCGCCTGATAACTGAAGCGTTCTGCCATGCCATGCAGGGGGCGCTAGCTGTTCTACTTATGTTTGTATAGGGCGGTTAATTGCTAAATATCGATCGTGATTCGTAGTAGATTAAAAACGTTATCTAACATCGCAAAACTTTCGTTCGACAACTAAATAATACTAAAATTTACCTCGCTTTCTTTTATTAAGCACACCGTTATTACGGTAAACGTTTTTTTACTAGTATTATACAAAGTAACGAATTTCATATTTAGCGGGTTTATTCATATAAAATTTATAATTTCCGAGTGGTACCGATGTTGTACGACAGGTCATTGGCGGCCGTGCGTTCGTTGTCAAGCTTGGTTGCTATATTCATTAGTCATTAAATAATAAGTAGATACTCGAATACTGAGTTATTCGGGTCTGTTTACAGTTTTAACCGATAAATATTATCGAGTTTGAATCAAATCTATCGGCGTGTGAAATTTGTGGCGATTATTAGTGAACACAAAAGACATTCCAGCGAAAGTGTTTGGTATTTTATCGTGGTATGAAATGTCCATGCAAACCGAACGGCCGGTAGTTACTAGGTTGTATTAAATAACCCATTCCAGTGATTAATAGAGATTTTGATTCGTAAATATTTGGTTTTATACTAAGTGGTTCCTCTTGATTGCGATCATTGTTTGGTAAGTAGGATATTTACCGACTTTATATCATTTAGAACTAATTATAAATATTGAATAAGGTATAATTACTCTATAATGGTCAAAAGCAGTATTAATGATAGTAATTACGGAATAGTACAATTATACAAAAGATGTTTAACCTATCATTTTCTGCACTACACTTTTTTTATGTATACAGGGTGTTGCATTTAGGTGTGACGGAAAGTAAGTACATTTTTTAAGTGGAATGCCCATCATACCATATTATGAATACTAAGGAAGTTTTCTTTCCAACTGTGTAAGTTCGATACCTGTGTAAAGTAAATAGTTTCTGAGATATTGTTTGTCAATACTACATTAATACTACATTTCTGCAGATATTGTCCTAAAAATGATGTCACATAATAACTAAAATGTTTGGAAATATGAGTAATTAAACATTTGTACCGTTTTTTTTGGCCCACAGTGTATATACATTGTAATGGACATAATTTTCTATATTTTTTACATAAATTATTATTAGATTATTGGCAGTTTTATGACATTTAACTAATTTGTAATTGTTTAAACAGATACCTACTATTTGTTTAAACAAATATATACATTATTACCGATATAGTTTTTATATTTATTGTAGAAACAATTATTAAATTATTGGCATTTTTGTCATTTATTAACGAATTTGCAATGCTTTAAACAAGTTCCATCTTTTAAACAAATATTTTTCTTGTTTTTTCCTTTTGTAGAAATTATTATTGTTACATTGTTAGCATGTTTTTTGTAATTTATTACTTAATCTGCAATTGTTTCAACAAATAAGTTTGTTTAAACAATAATATACAATGTTAGTACGTATTTCTTGACAAAAATTATTATAGGATTTCTGGTCTTTTTTTAATTTTGAAAGTTTTACGATATCGGTCAAACAAGTATTGTGGTTACAACACTAATTATTATTATAGGTTATAATTGAAATTTAGTTACAAATTTGGAAAGAAAACAAGACTAGAAATACAATAATAATTTATGTCTAAAAGATACGTCAGTACCTTTGTATATTTTTGGTTAAAGAAATGGTATTTATTTAAACAATTGCAAACTAGTTAATTAATGACAGACAGTGCCAACAATCTAATAATAATTCCTCAAGAAAAAATAAAAATATGGCCGTAACATTGTATATTTTTGTAAGCAAGTGGTATTTTATTAAACAATCGCAATTAGTAGGTAAATGACAAAAAATACTCATAATAATTTCCTTTAAAAAATAGAAAATATGTCCGCAAAATTGTATATTGCTAATTAGTTAAAAATCGAAAAAAAAAAAAAACAAATGCTAATTGTTTAAACAATTTCAAATTAGTTAATAAATGACAGAAAAATATGTCAATAATCCAATAATAATCATTTCTGCCAGAAAAAAATAATAAAACACGTAACATTATAAAAATTGTAAATTTGTGGAAACTTTTGTCTCATACAAGGGTAGTATGAGGAGGGTAGGGGGTGTTAAACAAAAAAAATGTGGTTGTGGATTTGTTCCTTGGGGAGTTCTGAACAATTTCTGATAATCTCCAGCAACTTTTTTTCAAAATGCGAAACGTGAATAAAACAATGAAAAAAGATGCATTTCTGCAAGATCAATATAAAGAAAGGCATTTTGATTAAATTTCAAATAAAAGACCGTAAAAATAAGTAACTATTGCGATGAGTTATGTCCAAACTTCTACAACATTTATTTCATTGCAGATTGCAACATGTCATCACCTGTAGAACCAAATTTCATCGAAGTACCACATTACAACTGCGATGTTAAAGACGAATTCATATCCGATGATACCAACAACATGACAACGCAACAACTGGACGATACATACTGCGAAGAATATGAGACTCAAAGAGATACTTCTACAACAGATAATCTTCCGAACTACGACGCAACAATAATCGACGGGAAGTATTTTAAGGTGGTTCAGGTTCGTGATAACAACGTCGACGCCCTGTGTCAAATGTGCACTCCGAAGAACAAAATTATCAAAGGTAGGCCGCAGTCATCTTCAAACTTTTTAAAGCACATGAAGAGCAGTCACCCTGATAGGATAGCCGAATACACTTCTTATAAAACTGCCAAACGACATGGCTTGTTGAAAGAGTGGTCAAGTGAACTGGAGGAACAATGGATAGATAACGATTTGCTAGACCCTGTGGGTGTAGAAGAAACAAATAGCGAAGATGTGGAAATGCTTCAAGATAACAATGTTAATTCTTCCGAAATTAAGCAAGAATTTAACAGCGAATATATTGAGAGTACTCAAGATACCCTCGAGAATACTGAATGTACTCAGAATACTGAACACAATAGTAAGGATTACCCACTCTATCTCGATGGTGGTGCTATTCTCGATGGGAAATACTTCAAGGTTGTCAACATAACCAACAATAAACTCGTGGAAGCCGAATGCCAGATGTGTTTGCCCAGGTTTAAAATCATTCGGGGCTGCGTTCAATCGTCATCAAACTTTCTCAAGCACATGAAGAATACCCATTCGGATAAATTATCCGAATATTACGAGTACAAAATGTTAAGGAGAAACTCTGTTGCGAAGCCAAAGCCAGACGACTGGAATAAATCTGAATCAGTCGAAGTGATGACCAGTGACGACAGTAATCAATCTTTGCTGGTCCATGGCCAGACTGACTCACCAAACATCAATGATATCCAAACTATCCTGGACGGAAAATACTTTAAAATCGTCAAAATCCACAATAATAACTGCGTTGAGGCCGAGTGCCAACTATGCCTTCCCATGCGCAGAATCCTCAAAGGCAACCTCTTGTCGTCATCGAACTACATCAAGCACATGAAGATCTACCATTTGGACAAAATTCCCGAGTACAACGAGTATAAAGCTGTGAGAAGAACCATTCGGAGGAAGAGGAAAGTTGTTGCTACGCAAGAGAGTTACGATTCAAAGACACCAGTGGGCCATTCAGATCCAAAGTACCCTAGATTATCTGAGGACATTGAAGAGATAAAACAGCAGAGTTCAGACCAGAGTTTAGACCAGACAAATCTGGGTTTGTCAGCTGAAGAAAACATTGGCGATGACAGTATTACTGATGAGAGTAACGAAAAGAAGGGTATTATTGAAAATATCGATGCAACAGATGTTCATACGATCCTAGATGGAAAATTCTTTAAGGTGCTTCTCAAGGGCACGAATAACTACGTAGAAGCTGTGTGCCAGATGTGCCTTCCAAAAGATAAAGTTATCAAAGGTAATCTCCTCTACTCATCGTCAAATTTTCAGCAACACATGAAGAATGCCCACCCTGATAAGGTACAAGAGTTCCATGCTTATAAGATGCATAAATTAGGTACAGAGGTTAACAAGCAAGAGTTAACTGCAGCAACAACAACAACCACAACAACAACATCTAACAACACCAAATTAGAGACAAGCACCGCCCAGGTACACTTCGAGAAACAGGTGGCTTCATTTATCATAAACACCCTTACACCTCTGTCCATTCTAGAAAACGAAAGTTTTGTTAATTTGTTCGAAAACACCAACCTAAAACTCCCAAACCAGCAAGAATTGTTGTTAAACCTAACACAGATGCACGAGCAACAACTAACCGAACTAAAATTGAAGCTAAACAACTCTAACTACCTCTGCAATACCGCTGATGTTTGGTCTAATGGCAAAATTAACTTCTTCGGTGTTACCATACATCTAATAGATGAATCTCTCAAACGATACTCGGCTGTCATAGCTTGTAAGCGGTTCAAAGAAAAATACGACCACAAACGCATAGCTGAACTTCTTGAGAACATCAACTTGAAATTTGGAATCGCTCAAGAAACCGTCGTATCGTCAATTTCGTTTATAGGTGTGAAAGAAACCGAAATACAAGATAACGACGTTTTTAAGTTGGTCACCGTTGAAGCTTCAGAAGAAACCAAGCAGATAAGATGCGCAACTGATGTGTTAAACTTAATAGGCATGCTCGATTACAAAACCGTGGCTAAAAGTAACGAATTACTAGAAAATCGACATAAGGCATCGTTTGGGAAATGCACCAGTTTAATGGTAGAGGTTAAGAAGCCCAAATCAGCGGAAATTTTTAACGATGTACTTGGATATACTCTAAAAGTACCTATTGCAACAAAATTCGCCTCAATCCATGAGTCGGTTACTCAAATTTTCAAAGAGCGAGCGAAACTACCCACACTGTTCGAACGATTGGGTTTAAACTATTTTCGAGAAACTGAATTGCTGTTTCTAGAAGAATGGATAACTGTTATGAAACCGCTTGCGGATACAATAAACATATTACAAAACGAGAATAATTGTTACTACGGTTATGTATTACCCAGTATATTATCGCTGAGAATCAAATATGAGAAAATGAGATGTCAGATTCAGTTCAAGTGTGGTGGGGATATCTTGCTGGAGATGTGCCTCAACGCCCTGCAAAAAAGGTTTTCCGATTTCTATAACCTCTCCAACGATGCTGCTATTATATCAGCTGTTCTCCTACCAAATTTCAAGCTAAGATGGTACAACGCTGTGAAAAATCCGACAAAATCTATAGACGATATCAAGAAAACAATCATCTCAAGAGCTGAAGATATCCTGAATATGCAGCAAGCTTCACAACCAAGCAATACAACTGAAGGAGGCAGTGATGAATATGACGACTCGTTCTTTGATTTTGATGACGATATTGACAGTACCGCCAATAGGAGCGTTGGAAATAACAAGTCTAAGATTGAGTTGGAGTTGCATAGGTACTTGGACGACGAACGAAGTAGTTTGGCTATGCTGGCGGACTTTGAGATTTTGAAGAAGGTTTTTCGGAAGTATAATGCGTGCCTACCGGGATCAAGTCCTGTGGAGCGGTTGTTTTCGTTCGGAACTGTTATAAACATGCCGAATAGGAAAGCTATGAGTGACGAGGTGTTTGAAAAGTTGGTTATGCTAAAAGCTAATGGAAGAGATGTGATGTAGTGTTTAAGACTTAAGTTCTAAGTATAATTTATATCATTCGTTTCATTATTTTTCGATTTCCTGTTTACACCTTTAGTTGTAGTTGTTTAAATGGACATCTGTTGTGTTGCCAACATTGTTATTTTTCTCATAATATATCATTACAATCATAGATGTTTTTTGTCTATCATATTATTTATTCGTAATTAAATACTAACACAACTTAGGCGATGATACAGATGTGGTGATGATTTTTTGAGTCGTATCTCCTTCTCGCAACCAAAGAGATTCTAATACTTGATGAATAGTCGCTCTTTGTATTGGGTTGGGTTCCAAAAGATACCTAAAAGATAATCAAACTTTTGGACCCAAATAGACTGTTCAAAAAAATAAGGGAACACGTTTTTCGAAACCTGTAACTTTCTAAATAATAGTTATAGGCAAAACAATGTTACAACTCTTAGTTACTTCTAAGTTACACCTAAAAATTTAAATTAATAACGCAAAACAAGATTGAAATGAATGTCTATTGGATGTCTATTGGTCTTAACGCCGACCTGAATTCCATGTTCTTGTATGTCGCTTTGCATTGTCCTGCATTAGGATGAAATTTTGACCGAAAGCTTCCACTCCCACTTTTCCATTTTGCGGTTTAATTTACACTTTTAAGTTTAACTTAGGATATTGTAACATTGTTTTTGTAATTTTCAAGTAAAGCATACAACAAAATTGGCTTTGCCTAGAACTATTATTTAAAAGGTTACTAACGCTAGTAAATGTTTCAAATAATGGCAACTCTTCCTCCAATGTCTAAACGTGGCGATGCACAGCGATCGATTTAGTTGCGATTTGAGCATCTTCTTAATGTTGGTATCGTCGAATGGCATGGAAGCTGTCAGCATGATATACAAGATGCATCCAAGCGACCACATGTCGTACATCTTCGGATCATACGATATACCCTACGAAAAAGTATAAATTCTCGATCACACGATCTTTTCGTTTCTTCAGACGTCATCAAACCTGAAGGATTTCTGGGGCCGCGTACGCAGCCGATCCACAGAACGTATCGCTGAATATATAGCAACCACACTCATCCACGCACCTCCTGGCAAATCCAAAATCACCAATCTTTATACTGTTATTGATTGTGATGAACACGTTCTCACATTTCAGGTCCCTATGTGCTATATCTAGATCATGGAGGTATTTTACAGCAGACACCATTTGTCTACAAAATAAAAGAATTTTATTAAGAAATAAGGTAAACGCCATAAATTCGAAAAATTCAATGGGAAATGGTCCAAAAACACTACCCTGGGGTACTACTTTCCAGATATGGAAAATCATTAGATTAATCGAGTAAACCATTAAAACCATTAAAGATTTTCGGCAATCTCTCATCAACACAAGCATGTGTTCCTAAAAATACGTAATCCTTCAAACTGAATGTTTTGAAAGAGTTGAACTTTAACCTCGTTCACTGAAGCAAAATGTCTATTTTTACTTCTCCTTCTACTTATTATTAAGTCTAGTGAATGTGTTGGATATTCTACAGGCACTAGAATACTTAAAAGAAGAAATTCAAAAGGAATAACCACAGTAAGTACAATTTCAAGTAATGTTTTGCAAATTCTCCCATTTAGATTTTAGGAACTTTCTGTTTGTTTAAAATAATATAATTAATATAGCGTACCTATTAAAACTAAACACATATAGATACATAACTGAAAGTATGGAAACTTAACAATTTTGAGATTGACCAGTTTATATATTATAATGAAAGAAAATAGTGTATGGTGTTGTATATTATGAATAAAGTTTGACTAATAAATAAACCATGTGCTCTTGTAATCAGAACAACGACCTCAATAATTTTGGCTACGTTGTCCTATTCCAAAAATAGAGGAGAATTTCTGGACATTGTACCTTTTTTCTTCTGTGGTATTTGTAGGGTTATTAATAATCAAATTCCTCGTACAAATTAATGTAGCCAGACCTCATATAATGCGATATGAGTCTCATATATTTGAACAGAATCTCAAATTTCATATTCTTTTGGTGCAAAAAAGGTTTACTCAAATAGTAATTTTTTGGAAATAACTGTTTTTGACAGTAAGTGGTTCAATTCTGGAACTTACCTAAAATAATTTCTTGCTTTTGACTCGGTCAAAGGTCCATGACTTTTCACGTACTCTAGCAAGTCTCCATTACGGCAATAGTCCATAAATATATAGATGGTCGAATTAATTTCGATAATGTCGTGCACCTGGACAATATTTGGATGCTTTATGCAACGAATAATTCTGAAATTTCAACACAAATATTGGTACAAACATATTAGGTGTTGGTAAGGTAAACGTCCAAAATTCAGACAGGTTCATGAATTTTTGTTCCATTTGTAACTGCAAAAAACAGCTGTTCCCGCCTGGGAAGATAAAAAAACCAACCAACCAACCGAAAAATCAGTGTTAACATAACCTATTTTACGTAAGTTTCAACGGCTCTTACGAAGCTATTTACATTTAGAATTATGTTCCCAGGTGTTTCTCTTACATATTTCGTCCCTGTACATCATCTAAACACAATAAGTAACAACATTGTCATTGATTAACTTGTTCCCGTCAGGTTAACTTTACCCTTAGAACCATAAGCTATCAATTGATAACTATATACGTGCCTTAATTCTCTCGGTAAGAATCTCTTTATGAAGTCAACACCGGCACACTTCTTGCTAATAATCTTGCACGCTATCTTCTGCTCCCCTCTGTCAGTTTTGACCAAAGCTGTACAAACTTTACTGTACGTCCCTTCGCCTATCGGCTTCTCTATGCGATATCCCATTCTATGTAGAATATCGGTGTCATTTGACTAAATACGAAACACTCAATTCGTACTAAATATAACTGGTTTCGAGTGGGTACTTACTTCGAAGGCGTACTTGTATTTCCTGAAAAACTTTGCTACGTTCATGTCTGAGGTAGAAAAATGTTCACAGTATTGGGCAGGAACTTTCTACTACAATTAACCCGCTGAAATATCAACCGAACTGAAATTTACTAGTTTTGGAGACATCAATTACTGCTGCACACTATGACATTTTCCATGTCCAAGTCAAGGTACTATATGAAACGTCAGAGCGAATGAAAGAAGTTCACTTGATTTGATTGAGAGTCAAATACGACGATTTATCTACGACTCATACATTCCATATACAGCAACATTCTTGAAACGCGAACTGTCAAATAACTGTCATCCACGTAGGTTTTGACAGATTTTGACACTAGCGTTGTATAATGATGACAGTTCGTTCAAATAATGAGGTCATTATTTGAACGAACTGTCAATATTATATAGGACGGCACTTTTAAAGCCAAATAACATCTGTGTGACTTTTTTTTAATTATTTGTTGTCTTCGAAAGGAGTTAATGAGAACCATTTTGTAATTTTGATACCAATTTTGGCCAACTTAGGTTATCTTGAATTCCTTTTGGAGACGTTAAACAAATAAAGTTTTACATACAAATTAAACTATAATATATTAAGGCTCTATGCAGTACTTAAACAGTGTCAGGTGTATGGACATGAGTACGATATCAAAAGTTCAGTATACTTTATCTATATCATACACTTATTTCTAACACCCACTATATTTGAGATAAACAGCTGAGCATGAGCAGTGCAAAAAGGTGCGAAGTACAGTAGAGCGTCGATAATCCGAACTGATTGGGACCGAAGGTCATTCGGATTATCAAATTGTTCGGATTATCAAATATTGCAACTAATAATAAGATTGGATAGAAGTTCAATTTTATTAAAACCAACACCATTCGATTCCGCTCTTCATAAACTATAAGAATGTCACAAAGTCGTGTTGTAGTAGGAACACATATTTAAAATATTGAGATCAATTATTTAGTGCTATTTTAAATTGATCTCTACGTGTCAATTCGAACAGAAATGTCAAAAATATAGTTTCTATGGTTACATATGTTCTTTATTTGAATTTAAACATTTTATCCCAGTCAAATCTGACAACACTAAAATTAAAATTCAAAAAAAATTTGCCAAATTTGTCGTCGAAAATAGCAGAACAAAAAGATACGAACAGTTAAAAGTAAAACATTGAATGCCACGTTTCGCAATTCGGTAATCTTTCTTTGAAATCGTTCTTTCCTAAGAGCTATTTTAGGAAGATAAGGATTCAAGGACAATTGTCAAATTGCCTCTACTTAATACACAAATAAAAATTATAACAAGGAATCGTTGAGCTAAGTCATTTAGGCAATGAATATTATCGCTAAACACATAATACACGTCACCACTTTTTAGGTAATTTAATTTTATTATATTTATTATTAAATTGTTATTTAATAAGCAACCGTTAAAATTTTTATTTGCAAAGGATTTGGGCCCACAAGTGACTACCTGCTCTAACATTCGCAGCCGCATGCCATTGTTTTGAAGAACTCTATCTCCCATTGATCTACACATCAACCACTTGCGAAGTTATTGAGTGAGAGGTCAAACTTGCTACAGTGAACATGTGTAGTTGGCTAGTCTGTTGATATATGGTGCATAGTAAACTAGCTAGACAACTGGTACGTATAGTATTATTTATTTATTTATTTACTGGCCTATAGTGTTATCAGTAAGACGCAATACTTGCTATGATTACAATCTTCTTTCAACATTGCTGTAATTCATGATTAGCTCCACTAAAATATAAGTTAACTATAAATTATATACAATATTACGAATTTCATATGGCAATTTTGACTAGATTCTGTGAGATTTGGAATTGAAATTTGTGGACTTATGTTGCCGGATACGATCTTTTTTTATTTAACTAAAATATTTCCAGTTTTTGTTACTTCCGGTTCCACCGGAAATAGTGTCAACTTTCATATTTCAAATGGTATTTTATAGCATTTTTGAAATCTTGGGTCAATTATATATTTTCAATAAAACAAGACAGCTGCAAGGTAACATTCAATAGATTTCTTCGTTATACAGGGTGGCCAGATTATAAGATTAGAGTTAAACTCGAGAACTTGTGGTTTCAGAGGTAACATATTAAAATGTTTAGTGTTATTGATCATAGGAAAATAAGTTATTTATTGAAAAACATTGAAAAATAGTGCCTGTCAGACTTTAATCGTTCAATCCTCGAATATAACTCACTAATAAACGAAACAAAAAATAATCAATTATCAATAAAATTATCAATTATAATTATTGATTCAACTAATTTCTTTTTGTGGGAAATTTTGCCTGCTAACGTGTGGTATTTTTATTTTTGCGATTAAGTGAGTGAGATTTGAGAATGTAGTGTTAGTGTCTACTTGAACCAAAAGCTATCGATTGGTATAATTTTAATCGATTGCATTTGAAATTCCGAATCAAAATCTAGAATGAATATCAACAAAACATTTTAGATCAATTTTGTGCAAAATGTCCTATACCTCAAATGCATGTTTACCTATTTAAATTGATTCTTAACACATCACAATAGAAATTGAAAAGATTGCCAAATCTAGATTGCGTTGGAAAGAAAAACTCCGGTGTCGATAGTTCGTTACCTTCACAACAATTCACAATAACGGATATTTTATAAATATTTTAAGGCAACCTTGCAACAGCAATTTTTTTATTGAAAAATCGACATACATGGTATTTCTAAGATAACCCTACAAGAAAAAATCGTTCGGAGACAGATCAGGTGATCTTGGGGGCCAACGAATGTTGCCTGTCCCATGCCTGTGCTCCGAAACGCAAAACTAGACTGACCTGACCAGACCTCATCTCCCACCAGTCGGCAGTCCCACTATAATTGGCTGCCCCCACTCAACCGACGTTGGCAGTGTTGTCGCGTGATACGCTAGTTTCTATAGACTTATGCCTAATTTTTGCGGACACAATTTGTATGCAAATTAATAGCAATCTATCAACACATGCAGACAATACTGTCCAGAAAACTTTTTCGCGTTATTTTGCTAATTATTCGACGTGTTCCATTGTGTACCAATCACTCTCCCCTAACCTTTGATACAAATCGTGTTTTTCTATCTCGAAAGATAATAATATCAGTAATATCGACCGCTGCAAAGCAATGACTTATCTTGTATAGAAAGGTTGGTTCCAACACAGCCAAAACATCGATCGTTGACTACAAGGACCCATTAAAATCCTTTAAATAATTTAGAACATAACATAAATAAATAATAAACCTATTTAACGTTTTGTTGCAGCTTCACATTTTTGCTCAAGGTGGTAAATTGATTAATCCCCAACTGAAATGGAGTTTGTCCTTGGCGGCCTTGCTGCTGTTGGGGCAGGATTCTTCACAAACCCTTTGGAAGTGGTCAAAATCAAGATGCAACTACAAGGCGAGCTTGCAGCCAAAGGAAAATATACAACACAGTATAAAAACTTCGCACACGCAGCTTATGTTGTCGCAAAGCATGATGGTATCTTAGCGTTGCAAGCTGGACTACCATCAGCATTGTGGTTCCAATTATTCTTAAACGGAGTTAGATTAGGTTAGAATTTGATTAAAAATATTCATTCCAGCAATAATTTTGGCATCTTCTCATAGGAACGTATGATATAATTTACAAGGCTGGGTTGGTGCAAGACAACAAAGGGGATTTGGTCTTCTACAAAAGTGTTATAGCCAGCGCGCTTGCTGGTGCAGTTGGTAGTGTTGCAGGTAGTCCATTTTTCCTGATCAAAACTCACATCCAAGCGCAGTCGTCAAAGGAAATTGCTTTTGGACATCAGCACAACCATAAATCTACACTAAAAGCCTTTGCGAATATCTATAGGGAGCATGGGGTAAGGATTTGCTCAATTTTTTAACTGTTTTAACTGACGGTAACTTTTCAGGTTAAAGGCTTATTTAGAGGCGCAACATCTTCGATTCCAAGAGGTATGGTAGGGTCTGCTGCACAACTAGTTTCATTCGATTACAGCAAACAGTTGCTACGGAAATACGAACTCTTTGATGGCAGTCCGTTGTTCCAAGTCTTCATGGCTAGTATGATTGGTGGGCTGAATTTGACCTTCATGTTTACGCCCTTCGATTTGGTTTGTACCAGACTTTATAATCAAGGTATGTTGGTGTATTTAGGTATCTTCGTCAACAGATTTATTCACGTTTTGTTTGTTTGAAGGTGTTGATGCTAATGGTAAAGGATTGTTATACAATGGTTACTTGGATTGTGTAAGGAAAATATTCAAAACTGAAGGAATTCCTGGGTTTTATAAAGGCGTTGGACCGCAGTACATTAGGATAGGTCCGCATACCGTTTTATGTTTGGTATTTTGGGATAAATTACGAGATGCCTACGCGAGTTGGAATGCCGAAGTAAAAAGCTAGGTCGTATATACACATTTTGCTGAAGAATGTACGAACGTTTTGTTTGTGTAAATAAATAGTTGAGCTTCATTGAGTTTCATTTTTATGATGATTTTCTAAATTCTTTATAGGAATTTTATAAAAATCCATAATTGTCAGATCAGGACTACAAGCTAGCCATAAAATGATAGTACAGTAATTGTTATTATAATCATACAGTTTGCAGCGATTTCCATTGAAAAAAGGAAGTTGTACCCGATTTTAGCAATTTTTAATTAACGTTCGTCTTTGCAATTTTTATCTCCTAAACCACCTGCCCAAAAAAATCAAATATACACAGAGTATAACTCAAAATCTCGTCTACAGATTGGCTTTTGTGTTTTCCAGAATTTCCTTACATAGAAAGAAAGGTTACAAACAAAATTTGAATCAATCTACGTTGCCTGCGTACGTGTTTTGCAGTAGGTATTCAGCAAAATTGCTGATGTAGCTGTTGGTATTAAGCTTAATTATTTAATTATTCTTTGTTCAGTCATTGCTACGTTACGAGCTTCCAAACACTGGGCTCAATACTTTCGCATACGATTAGTAGTTTCTCTCTATTTCTCTCTATTTCGTAAAACTAGGTCAGATTGTGTATTTTTCTGTTCCAGAACCCAACGAATTAAAAATATTTATCACGTGTGCCCGAATTTTCCTTGAACGCTTTAAATTTAGATAAATAACCAGAAACCATTGACTTTGAAAATTTCCCAAGCCTCCTGGCTTTATTCCATCGCTATATGGTTGCCAATAAATCATTTCTGGGTTTCTTGACAAAGCAATGCAGAAAACAGTACGTGCTGTTTGCTGCGAGTACACCTCACTCTAGTCAGTCTTATTTATTTACATTTTCTTGTTTGTTGGCGGTCGGCCAATGCCGCCAGATGATTTGAAACCGTCGTCGGTCTGTTGCATCTTATTTTGCTCAGTAGTGGAACACACGTTCGCAAACGGTCGTCTAAAATTAAACAGAATATTCCATATGAGCATTTTGGAATCTCTTGGCTACTAAAGTACAAAGCGATTGTGTGTATAATAGTGAACACGTCTGTCCCAGCATCATAGGTATCAGTAGCCAGTTTTCACGTACAATGCTTCTAGCTGATTTTTCCAGTTTAATGACGAAGTTGTACATCGCACCCAAGTTCTTTCCAAACATACGAGAAGAATACTTCACTTTGTTAAGGTAAGTTATTAATATACATACTTTAATAACATCACACACACTAGGCGTTTATTGTGCTCAAGTGACTGATTTTGTTGTCCAAATTACAAATACCTGTTATAAACATTGTTAAAACGTATCTCATCAACAACCATGTTGCTTTTTGTTCGTTGCAAAATAAGAATAATTGATGATATGACGACACAAAGTGTAATGTTACTGAAAAATACATTGAAAAATGTGCAAGATAGATTGGGGTTCATACCAGATGTAAAATCAAACAATGATTGGTTCCTGTTAACTATGATTTTACAAATTTTTTTACACAATTTCGAGAATCACTGGACAACACTGTGTCGTAATTTAATTGGAACAAATTAATCAACCCTTAACTTTTGCAGAGACTTAAATACATGAGATAATAATCGCAGATTTACTAAAAGTTATATTTTATTCATATATTCCGCCTAATTTAAATTTACAGACTAGGTACTATCGCGAGCATAAAAAACGGGGTCACTTAATTTGCACTGATTAAACTGGGCTTCGTAATGCCATATCAGTACGCTTGTCATGTCACATTAATGTCATTTTGAATTTCGACGTAATAAATAAAAATTTCGCAATTAAATGAACTTTAGAAGGAAAATTGAAACTCGACTACATGATAAAATCAGCAATCGAGAAATTGTTACTGAATTAAGTGTCGGCAAGAATACCGCGAAGAATAAAATTGATGGAACCGGATCAAAATTGTAGGTTGACAAATACTGTCAGAGTTTAGACATCATAGGTTAACAAATACTGTCAAAGTAAATATTACACAACTAAAATTGTTGAGAATATAAGTGCCCAATTTCACGTTGCTGTCCCCGTTTTTTATGCACGCGATGGTACTCTCAAATTATATATTAGTAGTTATTCTTTAATTTGAAACATTTGCAGTCCAATAACTAAATGCCCTTTGTATTATTGATTTAAGGAAACGCATTCTGACATTAAAAGTAGTCCACGTGATGCTGTATATATTTATTCGATAATATTAATACTTTTAATACTCACGTTTTAAAATTTTATTGATTCGAAATGTGTAAACATTGAGCGCGTAAAGTAAGGAAACATGACACAATGTCTGAAACTGTTTGTTATTTGAAGAATTTCGTAGATTTTAATGATCAAAATATACATATTTACATCAAATTTAATTTCCGACTTTCAATTGTTTTCGACTTTTGACGCCATCGACACCTTCTAAATGGCAACACCATATTTTGTGTACTGGTATTGATAGGTCTGTTAATTGTGAAGATAATTGTAAAGTAAAACATTTAAAAAAAAAACAGGAAAAGGCAGTTAAAGCTTAGTGTTATATTGATAACTTTTGTTTGTTTGTGGTAAGCGAATAGGCGTTTTCAAAAGCTGCATATCTTGTCAGGTTATTGCGTTTTTTTATGATTTTTCACTTAAAAATACAAAGATTTAGGTTTGCTATGAGACCATCTTGAGCTTTCTAGGACAATGGGTTCAGCTGGAATAAAATAAATAAGCGAAACACTACTGCCTTCCGCTATCTACCTACGGTAGTCAGACAGAGACACATTGCCCACCGTATCGCTCTGTCTCTTTTGCTTGCGCCTGCATCACTTCTCGCCAGCCAATATAAGCGCGGGTCCGTTCCAGTTATACGTAGTATATACAGTTCACTGCTTGAATTGTTTGTATTGCTGTAACCCAGGGAATATGACTCGTTTTTTTTTTCTCGCAAATGTGACACTTCAAACAGTAACGGCTGCATTGCAGATAAGTTCATGTTTGTATGTTTTAACATTGAATGTTAGAGATTCAGTTCTAATATTCTTGGGTAATTTAACCTTACACTAAAGTAGGTCCAAAATATGTGACGCAATTCTCTTATTTACCAATTAAAGCAAACAATTATAAATCTAACACGAGATCACGCGAGACATTATCATAAGACAATTCTAAGTTATAACTGAGCGAGATTTAGCATTCGTCTTGTTTTATTTTTTGATCAAATTGGATCAAATCGCATCAAATGTCAAAGAGACGGCGCGACGTAACAATGTGACATTTCGCTCGGTTTAAATTACAGTGAACGCATTTCACAATTATATCATTCATAAAGATCATCCACCACAACCAAATTTTGTGTTAAATCACGTTCTTATGCGCGCCGATGTGTTGTTTCATGTGCATAGGAATCACATCTGATCGGAGAAGATGGACTTTATCATCGCCGGGTTGGCTGCCGTTGGAGCGGGGTTGTTCTCCAATCCTCTGGAAGTGATCAAAATCCGCATGCAACTCCAGGGAGAGTTACAGGCCAGAGGCGAACACCCTGTACATTACAGGAACGTCTTCCACGCTACATATGTCATCGCGAAGCATGACGGTCTTCATGCCCTACAAGCTGGTCTCGTTCCAGCGTTGTGGTTTCAATTTTTCCTGAACACCTTTCGACTAGGTAAGAGAAGATTTCTGTTTGTTGTTGTGGTATTGGTTGCATAAGTGAGAGGTTTTTGAGCTCGATAATACTGCGTAAAACATGCTTCTTGAAGATAAACTATAAATAGGTAGTTATATGAATATCTAATACTTATAATTTAATTTATATTGACCTAATAATGTTGTCACATAATAATCAAAACCGTAGCTGGATGTTGAATTTTCTTTACTTTTTCAAATAAATACCTAATAAATAAATAACAACCTATAGTATATCTATGCTACATCCAATATATTAAAAAGATCCTGCAACGGGCATACTTTGGACGAACAATTGAGTATTTCAGGAACTATTAAGGCTGTGAGTTAACAACATATACGATTGGATAAACAAATTTAGTAGTATTCATACTATAACTCATCCTATATGAAATTCCTATTATCTATTCCAATTACCAGAAAAGCCTAATCATCCACATAAGTTTATCTAACAAACATCTAATCTACTGAGTGTTAAACAAATATGATTACAACACGAATAAACAATTAAAAATTGAAGCGGGAATTCATATTTTTTCTTTTTGAAATTTTCCAGGTGGTTATGACTACGTCATCAAAAACGGATGGACAAAAAACGATAGGGGAGAAACGGTTTTTTACAAGAGTGTGCTGGCTGGTGGTATTGCCGGAAATGTTGGAGCTTTTATTGCTAGTCCTTTCTTCTTAGTGAAGACGCACCTTCAAGGTCAAGCTGCTGAGCAAATAGCTTTTGGTCATCAGCATCACCACACGGGGATGTTGGCCGCTTTCAGGAAGATCTTTGCCAAGCATGGAGTAAGTAAAAGTTGAAACGAAAACATTAAAACGAGAAAAGCGACGGAATAACCTTATTATATTATTATTTATTCTACAATTATTTATGTGTCATCATGAGCAATCCTGTAAAATTCCTGTTGATTTTTTTGTAATTTTTTTTGTTATTGGAAATTTCTGCTCGATGATAACCATTTTTATTTTATCTATATTACTACGTAATTTGGAATGATACCGATCGATTATCAAGTTATGCCTTTGTTGATCTAAAAAGGAGGAGGTGTTGAAGTTGATAAGAAACGTAAATATTGCGGCTCTTGTCATGCAGTCACGTTTCACATTATTGATTACATTGGCCAGGCACCATATTTTTTCATATCTATGTAGGCGCATATTATAAAAATAGGGTCAACCTCGTTTTAGTATATCTATTGATTGCATTAATGGCATCGAAAACATTTTATGCCATCACAACAGCAAATCATTATGTTGTTTGGTCCAGTATCTGAATGTTTGCAGAGATACACCGTGAACACAACTCTTAGTTACTTCTAAAGTTACACTGAAAAATGCGTTATTAATTTACTTTTTTAAGTGAAACTGTATACCTTCGACGAAAATTGTAGATATTGGTATGAATTCAAAAACAAAATGACGAGAATGGATGCATGTTTGAAACAGAGTACTAAGATCTGTTTTCTTTTTATAGATACAAGGTTTGTACAGGGGATCTACGTCGGCAATTCCAAGATCGTTTCTGGGTTCAACTGCTCAACTGACAACGTTCACCTACTCGAAAGAAATCTCCCAAAAGTATAAGCTTTTGGCCAACTATCCACTGCTGGAAACGTTTGCGGCGAGCATGATTTCCGGCATTTTCCTGAGTGTTATGATAACACCATTCGATCTAGTCTGCATCAGACTGTACAACCAAGGTAAATAACAAAAAAAACAACAAGTGTTGCACTCATTCCAAGAATTTTAACAGATTCAATAGTCAAAGTCAAATTTAAACAAACTTTCACAATAGTTGTTTAGTCCATCATTTTCTACAACCCTACATTATTTTCATTCAAAACGAAACGTTTTAGTTTGTACCCGTGCAAAGCTATTCAATTGTTTCTCAATAAATTGACTGAGTGGGGTATTTGACCTGAAAACCTGGCCAAAATTATTTTTTCACCTAAAAAGGCTTTAGATGTGTTGTCTTATTTATGTATAACATTTTAACCGTCATACTAAGAATTTGAAGGTTAATAACTTAATAAACACAATAAAACAGTACAAAATAGGAAAAAGCAAACTGTATTAAAAATTGTTCTTCACTGCACTACACCTATTGTAGATTAATTACTGCTACAACATTATTTTGTCATCAATATTTTTTGTGATGTTATTTCTATTATGTTTTACAGTGTCAAATTCATAAAATAATATATGGCATGTCCAGTATAAATACGCGGCATATACGAATTTAAAATTGAACAATACATGTCGTTTTTGAGTTATATGAGATAACATGTTTGCGTCTGTTATGTTGTAAGAAAATCCTGAAAAAAGTTTTATTTTTAAAGACCAGAAAATGAAAGTTGACACCAGTCTATATTGTGTATTGAAACGGTACATATGCTATTCATGCTGTTTTCCGTTCGATGCATTCCCTTTAAGACGTGATAGTAGAGGCAATTAAGAACCTATGTTGCCATATTTATCACTATAAAATCTATTATTTTTTAGTATTATTTAAAAATTGTCTAATATTTATACTTATTGTTACCATGAAAACTTTCGAAATTTGATCGTACTTCAAGCTGAAACGGTCGTTTTTTAGTGGTATGACCCTAATACGCATGTTTTGAACCCGCATTCGCATTCCGCATAAGCACATTTATCGAAAACGCCTAACCAGTTTCTATTCACAAACTTGCTATTGTCTCTCCTCAACAAGAATCCAATTTAAACCAGTAAACTGTGTATGCGAGTAGGTGCTTTCGATGTATTTTCTTACCTTGAATATGAATCCGATTGGCTTCAAGCAACCAATTTCCAAGAAATGCATACACAAGTACATTGTTTAAGGTTTTTTTCGGATGATTTTTAAGAGTCTAGGTCATCGGGGGTGTTTGCCATACATGATCCAAAACGGAAAATATAAGTACATAACGGCATTTACAACATACAAGATGCATTGAACATAAAGTTGTCAATGTCTCGATAACCGTAACCATTTGTATATAGCTAAATATGGTTAAATATGTTCTAAATTACCTCTACTATCACGGTATCAAGAAATTGCACCAAATTACATGTAAGCCGGTACATCAATTTTGGATTTTTCTTTACAACGTTTTAGAAATAAAATCACAAAAACCGCATCCGCACCTATCCGCAGCAGATTTTCCAGTAGTTGTAATGTCAAATATGTATACTATAATTTGAACCACTTTCAAAAGCTTAACAAAGCTAAACACTAAACTAAAACAAAACTGTTTTTTTATAACAGCGAATGTTCTCGGCCCTGCAATAAACAAAATTGTGGGTAAATTTTAATAAAAATAATGTCGAATGAAAGTTCATACTTGGTTCTAAAGAATGTATAACAAAAAACGTCACATTTATTGTTAAAATACAAAATTGCAACCGTTTTTAAGAGCGTCAACTTATGTGCATCTATGTTCAGCCATAGTAAAATATAACTTTTGGCTGACTAGGACACGTGGCTCCGGGCTCAGGTGAAAAAATATTGCCGCCTTTTAATACATCGGTCTTTTACCTATCCCAGAAACTGGTTTACTTTTTGGAATTTAACAATTTAGAAATTTGATTTATGGCCAGCTTTTTGGGTCTAATACCCCCATGTGCTACGTGTTGCGTCTATTGGCTGACAGATATTGACTTATTATTATTGTCAAATAATAAGCAAATGATCCTAGGACCTAGTAATCTTTAATTCATTTAAACATGGGGTTTGTTCAGTTCCTGTAGGATGGCCACCGCGTTCACCTGATTTAACCCCGCTTGATTTTTTCCCGTGGGTTATTTAAAACAGAAGGTGTATATCAATACTTTTCCTATTTTTGTTCAAAGTGCTCCCAAATTTGATACCAAACAATATTTCTGAATAACCATGTGTACTTCAGACTAGATATAACACCTTAAGGTCATTGCATTTTTATTTCGTATATATCAAATTCGCGATTTCCTTGTGTCAAAAACAACATTCATATGACATAACGAGCTTATTATATTTATAGATCAATCATCGACTTTTATTATTGTGTATTATTTATTACGTGCGTCAGTAATCTAACGTTTTAAACTGTATACAAGTATACAGTCGACCGCATACCATCACAACAGTTCTAAAAATACCCCAGTTATCTCTAACTAATAAAACTATCATCTACTTAAACGCTTCTATTGTAGGAGTCGACGCAAGAGGAAAAGGTCTGCTCTACACGAACTTCGTCGACTGCTTTATCAAAGTGTCCAAATCCGAGGGATTTCTGGGATTCTACAAAGGAATTGGACCGTGCTATCTGAGGCTGGGACCGCATACGGTCCTCAGCTTGGTATTTTGGGACATTTTAAAAGAGGGCTACATGAATTTTAACCGGAAAATGACCTTAGCGTAAATAAGTAGTAAAAAGTTGGTTTTAGTATTACGAAAACGTATATAGTCGAATATGAAGAAAGTATCGTTGAAAAAAGCTGTGATAGGAGTGACGCAGAAAATATTATATCAAAAGATTATCAGGGTAATCACGTTTGTAAACATAATAGTATCAAGAATGTGTTTGTCGAGTGCATGTAGCTGTTTTGTATGTGTGTGTGTGTGTGTACTGTGGATATATATGATGCTACACGTGGTTAGGGTATGCTCAGTCAAAGGTCGAAAATCGTTTTATGTGCTGTGTGCAATTGCGTTGTTTTTATTGTAATTTATTAATCTGTACTGTTGAGGTGGTCCTGTGTGCTTTCTCTCGCATTGAGTAGCAATGAGTGGATATTTGTGAATGGTATAAATGCAATTATTATATTTACGGTGGTTTGTCGAAACCAATGTCTAATGTAAATAAAATATATTATACAAGCATACTTTGAGTTTCTTATTTGTTTCTTCGAAATATGGAAAATGTATGTGTAATCATAAATATAGATACACACTACAAATAATAATAATATTATCTAATAATTAATCATAATTTATTTCCTGTCAGTTCCAATAGAAGTTTTTAATCTCTATTTTTGTCTAATTCAGATAGTGTGGTACATTCAGTAAATAGATATTAGAATTTTCCTAATCACTTATCCTGTAGCGATGTAAAAAGAAGTCGGATTGCAGTTACCTTATAAGGAAAACATCAAATTATAGCATAACCCCGAATTATCAAGATGTGGCCAGGCATATGACTTTATCATACAATATATAAAATTAATAGTTTAGCTGCATGAGATTCTATCGAGATCGATCGTGTTTGCATTAAAATAAAACGAATTAGCCAGGATTAGACAGATATTGACAGTAGGTATTGTCAAAAAAATAAGCCTTTAACACTACCGACTGTCATTAGAATAAAAATATCTGGCAAATCCTATATAAATGCAGCCACGATCTCGATCAAATAGAATTTGCTCTACTTTAATTTATTATTTAACTATTTTGACGAAATTACAGAAACGGCGGCTCATTTGCAAAATCCTTGAAAAATGCATAACAATATTGCTATCCGCAATCCGCACTTGAAATACACATTGATTTTGTAAACACCATGGAAACACCAAGCTGTTTCAATATTGTTTCACATAGCGTACCTGCGCGCGCGTGTTTCCCCTCCTCATCACATTCTCCATGCATTTGCGTGTTGAATTGACGTTTCGCAATCGCTGACGTTCTGAATACTGTCACAAGTTTCAAAATTTCCTGGCTACCTACTATTAATGTAGACACGATTTCGACCAAATAGAATTTGCTCCTGCAGCTAAACTATTAATTTTACCAAAAAATGTTATAGACATAAATTATACAAAATTTCCACTACTTTAATTTATTATTTATCTATTTCGGCGAAATTACAGAAATGACGGTTCATTTGCAAAATCGTTGAAACATGCTAAGAGTAAATAGCCAGTTCCTTTGGACCCTTTTGAACCAAAAGCTATTCAGCTCTAAGTTTGGTGATAAAACTTCTAAATATGAAGTTTCCTCCAGATACCTTTAGTTTCTCCGGAATCGTCGCCACAAAAATCGTTTACACACACACAGACATTTTTTGTAGCTTGGTCAAAAATGTTCACGGGACCCATAAAGACCTATTTCCGCTAAAATCTCAATTTCCTTTTTCGGCACGGTTACAATACTTCATCATACTGCGTATGATAAAGTAAAAAGAGTTCTAAATAACAGTTTTGTTCAAAGCTGTCAGAATCTTAAGAATTGCCCTATCTTCCAATGACGTCACGCACGTTTACTGTTGAACTGTCACACTTGACAGGTAAAAAGGCGCGAATTTCAAACAGACCAATCGTAGCGCACTACCACAGGCTGTGATTGTCCGAAAACATCAAAAGCAGATTTTACAGAAACATATTTGACGTTTGAAGTTTGAATTGTTTGTATTGTCAAAAGTTTGCGTGTTAAATTCTTTTTTCAGTATTTAAAGGTATCTCTCTTTCAAATTTGTTGGATTTCCGAACAATACTCGACGTGAAAAATCAAATTTTTGCACTGCTGTCTCAGTTTCGTATATCTAGTTGTTCATAATAAAATATCGGTTTAAATTAAATCCATCAGGGTCTAAAAATGGTACAGGAGAGTACGTGACTGTACAGTCTTCGAGAGATGCATGCCATTTTTCACGTAGACCAATTGTCGATGGATAAAAGATATGTGCAGGTCAGTCGACGAAAATAGTAACGCTGTATACATCGTAAACGAGGTATCTCAAAATATATCCGTCAATAATTGATTGTGTATAAATAAAAACCACGTAAGTACTTTTAATTAAAGATTTCGCTTATTGCATTATTAATACTGCGACTTTAATCTTATCTACTTATGTTTTGATTTACATGCATTATCAACTAGGTACCTACGTAAATAAATCATTTCTTTAAATAATAAATAATTAAAACCACAAATATATAAGTTAGCGATTCGCTAAAGAAACTGTTGTTGCCGATTTCTATTTGTCTTGCTTATTTGCACCACTAACCACGCTGTCACTATAAAGTTTTGCAATTTACATCGACTTATGCTTGCTAATAATAATAATAATGCCCCTAAAAAAATTAACACTATGTATTTTTTGTTACCTAGCTAATTGTTTTGTTTTGATTTCAATTGAAATTTCGTCCAAAGGCATCAGAAAATGTACCCTAAACGTTTGAAATTCAAACAGGTTAAGTAATTTTGTTACATTTGTAACTACAAAACTTATATTGCTGTTTTAAAGATATCTGGCTATTAATTTTTAAAGAAAATTCATAATACATAGTTATATAATTTATATTATATTTCAAAGTTTAACAGTTCTCCCACACCGCAGTGAACATAATTCAGACAGTGCTCTTAAATCAGACACGTGTGGTACATTATTCCGACAAATATAAACATTTAAGTATATACTAAGTGTTTTGAATATTGTTAAATAAGACTTAGTATTAAGAAATGTTAAACATTTGTTTTACCATTTTTAATGAAACACAGTTGAAATGAAGTCCTTAGTCTTCTTCAGTCTCCCCCTCTCCCTCATCTGAATTTATTATGAATTTATTATTATGAAAATATAACGCATTTTTAGTCAGCCTAAATAGATATTATTAGAATTTTCTTAATTACTGTTATCCTGTAGCGATGTTGAGATAACTAGAATTAATAATTGTTAAGATAGTTTAAAAATAGATTTGAAGTTTTAGTAGAAAAAAATTGTTTAGAATGTTTTATTTCGCATTATTAGTTGAAATGTGATAAAGTGATTTATTTAAATTATTTCTAGACTCTAAAAACATCAGAGACAAAAACATTACCAGTAAATGCAAAAGCAGTGTTTCATTGTTTCGCACAATGAGCATATTTCCACAGCTTATCATCTAGTATAAAAGAATGTGGTCTACATGTGCATAGCACATATTTTGATTAGTTTGCTAATCATCAATTAAATAACACGTACACACACACTTTAATAAGGTAAACGTCCTAAATTCAGACACTGTCCTAAATTCCGACATATTTCTGTTTAGTTGGATAAAATAAGAAATCTAAAACATAGGACATCCGGTTTGTTGATTTGACATTACACTTATCAACCCACAATCATTTCTTATTCTACCAATGTTCTAACGGTCAGAATATAACCTAAAAGTTAGACTGATCTTTATAATTTTTTCCGATTTTTTTACGATGTTTAATGTCAAATATCTCTGATGGGACCAGGACAAATAATCCGAAACGTAATTCATCTTTTCATAAGGTTTAATTATAAATAAAAACATTCTTGTGTATTGCACTGTGTTTGGAATAACAGCCCTTTAAAATGAGAGCAAAATCACATGACGGTAAAACAAATTTAATTACAAATTCTCAGTAAATACAAAACAAAGCATACTATTCATAACAATTATGTCATTTTTTACAAAAGAGACTTATAAAACTAAGTGATCTTCGTACGCTTCTGAAGTTGATATGATGTAACATCTTATTACTCCTTCTGTTGCTTGAGGAGAGAATTTGTGAAAACTTCTAGTTCCTTTTATCTGTTTGATTCTCTGAACTCTACCATAAAGGGTGGTTTTGTGTTCTGAAACCTCTTCTTTTACCACTAAGATGTAGTTTACCCCTGGTAGGTGTCCATTACAAAAGGAGAACATATCTTCTACATTAAGAATTTGGTTATTAAGTGGTCTTTGAAGACTGGTTTTAACCACTAGTCGCTTCGGTGTCCCCCCTATACCGCCGCATGCGTTTTTTCCATGTGCACATCCAAAAAATGCCATTCTGCATCTAACCCAAAATCTTTTTTATGATACGATAAGTTTGCAAAGTTCCTTTTGTTCTTGTATTGACTTGCTGCACCACCAGAGAAATATATAAGTTTTGATATGGTTGACAGATTTTGTTTTATATAATTAGTTAAATGTTTCTGAAAACAGTCACATATAACTGGCTTTTGGCTCAGCTCATTAGTGAGCCTGTTAGAACAGACTGACAACTAAGGGAGCGGTGGGGATAGTAGTGGCCAACATTAACATATTGAAAACATCTAAGCCTACTGGAACTGTTTATTTATTTACATAATATTTTTATAGAAGCAGTAATATAACATATTCTTACTGATATTATATGTATATTATTATTTAGAAATATGTGTGTTGTATAATTAAGTAATTATTCTATTATAATTATTTTAAGCTGAAAATTAAATCTTTTTTAACAATATTTAAAACACTTAATTTGTAACAAAAATTCCTGTTGGAATTTGGGAGTTTACCTTAGTAGAAAAAAACAGTTGTTTAGCGTGTTTTATTTCACATTTTTTATTTACCTGTGACCAATAGATTAATTTAAATTAACTTTGGCCTTCATCAAGAACAAATTGACCAGGATATGCAAAGGCAGTGTTTAATTTTTTTTCGCACAATAAGCATATTTACATTGTTTATCATCTAATTTAAAAGAATATGCATTACATGTGCCTAGCACATGTACCGATTAGTTTGTTTATCATCAAATTTAATACGTAACACGTATACACACACTTTGATGAGTATGTGTTGTGTATAGTCATTATCAATTTATTGGTGCCCCGGAGCACATAAGTAGTACTGCCACAACGGCAGGAGCACAGTTTGTAAGAAACAGCAACCGCGTAACAACCTATATCTATAGTGCTGATATCGCAGGTCAATAACTACTTGTTTGTTTACTGTTTACATACACAGAAACCGGTATGGCTTCGTCAAAGATATTCGCGAAGTTGAATATCACAATTAAGAACTTCAACAACAAACCAAAGGTGATGGTGAATATATCAACGACACATAACAGAAAATGTAAGTATTTTTTTGTTGGTATTTTATTTAGTTTCGTTTAGCAAAATTATTTGAAATTCGCTTGAAAAGTTTTCGTATTTATTGTTTGAATTGCTACGCAATCACTTTCTCTTTTAGCCAGTCTATTAAAAAAATGTTATTTCTGGGTCATACAACATAAATTCTCAAATGTAAATAAACAAACCAGGGAGAGATAAACCAACAATTGGGTTATATGTTTTCTTTCGCATAAACTAAAAGAAGTTTTTCGCTTCTCGCGATACAAAAGTTAGCGGTGACGTCATCATACTACTTTTATAGACCCTTCTTGCATTTAATTCATTCGACTTGCGTCCTAGATGGTCACGCTTCGCGTGCATGTCGACGAATTATAAAAAGATTTTCAGTAACCAGTTCCACTTCTTGTTATATAGCGAAATTCACCGTTGAAGAAAGTATTATAGATTTCAACCGGTGTCCGTGGCTTTGCGCGCTTGCTGAACGTCGGACTTGCTCGTTACCAAAATTTTAATTCGCGAACGGTTCCGTCATCGCCGATAAAAATGACGATGGGTTGAAGGCCAGTCGCGTAAACTGCGCAGTTCCATAAATTAGCGATGCAGATATGTTTACTTTTGGCCTAGACGAAACGAGTTATTCGAAAGGTGTTCTAAATTTTTCGCTATGCAGGACTGCTAGTAGTTTCGATGATCGTTTTGTTCATAGGAATGTCAGTATTGATATCATTTTCGTATCACGGTGCGGTTTTAGTACAAAAAAAGTCGTTTTTAGTATTACAATTTGAAAATAATCTATCGAAGAAATATAATAAATATATCGGCTATCGAAGTATTTAAAAATGTTCTTTGCAAACTATAAAACAAAATACAAAGTATATAATTTACTTCCAAAATAACTAAATATAAATAAATGGGGAAGAAGGTGTAATATTCTATGCCGTCCGCAAATTTCACTGCACGTTTACTTTTTTGCATTTTACCGCTAAACGGTCAGGATTTTGCAAGTTAAAAGCAAATAAATCCTAATTAAAACTCGCCACAATAAAGATATATTCTACTTTAACTTAATATTTTAATAATTTCGTCAAAACAGCTAAATAATAAATTAATGTAGAGGAAATTTTGTATAATTTATGTCTATGACATTTTTGGGTAAACTTAATAGTTTAACTGCATGGGCTAATTCTATTTGATCGAGATCGGTCGTGTCTGCATTGATATAAAACTAGTTAGCCAGGATTTGACAGATATTTTCATTAGAATGACCGTGTGTTGTGTCAAACGCCGATGTTTTGACAATACCTACTGTCAATAGAATAAAAATATCTGTCAAATCCTGGCTAACTAGTTTTATATCAATACAATACCATTTATAGTTTTTCATTTTTTTGAAAATATGTTAAATGTTTCTCTCCCAATCTTACTCTAAGAACTCGCAAACATTTTTTATCAAGAGTAACTTTTTTCGTTAAAATTAGAAATAAAGAAGTTTTTCCTATTCAACACCTTTTCGGTGGACATTCTGCATAGTATGCTAAAGTCATGCGCCTGGCTACATCAGATTTCTTTTTGTATACAGTGGTTCTCAAAATGAGTAGCATAGTTCTTTTTTTGCATGTTTAATACAGAACTGTAATTATTGACGGAATTAAATATGAATATAGGTATGTATAGTGTGGTTCTTTAACTGCAAACCCTTGGCCTTAGGGCGATTGTAATTTAAGAACTACAGTAGTTAAGAAAAAGTGAAATTTACCTTTTTCTGCAAAATTGTATAAGGATTAATTTTGTACAGATACTTAAATTGCAAAATTGTGACAGAGTGCGAGGCTGTAGTAAAATTTGCGGACGCCATAGAATATTGAAACTCAACACATTCCGTGTCGCAACTCAAAAAGGCAGTGGATTTATTTTCCTTCTATTTTGCTAATTTGAATGTACTACGAACTGAATCAAGCGACACGGAGTGTTCAGTGACGAATTCCCATTTTGTTTGAAGTTATTTTGATGAAAATTTCCAATCTTTTGACTCTATAAATGATAGTCATGATGATAGTCATGATAGTCAACGTGCACATTATTTTGTTGTAGACGTTAATGCGAGAACGGTTGGATTGGGTTACATTTGCCTAGGTAAATAGCTTTAAAAATATAAATAAAGGTTCAATATCTATTTGCCCAGGTAAATAGCTTTTGCCTAGGGAAAAGCCTTTTGCCTAAAATAACTATTTGCCTACGACATATATATTGACACTAAATCTATTATACGGGGGGTAATCTACGGTTATATTTATTGTTTATTGCTTATATCAATCAAATTAATCAAACCATACCTATCAGGATAATTGTAATAAAATGACTTACGTATATGATAAAGATAGTTAAAGGCATTGTCTGAAACCCCCTTTCCTACATATCTACACTAGTGTACTCAAACACTACTTGACAACAATCTCCTTTTCCATTAAATGGAATCATGCTTCATTGTTTTAAGTTGTGTGTATCAATTCAATGGAAATATCCTATTTTACTATATGTAACTAATTATTTTATAGATTCCACGCGTTCGAAAATCATCGTAGAAAAACCGATTGTGGAAATCGGCGGTGACGAAATGGCTAAAGTTCTTTTCGATAGAGTCAAAAGGAAACTAATCATACCATTCGTAAATTTGGAGAGAGACTATTATGACTGCAGCTTGAAAAATAGGAACAGGACTGAAAACGAAATCGTACTCGAAGCCATCGAAGCCATAAAACGTCACAAAGTGGCTGTGAAATGCCCTACGAGCACCCCAAACGAAAAAATTATAAAGGAACAGAAGTTGAAACAAATCGTCTTCCCCAATCCGAATATCATGATCAGAAATGCCCTAAACGGTACCCAAATAAGGGAGCCAATTATCTGCAAAGGTGTTACCAAATTCGTTCCGAGATGGTCGAAACCTATACTGATGTGTAGACACACTTTTGGTGACCAGTATGGAGGAAAAGATATCATCATGCACGAACCAGGAAAGCTATCTTTGCAATATACCACGCAGAGCGGTGAAAGTTACAAATACGAGTACGACATACCGGGAAAGGGTGTAGCTCTACTAACTTACAACACCGAAGAAAGCGTCGAGGCTTTTGCAGATTCCTCTTTCCAATTAGCATTAGAAAGGGAATATTCGCTCTTTTTCACCAGCAAGTATACCCATTTGAAGAAATACGACCAGATGTTCGTCGATGTCTTCAATAATTTGTATAAAAAGTAAGTCTGGATTCGTTTTTGGGACTCTATTTGAGGAGGCGTGTTAAATTCAGTAGAAATTATATGCGCAATATAAAATTTCAAAGTTTTAAACGACTGCACTTGAATTTCCAAATCAAAATTTTACTTATTTTTTACATCATAACTTCATAAATTTTAAAAACTTTTAATATTTTTCGCAGCTTTCGTAATATTTGTATTTTAGTCATAACATTTGGCAATGCTGAGCTTTTTTTGCTTTTATCAACTTTTGTTTCTAGTTTAAAAACTTGGCACAGTTTCTAGTCAGAAATATACTACATTCAAGCTTAAGAATTTTAAAAAACTGTCCTTTTGTGTTAATATCTATTATTTTAATGCGCAAGTTATGCATTCTAGGGCACAATATGTATAAAAATAGAGCTCATTATTACATTTTGTATGTATACAAAATTCATATTTATTCAATGCACAAAATTTATTATTTTAATGCTCAAATACTTAAATCTAATGCACAAAGTATTGATTTTAATGCGCAAAGTATGTATTTTAATGCACACATCTATCTAAATAGTGCACGCTGAAGTCGAGCTCTTTAAAATTAACTAATTTCTGTGTTCGCAGGCAATACAAGGAACGATTCGACGCAAAAAATCTGAAATACGAGCACCGTTTGGTTGACGATATGGCTGCTTATGCCATAAAATCCAATGGTGGGTTTATCTGGGCTCTGAAGAGCTATGATGGTGATGTTTTATCTGATATCGTTGGCCAGGGTTTTGGAAGCATGGGAATGATGATGCATTGTCTCCTTTCGAATGATGGGCAGATGATTCTGACAGAACCAGCGCATGGTATTATCTCCAGACATTACAAGTGAGTATTTTTTTTTTGTTCGGCGATAGCTTTGTTTGGGCAAGACCTTAGTTGTTCATTACACGTTGTGTCAAACAATTGGTGGATATTTGCAAAATATCATTTGATGTTATATGTGTGAGGAATTTTTTAAAGAATTTGTGAGCATGATGTTGTAGTTTACGGTTTTCTCTATATTAGTAATTGGACGTTTATTTAAATTTCCATCAGATTCAACATGAAACTATCAAGATTATGACAAAATTGAATAGGTATACTTAGTTACATACAGTGGGGTTTGTCAAGTATAGAAACATGAGGAAATCTCTGAGACGGTTTGCAATTTTAAAAAGTCCCTGAATATGTCGTTTTTTATATATTAAAATTTATAAATTAAAATGGCATCGGAAATATTTTATGGCCCAACAAAGAAAATTTGAGAAAAAAAATACAATTGAAAATAGTAAAATATTCATATCTTTAGGGAAAATAGCTTTTGTAGGCTCCAAAATTTTCTATCGCGCAAGTTTTTCCAAAAAAAAAGTGAGCTAAAGTGCAAAAAGCGCTATTTTTCAAATATAACAATCGAAAACGCCTATTCGCTTTCCATAAACAAACAAAAATTATCAATATTACCTTATTTTTCAACTTTCTTTTTCTCGAATACGTTATGCAAGTCTATTAATTTTGTAAATTACTGTTAAGAAAACAGATTTTTTAGAAAGTGTCGATGACGTCATCAGTCGGAAACAATTGAAGGTCGGAAATTAAATTTTGTTGAAGATAAAACAATTCCAATTTTTGTCTTAAAGAATTGTATCATAATATACTATAAAAAAAGCTGTTTTAAAATCTTGTCCAAAAGCCTTGGTCTGGGAACCGAGCTCTAAGCCGGTCCTGGATATATGCAAAGATAATTAGATAATCAAAATTAATCGCTACATGTAACAACTCAAATTACCATTCTGTTTAACGTTTTAAATTTGCCAAGGGTCAAGGTTAAAATAACTTGACGTCATTAGTGATATTTTATAATTCAAAACATTTCATATCAAAGCAAAGAACGGTTAAAAATGTAATCTTATATTATGTGTTTTTGCAATACTACAGTCCAAAACGCGTGCGACATGTAATGTTTATTTATCTAATTTATCTAATCAAAACATTCGATATTTAAAAATCCAATTTAAAACAAGCATTCTAAATGTGATTTATTTGTTTTTTTAGAAAACACATTTCTGGAGAAAAGACATCCACAAATCCACTTTCTACAATCTTCGCATGGACCAGGTGTCTACAACATCGCGCAAAAATTGACCGAAACTATGATCTGTTGCATTTTTCTGAATTGTTGGAGAAGTGTACTCGCGAAACGGTTGAAGAAGGGCACTTGACACGTGATCTGGCCCTCTGCACGTATGGGCATAATTTCCAGGATAATGTCTGCGTTAGTACCGATGACGTCATCGAGATGATAGCCGAAAAAGTCGAGGTCCAATACGAGAGGTTGTTCGTTGAGGAAGAAGTTGAAGTGGAGTCGAGATATCAGTAGTTGCAATACTAGTTTATTGCTGCATAAGTTATTTATGAATGTGTTTTATTGTACGTTTTATTGTACGTTTTATTGTACGCTTTATTGTACGTTTTATTGTACGTTTTATTGTACGTTTTATATAAAGTTGCTCGAAGGATATGAATACCTGAAGCTTGCAAATAAATTATACATATTTGCCTTTTAGTCTTGTGTTTTTTTTTTGACATCATCAATAGAAAATTCATTCTAATCCAACTAATTCTCCTGCAAAGATGCCCTTAAATCAGTTTTAATATTTTCCATTTCATAATTTATTATGGCTACAGGCATAACTTCTGAATAAATGATACTACAAAATGACACTAAATGAACTACGACCCTACTTCTCAATCTCATGTTACCTGTCTTCAAATTTCCCTTTTAAAATTTCTATCAGATTACTTTTGTTGATCGTGTTCACTTTCGTTTGGAAAGACTGTTTAGTAATTTGACTATTTACATATGTATGTAGGTAGGTACTTTGTAAAAGACCTAATAGAATATTTGGTACTAAAAAATGGTACCTACCCTTTATAAAATATCAATTTTATGTACAGTCTAATTCTTACGACTAATAATATAATATACTGCCTATAACACAACTAAATTAAAAATTATACAAATACATTTATTACTGTTGTTTCTACTAAAAGTAGCTAACCGTAGCTATCTCCATGCATGATAGATTACATGACAAAGGCATCACCAAATTTTTTTGTTAAATGGGAGCTCCATATTCGTTGGCGATTTTTGTAGTTCTATTAACTGTCTTAATGATATGGTAGGGTAGCCATAGGTTATAACAAAAGAAAAAGAAGTATAATATATCGTAATTATTATGCAGGGTTCTAACCTATTACTAGCACCAAAATGTAACACCAAAACAACATAAAACTAGATAGTTTGGAGTCTCTGGTTCCTTCTGGTTACACCTGGAGTAGTGTCAAACTTTATGTTTTAAATGAAACGTTTCTTTTGAAACATTACAATTGATCTACCTATCAATGTAATCAGAAATGACTACAAAACTACACCCAATATAGAAATCTAGAGATCGCGTAACATGTTGTCTAAGGAAAGTAACCAAAAGACACGATCTTTTTGTTACTATATGATCAAAATAACTCAAAATAGGGTCTCAAAAGACCGATTAAGCCGCAAATATAGTATCTTTTAAATCCTACCTTACAGGGTCTTCATCTCCAGCGACGGTTGTCATCTGTGGCCCTACCTTCCGATGTCTTCATACCTGATGAAAGCTTCCTATGGGTTGAAGTCGTTCCTTGAAGTTCTTCCTTGAAGTATAGCTCCTCTTCAGTTGTCTTCTTACTTGACCATCTTTGGATGCTTCCCATATCACACTCGAGCACTAAAAAGCCATCTGACTATCGCGCACTACTAAAAGTACAAACACTTAGGACCAATTCACTTTGTATCTCTTCAATCAGAATCGGCTGCGATAACTAACTTGTGGTATTGGTGTACATGGTCCAAACATGGTCTTTTCATGCATCTGTAAACAAAAATACCAAACGTACTGTACATATTTACAAAATAAACACGTTTTTAGAACCAAATTATTCCATGACAATGAACTTCATACACGATTATTATAACTTTTATGAGATATTGATATTTTACCGCAAAATAAGTTCATTTTGTGAAATTACACACTTCAAAATAATCAGAAATTCGATTGAAAACAATTTTGAAGCAATATGTTGTAGCCAAATTGTCATGCATAACATCTTCTAAAAGATTTGGCAGTTCATTTCCTAAACGATCGAGATAAATTTAATATTTGTTTTATCACAAATAAATATCATAACTTATTTGCATCAAATTTAAGGAAATCAACCGGGAAATCAAGAGTTGTTTCAAAATGGCACGAAATTCTCGGAAAATCGTCTGCAAAACTTTCAATAATTCCGAAAAAATCTGATGTTTTGGTATTGTCTATTATGTATTGTCAAAACATCAGCGTTTGACACTACCTTCTGTCATTAGAATGAAAATATCTGTCAAATCCTGGCCAACTAGTTTTATATTAATGCAGACACGACCTATCTCGATCAAATAGAATTTGCTCATGCAGCTAAACTATTAACTTTACCAAAAAAATGCCATGGACATAGATTATACAAAATTTCATGGTCATAGGGCCTATCAGCCCTCCACGGCATTGCGTTGACTTTTGGGACAGCCTGTATAGTGTTATGATTTTATAGTCTATCTCTCTCACAGCTCTTGTAATAGTGCAATTTTTCACGTAGGTAATAACAAAATTCTTTTATTAGGACAGAATCAACTTTAAGGAAATCAACGGGGGTAACTGTATTTTGCGTTCTTAAAACTATGAAACTTGTCTCGACAAACGGGGACGGTTCAAACTTCAAATACCAACACGAGTTGTTACAAAATGGCGCGAAATTCTCGGAAAATAGTCCGCAAAATTTACAGTAATTCCGAAAAAAGGGACTGTATGCATTGTGCATACATAAACACCTACGAACCTTGTTTAATATCGACGATCCAGAAAATCCAGCTTGGTCATTCATTTTCTAAAACATCCCGCTTACTTTGATGACATACCAAACCACGACTAAATCGCGTTGTCTGTTCTTGAAATACCGCTCAGCAAGCAATCGGCCTCTTGTTTGAATCATATAAACAACGAACGTTGTTGTTATTTGTTATAGTGGATGGCATAAACGCGTAAGCCATTTCACCGGGCTTTTACAACAAAAAATCAACAGTACCGAGTAGCCACTAGGGTGGAGCGCGGTTGTATGAAAAAAAAATTTTTTTTCATATTTTAAATTCTAATAGCGCGGGATTAGTGCCTTATGTTTAAAGTCAAATTACGTTTTTTTTTTCAGCTCAATCGAATAACATCTTCTGCCTCCGCTGGGGCCTCAAAGTTTAATGTTTTACTGAAAAATTTTACTATGTTTGGGCTAAGATAAATAATAAATAAGAGTTAACTGGAGATTATAAATGATACTCAATAATATAATTAGAATACTTATAACGTAATTTAATAAAAAAGTGAAACAAAATTCAGTCATATGTTTTAAAAAAACAAATCCTCAATTCTCCTTAAAATCTCTCTTCGTCTCGAATTTTGGCATATTCTTACGGGATTCCAATTTGGCTTTTATGGTCCCTAATCAAAATATAAAGCAGAAAGCTCCGTATTAGTGTCGTCCTTTATTAATTTCTGACGATTTTTCGATCTCTCGCGTCGTAATTTATGTCTGTCAATAACCTCGACATCAGATCCAATATCGTACAAAACTGATGAAGCGATTGCTGCTGCTGCCCTCTCTGAGACTCCATATCTGTCACACGTCTTCGATAAGGTAGATAAAGAGAACTTTTGCTTCTTCTTGTCAGAAACTCCATTTGTGGTAGTTGCGAAATCATCTGTACTATAACTCTCCTCGGATGGCGACGATAACATAGAAACGTCTATTTCTGAATAAATTGAAGTAGAACTAAATTTTGAGGATGTACCTGACCGATTTTCACGATCTAGTTTCCTCTTTAGCCTATGTTTAGGTCGACGGAAACCGCGCGGATCTTCTTTGTCGGCATCGACCGCTGCCGGGCGCCGACAAAGGAACCGCACCGGTATCCGCGCGGTTTCCGTCGACCTAAAAGTAGCCTTAGGGTCTTTTGTAGCTTCTTCGTAGTAGTAACGTCAACTCCGCCTATTATCATTTTGCGAGAAGTTCGCTGATCAATCAAAAATGCATGTTCTCGTTTGGGAACCTTTTTATCGGTCGGGCAGGTGCAATTCGTGAGTTCCTTGCACTTGCATGCTGAAATATCAAACATCCGCTTACTATTTTCTCGAAAATTATCCAATTTTTCTGAAGAGAGCTTCTTAATAGACTTGAGTAAATTTTTACATTTTAAGTGGTAGGCTTTTAACATTTGTATAACTCGTGTTCTAGTCACGGTCGGAATAGACGCAGTTTGCCAGATATTTTCAACTCTAGGTGCCACTATATCTGCTATTTGTGAAAATGTTGGCTCTTTCGCAGTTTCTAGTTGCAATTTTCGTTGATGTCTCGTCCACTCGTAGTACTTCATCACATCTTCATACGTAGGTAAAGTGTTCTCTTTAATATCTCGCATATCACCAAAAAGGGGACACTTGAATGCACTACGAGTTCTCTCCATGCTTCAAACAACCAAGAAATATTGTGAAATAGATAACAGCGCGACCTTTCACATTGACAGTGACATGACAAGTGCGCGACAAAATTACTTCCCGGGCGCCATGATTTGAAGTAAGTTGACGTAAAAACTGTTTTTTTTTTATTTATAATGAAAATAGACTACATTTTAAATCAAAAAATAAAACAAAATGTTACAATTTATTTAATAATAGCATATTTACATAGCGTCAAACCTGGGTCGAAAATCATCTTTTTTTAAAAGTTGACTGACCTGGCGGAGGCAGTTACTCTGAATCAATCCAAATAATATTTTACATGAATTAATTTGATCCCTAAAGGCACCCTTTGCGCACTATTAGATTATCATAAGGTGAAAAAAAAAAATTCACTCCACCCTAGTAGCCACCGTTTGGCGGTTGTGTTGGGCAACAAACTGCACACACAATTTGGCGGTAATTTTGAATGTTAGCCAATGGCAGCACTGTTTGTTCAGTCGATAATAATGACCGGATTTATCGACTATTAAGGGTTGTATCCGGAGACTTATTGGAATATTATAGTTTTAATTAATATTGATAATGTACATCTCAATTCATATTAATAATTACATTATTGTTCTAGAGGGGTTGACATAAATGAATGTTTTGATTGTCCATCAATGTTCCAAACTATGCCTAGTTAATGAATGTATCCCATAAACCAAAAAGACAAATTAATGAATTTACCTTTGTTATAAAGCAACAACTAAGGAAGTTATAGCAATTAATCCTTACTTTGTTAAAAATCTATAAAACTTCTAACACAAATTTAAAATTTGCAAATTTTCTTTTTTAAACTAATTTATTGAAAAGTATGATAAGATGGTTAGATACGACTTTACTTACTTACCTTAACTCGAAAATAACACAAATTTCTTAAAATTAAATAAAACAAATAACACACAACATTAATTTTAACAGTTTATTTGTAAGTTTGGTACAAATATTTTGTAAAAGTGAATATTAAAATAAATATAATGATAGTCTTGCTTAATAATGATTATCCACAACAGTAACGATGGGTTAATTACAAATAAAATTTGACGTACGCTGTGTTAGTTCTAAAAATTACACCTAGATGGGGCACTGGGACATAAAAATATCCAGTCACAAAACATTAAAAAGTAATAATCAGTTTAGTTTACAAACAATTGATTGACAAAATTAAGTATGTAAGGCACATTATTTGTTAAAAATAACAAGAGTACAATATTTGTATATGACGATAGAAATTTTTTTGTATATATTAGGCACATTAAAAACACAGTTTACGCTGTTATTTCAACTACGTAGCGTTAGGGCAGAACATTTTTTCAAGGAAAAAATGTTATCATGAAAAATGTTTGTCATCTACAATACGTAAACATTTATTATTATATGGCAGTTGTCAGCGTAATATATAAAATTTTATTCACTACTTTCTGAATACATAGATGGCACAAAAACATGCGCTATAAATAAGTAACTACTAAGATTCGAGAAAAATCACAACACCTAAGCTGCTACAATTTTTACCACAAAAATATTCGAGAATAAAATATTAAAGACAGTTTTACCGATAACACGTTTAATTAAAATTAATATCAGATCTAAAGTATCAGACCTATAAAAAAAAAATTGACTTAGATGATAATTTGAGATTATTTACAAAAGAGTAGTAAAATTAGGAGAATAAAATAGAGATAAAATCTGTATCAAAAATTTAGCTTTGGCTAGATTGTTAAAATTACAAGAGTCGTAAACGTAGTCGCAAAAAATAAACGTCGTTTTAGTTTTTAGCCTTTTCCAGCGTAAGTGGGGTTCTTAAACGTAGACGTAGCTTGTTTGTAGATTGGGTTTTCGCTCTATAAATAAATAAAAATAATAAAAATGTATTCTAAAATACAAAGAAAAATAATTAAAAAACTTACGGCGTCCCATTTTGCCATCATACGTTCCTTTTCGAATCTTGCAAACTCACGTCTGTCGTGAATAGTTGTTAAGAGTTTCCATAGCAACAGGATTGCCATACCCATGAGAACAATTGCAGCAATTACGCCAAATATAATACCGGTGAATAGTACCTAAAATATTAAAAATAGTAATAATTATCTATGGTACTGTTTTATGTTATAATTTCGTTTATTACTTTCGGTGGGCACTCCAGTTCCTTTTGTGCTTTAATAACTTCTTTTTTCTCGTTGTTAAAGTAGTAGATATAATAAAATCGGCAGTCATTTTCGTCGAGGAAGGTACATAAGGTTTCTTCATTATCTTCGTTTTCTGTAATGAGAAAATATATTAACTTAATCTTTACGTAATCTTTACAGAATAGAATTCCAGAACAAAAGGAAAAGTGTTTGACTGATAATCTTCGAAGAATTCATACAGTTTTCCTTTTCTAACTTTTGGTTTCTCACGGGAGCCTTAATGGAATTTTGGGATGTTTACCTTAGGTCCACTGAATAAACTAAGAAAACACCGGCTATTTTCTGAATAAAAAAATACTTACTGTCAATGTGCTCAACCGAAATGGGTGTTGTAGCGTTAACGCAAGCTTCAGTACAATTATCTTTATAAATTCCAGTCTTCCACATTTGGCATTGTACGCAGTCTCTCAATTCTTCACAACGATCGGAACAAGTCTACAAAAAACAAAAATAAACGTCAAAAATCTAAATCGTCTTACAAAAAAATAATTTCGATTAACTTACGGGGCATTTTTCACAGAATCTTCCTGAATACCGAACGTCGTCTGTGCTGTGGCATTGACAAGTTCCGCAGACGCAATCTCCGTGTCCGGAACAAATTTCCGGGTTATCCGGGGCGAAACAGGTGTCAGTTGCGGTCGTGCAATCGCAAGCCGGACCAGTCCAAGGTTCCTTACATATGCATTTTCCGCAATCGCACCTGTAGGAATGACCGGGTCCACTGCAGAGAAGTCCTTCATGACGGTCGCACGAGAAGTTATCGCATTCGCAATATTTTCCGTAGATTTGCTACAAAAGTTTGTTAATATAAACTTACGATGTCAGAGGAAAAGAATTAGAATTTTCTTAATTACTGTTATCTTACATGATATTTATGATTTTTGTTAATTGTTCCGAAATTTTAAACCAGTGTTATTAGTATATATTATGTTTGTATAAATAATTAATGCTGCTTAATTCAACACTGTAGATGGGGGCCAGATGGTGAGCCAAAAGATTAGCTACTTAGGAAGAATATTTAATAAACCAACATTAAAAGTTAGAATATTATTGTTTCATATGAGAATAGAACCATATTCTAATTATTGTAGCAGTATATTCTGTTTTTGTATAGTCAAAGATATTAAAAAATACAATTACAACAAAATTGAGCGCTCAGAATTATATTACAATGCTCAAAGTTATGTAATAGTATGTTGACAATATTGAGCCAATTCATTTTCTTGTGGTTGTATTGGTACTACTCAACTCTTAACCTCACATTTCTTAACATATGTCACAAAAATAAATAGTAGTAGGAAAGTTAGGTTAGTGTTTGACAGTTATGTCAACTGTCAGAATGTTTTCTAGATTGATAGTCTATAAATATTGAAGCAAAACATAGTTATTTTTTTGTTTTATTTTGCATTTTAATCACTGACAATTATGAATTTAAAAAATATCATCCTGAAGTATATAATAAAAGAATAAATAAATAAATACTAACCTCATCTTCCTTTTCTCGTATGTTGCATTCGCAACGTCCACAGGTGCAAGTTCCTCTGCCAGAACAATCGATAGTAGACGTATTGCTAGGTCGGCAACCGACAAAATCATCTATACTAGTTCTTTCGGAGGATGAACATTCGCAAAGCCTTCCGAAGAATCCAGTATGGCATTCGCAAATTCCACACTTATAATTTCCGGAATGATGGCATTTCACCGACGTTTCTTCATAACCCTAAAATAGTAATTTTCTAAAACAGTCGGAAAAATGTGGTTGATAAAATTACGTACGTAATGGCCTTTTTGTTCGCATGGGCACGCGCATAACATATTCAAATCGATGATAAGACTTTCATTCAAACCAACGGGATAAATTTGGATTGTTTGTTCCCAATCTTTTGGATCTGCAGGACATTCGGTAACTTCTATTTCGACTTTGAAGACAACTACGTCACCGACCTAACAAAAAAAAAATTCGATAATAGTCTATAATTGTCTGTAGTACGGATTGTTTAAACTAAGAAGAGGGTCGGAGGTCATTTTATTAATAGTATATAGAAACCATTCTATTTTCATAGACATTTCATTTTGTCATTTAATTCTATTCAATTTACAGGTATTTAATAAAAAATTTCTGAAAACTTACTTTGATATTACCACATTTGTTGGTTTTTTTCTCAGGTCCTGTAGAATTCAAACATTTCGAGGCATAATTTATTTTCACAGCACTGGTTGCGTTATCCTTCATCTCGACAGTCGATGAAATTTGCTGAAAACCCATCCGTTTAAAACATAACCTAAAATGCAAACGAAAATATTTACCTCGTATTGGTTTTTAACCAACTCTACGATGTTTGAAGAATCATTGGATAATTGTCCACTAGTAGAACCTTCAATATGCTCCTGCAGCCTGTTATAGATGCTAATTTGTTCCTTGGTCACAGCAAAAATTATATTTATCGCATTCTGTTTCACTTTGAGATTAATTTGAGAGATACTCGGATAATCCAATCTGTCCGAATGTGTGTACATTCCGTCACGTAGATGGCATTGTCCGTCATTCGGGGTGATTATCCCACCTAACTATAAATAAGGGATAATTAGAAAATTAAAAATAATCAAAATAACAAAATATAAAATTTGTAAATTATTTTGGTTGCTTAGAGTGAAAACATTGTTTAAGTTTTCCTTATAGTCAAAAGAAACATCGAATTACGGTAGTCAATAACATCTAACCTAAAAATTCCGCCAAAACAAATGTCAAATTAGAGTAGCCAAAAAATCCTGTCAAAACAACCGTCAAGTTATAGTAGTTAAAAAACCTAACCTAAAACCCATTGTCAAAAGAAACGTCAAATTAGAATAGTCAAATAAAAACCTAACCTAAAAATTCTGTCAAAACGAACGTCAAATTTGAACAGTCAATAAGACCTAACCTAAAAATCATATCAAAACGAACGTCAAACTAGAGTAGTAAAAAAATCCTATCAAAACAAACGTCAAATTACAGAAGAAAAAACCTAACCTAAAAATCCTGTAAGAACAAATGTCAAATTAGAGTAGTCGAAAAACCTAACCTAAATATCCTGTCAAACAATAACTTAAAAATTAGCTTGTTTCAAAGTCAATTTACCTTTCCATCTCCAGCATAATGAAAACCAGCGTCTGTCGAGAATACAAGTAAACGTCTGGCTTGTTCCCTCCATCCGATTTCGTTTCTGCAAACAATTGCCTGCATAATAGCGTCAAATCCACCCTCAGGTGCGTCTAAGTTGCCGGAAACTGAAGCTCTATCGACCATGTGCTAATAAGAAAAACACATTAATTGTTGTTCATTTCTTTTTTTGTGAGTAATGTTAACACCAAGCAACTTTTTGAGTGTGCACTTTTCCAATAGGTTAAAGGAAATAGGTTTGGTTCTTTTGCGAGAAGATAGTGAGTGAAAAATCGGCTTTATTTTTAAGAACAAACATGTGATTCGGGGTTTGTAATTTGAAGTAGTAAGTAGTGTTATAGGAAAAAAAAATAAACAGAAGAGTTAATTGTCTGTATACATGCAGAAAAAAAGACTTAAATATTGTGTTTGTTATAGCTACTGTTGTTTGAGATTTTAAACTCGAATGTGATAAAGACAACGTGATAAACAATAAATCTACAAAAAAATAGTAAACTAATAACCATTATTGTAAAATAACAGACCAATTTTAATACACCATTATGTCAATTAAGTGCAAAATGCTGAAAGAAAAGTTATAAGCAATCACCACAAAAATAATCACCTCCACCGTTGGGTCAAAACATGTAATGCGGTGCAACGTTCATGCGTGTTTGTACAATATTTTGCAGCCCTATGAACTAATGCTGTAACTCTAAAAAATATCAATATACACACAAAAAAATATACATCCAAATGTACACAATTATTTTACAAGTGCAAAACTGTTTGTATTATGTATAATTATACGTAATAGTACTATTTTTCTTTTCAAATAAAAAGTGGAGTTACGGCATTTCTCTAATTGGCTTTAAGATAGATCGCGTTTGATTATTTGCTGCTTGTTAGTGAAACACGAGACTTACAGAGAACTGTCTTCCATCCCTCGACAGTTGCATGACATTCTTGAAACCGTAAGGTGCCGCACAATCCTTGCATGGTTCCACCAAACTATAACCATAATGTTGATACTAACACCTACATGCAGCAGCCATGTGAGAACGATGACATTTGAATAACAAATAATGACACAAACGTGAAAAGTTATCGTGCCGATTAGTGCTATATGTATTTTGATGTGACAAAATGTCCTATTGCTTATACAATATACTTTTGTTTATTTATTTTAACAACATAGGTATTTTAGTTTATCTACTTGTTTTATCTAGGTGAAGTAAAAAATAAGAAATAATCAAATTCGTTTAAATAATGAAGTCATTATTTGAACAAACTGTCATTATACAACACTCGTGACATTATAATCATTGGTGTGTATCATGATGGCGATTATATAGTCATAGATACGTATGCAATGAACTTATTAATGTGAGTCGTAGATAAACATTGTTATGTGATACTGAGTAAGAAATATTGTATCAGCAACTAGGTTTGAAATAAAACAAATAAATTCAAATGTCATACAGATAACAAGTATAAATGTACACATAAATTGCGCTAAAACTATGTTCAACAAAAACCAAAGCACTCCATTCATGCTATTACCAAGTTTTACAAATATGACTTACTTTGTGCAATTTGGGCATTTTTTTCTGTTTTAAAAAATTAGTTTATGTCCAAATCGTACAAACTTATTTATTATAAACCTGAATATCTCATCAATAGTGTCCAAGGGATGTTGAAATATTTTCCTAAAATCCTATACCATACAAAAATACAATGGGGACATGCTGGAAAATGTGATGTAGAAAAAGAAAACATTGATGCAAAAAGAATGTGTAGAAATAGATTTTTTTGTATGTTGAAGAAAGTTAAATAAGATAAAAGCGTCTATGAAAAAGAGGAAATCGTGATAATGGAAAATGGGTTTATATCGTAGATATAAGTATATTATAGTGCACATAATTTTTTACAGTTATATGTAATATATAAATGACAGATTGAATTACTTTGATAATGCCCAAAGAATAAGCATTCTGGAGTCATTTTTAGCGAGAAAAAAAATTAATAAGAAAAACTTGAACACATTTGAAATGAATCCAGAATTGTAGTTATGGTGCTGGGGCAAATATCTGTTAAATGTTACATAACACATTAATAAACAAACAATTTTAAATGAACATCATTGTCATAAGAGAAAGTATAATATTTAAATAATATATCAAGACCCGAGTATTATAAACGACAAATAAGCAATTTACTAGGTCAATCCCTTTAACTAGTGTTTACCATAGAACATCTCTATGGTGGTTATTAGATAATTTTAAATGTTTTTGAAATATCTGAAACGTAATCTGACAAAAAAATTTTTGCATTTTTTTCAAAGAAATACAAAATAAATCTTAATCCTCTTTCTATATTTATTAGCTGACAAAGAAATATTTTTTGGTAAAGTGGAAATATGTTTTGATACACATAACATAAAGAGTTAAAATTTACTACTATTTTTATTTTAAATTTGACTAAAATTTAGACTTGAATGCAGCAGCGCGTTATGCCATCATGGGGCGACTTTGAAAGATTTACTGCATTTTGCAGATCGGAATTTGTGTTTTACAGACTCTTTTGGACCATTCATCTTTACAGAATAGAATTCCAGAACAAAAGGAAAAGTGTTGACTGAAAATCTTTAAAGAATTTATACAGTTTTTCTCTTCTAACTTAGTCACGGATTTCTCATTAGTATCATACAGTATTAGATATAGTTTCGTTTATTGCAAAAAAGACTTGAGTTTAACTGCTAAAACTGCCTCCACACTTTTTGGGGATCCATAGGCAAGACTACTCTAAAGTTCATTTTTCAATTAACTATTTCATTCATGAAGTAAATATATATTACCTAAAAAATTGGGTTTTTAATATCGCTATTACAAAAATTTAATTATGCCTAACGTCACGCAGTTGACATTTCCACAATTTAGAATAGGTTTACTTCGCTGCTAACTGTTCGAAGATCTAATAAGTCGTTTATAATACCCATCCTTAGCGTTATGTAACATCGTAAAAGAAAATAGTGAATATGAATTCTACGGAAAAATTTTTTTTAGGTTAAGTAGACTTACTGAAAACTGAGAGGTGTTAGTGCTGAGGGTCATATGATTTCGATATCCGTAAGGGGCCTCGCATCCAGTACACGGCTCTTTCAACCTGACAAGTTCATATTTAGCAAAACAAAACCACTCGAAAAAATAACAAAGAAAATCATTACAAATCCATACCGTCGTAAAAAAAATCACACATTAGTCTTAGGCAGGAGTTTGAAACAGAACAATACTCACTTTTTCGGGACGGTACTAACATAGGGCATCACAACTTTGTCCACAAAACTTCCAAAACCCAGTCGGAAATTCGAAGTTATGTTACTCATCGTTTCCACTAAAAGATTCCCCAATTTCGACAGCTTTTCTTTGTCATCCTTCATGGAGTTACTCAAATCCATGAGATAATACAAATCGACAGGGTAATCTTCAGCTTGCGTGTAAGACATCGAAATTGTATATGATTGCCGCGCTCTTAGGTGCAGTTTAACTCTTTGCGGGCTAATTTGGATAATTTCTGACGATGATGAGGAACTGCTCGAACCAGACATGCTTCCCGATGAAGATCCTGAAGCACTGCCTGAAGCAGAACCTGAAATGCTTCCCGAATAACTTCCTTCAGCTGAACCAGAAGCATGGGCTTTAGATAACTCTTTCTGCAGTAAAATTTGTTGGATGTTATCGGGGTTGTAGACGTATTCTTCAGGGCATATGGTGCTCTGTGGACCTGATGGTTGGAAACATCTTGATCTTTGATCAAAATCCTCCTGGAAAAGAATAAAAATGTAAATTTGATTTCATGGGGTTGTTGTTTATTTTTGGACTTACTGGACTCCAACACCAAGCGCAGGAAGGTGTCTGTATGCAGTCGCTGCAGGTTACTTTGGACACGCATGGGTTTTGGACCAGTTTTTCAGGTACTTGGCTCAGTGCAATTGTTGGAAGTAGACATATTGAAAGTAGGTGTAGCGGAATCATTCTGTAAATAGAATTAAGTGTCAAAATTATACATGGTGGACGCTAGAAAACCAAAAGTTTAGAATTCAAAGACAAGACCAGTATTCTTAAATTAACGTTGAATAAAATGTTAAATTGTGTTGTCTTGTAAACAATTAATTTTTGTTTCTGTTATTTAATTTATTTGTTTCATTTCTAGTTGTTTAGTATTATTTTTGCTTTAATAAAAACATAGTTCTGATATTGTCACAAGTACTGTTGTTTTTTTATTGATCACACTTTTGTTGTTTTACATATTTTTGGTCACACCTGGTACTTGCAAGCAAATTCTTACATTCTAACATTTAACAAGAAAAGATGATAATAAAAAAATAACTTATATGTCGTAATTTGAAAGTTTAAATTCGTAATTTCTTTTATTTATTTATAAAAACTAGACAATTCAAATTTCACTTTATGACAAGCACTATAAATAAACGCCCCTGTACTTGACATGATTTCAAGAGTTTAAAAATAACCCTCCTATTAGTAAGAAGGTTTGGCAAACTCAACAAGAATAACCTATATTCAGTCTCTCATTTAATAAAAAAATAACTAATGAGGTAGATGTATATTCCCTAAATTTTGAACGTCTTTTTTACATATATTTCATTAAATTTTAAAGTTATCAATACTTAACACAAAGAAATATAACTATTTCATTATTGTAAAACATGGGTAGGTACTTGAGAACGAAATCTTTATTATGGTGCTAGAGATCGCAGTTCCTTGAACTGAACAACCAACCCATATAAGTGAAAAACAACTTGATCTTGAATTCTCTTTTTCTAAGGAATTCTCATTGAGTTCGCGTTTAGATATACAGCTTCTAAAGGGAAACTAACGGATCTCAATTCTCAGAAATATCGCATCATCTGGTGCAAATAAACGACATGATGCAGTTAATTCTAAGATTTTTTCATAGGCACCTACACAAATATCGTATATCAAGGAAGTAATATTGCAATGGTTTATTTTCAGAACGGTGAATCATCCGAAAAACACAATATTGTTTATATTGGCCCTCAGACTACTATATCTTAATATTTAAAGGCCAGTTGTTGGCCTAAATAGTGTGGAAATATGCAAAATAACTGGATAAATAAATAAGATATTAATGAATGAAATGCGCGCGCAGGACAGTCTAAATTAAACACCCACACTTATATCATTGTATAGTATGTGATTTCATCTCTAATTATTATAATAAGCCCGAAAAATATGGATAAATATCATTGTTTATAACTATTTTCACGATAGAAATGAACAAATTGTGTAAACAAACCTTAGCAAGAGGTCTAAAGATAAGATTAATCATTATCTAGGGATATCAATAGATAAGAACAATAGTTTAACCTACTTGATCGCTTTATCTTTTAGGCAAAGCTCTCCTAATGTTGTTATCAATCACCTTCCAGAATTGGTTTGATTACATATCATTTAATCACCACACTGACAAAACTGTCACACCTTCCTTTACTACACGAAGAAACCATACGCACACACACAAAACTCACTAAATATGGGCTCTTCTCATGCACTGCCAACTTTCGATGGCTTCATTTTAATTTAACTATAGAAAGCTACGATATTAATTGAACGAGAACTTTATTATAATATAATCGTAAATACCGCAAAAATATGCTTATCTGTATTTTAATATACGGTATTTATGGTTATGAAGAACGTAGGTTTTAGTTATGTTGTGTTGTCGCCTTGACTCAAGAATCACGTGACACTCGAGGCAAGATGGCCGGGATGTAAACAAATAGATTGTTGTGGTTTCTACTGCTGCTGAGGCTGCTATGGATAAAGCTATGGATTATCTCGATTTGCTGTTGATTTTGTTAGTGTAAAAATGATGTTTGAGGTTTGTTCTTTTATATGTATAAAAAGTACGGATATAGTCGTGATTGATTTACTGATTTCTAGGTTATGTCCGTATTATGGTATATTATTTGACGAGCACATAACTAAGGATGTAAATCGCGAACGGTTTATATCCGTTGTGTGCAAGTCGAACACGACGTTTTAACGACTCATAAATTCCCTTTTATATCAAATATTTTAAATGTATTTGTCAACCGTAGCGATGCAAACTGTCACATAACTGTCATCCGTGTAAGTTTTGACAGTCTTTGACACTAGCGTTGTATAATTATGACAGTTCGTTCAGATAATGAACTCTTTATTTGAATGAACTGTCATTATTATACAACGCTGATGGGGATTATATACATATGGAATGAACTTGTTATATGTGAATCGTCGATAAAGGGGCTATTTTTTCTAGGTTTGCGAATAAAGCGGCTTTCTAATGTACTTAATTATTTTATTAATTTAAGCGTCAGTTAATAAATAAATAGTACATATAAATTTATTTCTAACGTTTTAAAATTTTGCTTTCATGCTTTATTCTTAAAAAGTGGAAATAACTGATCCTGCTAAATACATTTAGAAAGGACAGCTGTAGGCGTATTATATAATATATATATCGTACACATTTTAACATTGCTATTATAATAATAATATAATAATATAAAGAGTTTATATCTACAAATTTAATGGAGACCACATATTATTACTAATTTAGAGATTCAATTTATTTTTTATGCCATATTAAACGTAAAGATACTTTATATTATAATATATTGCTTAACCTACAATATTATGTACAGTCTTTTCGTTATACAGTCACCGTCTAAAATAATTCTATAGTTAATAATGAGGGAAGAAATAGCGGAATCATGTGTTAATTTCAAAATACTTTACTAATAAATTTCTAGCTGTAATTTTTTCCACATCAAAATAAACTGTCTTGTTATGGAAGCATATGTTCTGTACAGGGTGGTCCACAAAAGTGTCTAATATAATAATCTAACAATAATATATAGGTTGTTCTTAATAGTCTTAGAGAAAGACATGGTGTTTCTTTTCTGACAAAGAAATTTGTAACAATAATAACAATAATAAATGACCCAAGAACAACAATATTAATAATATGGAATGTAATATTCAAACAATGAGTATGTGAGTATATTTTACTAAAATAGTTACAAAAAATAATACTGTAACTTAATATGTATAAAGTAGTGTTTAGGCATATCAATTATTTACCCAATATTTGGTATTTTATTGCCGTATTGAAAAATATTTCTAAACACATCTTTCACTGTATAGCTTTTACATACCTAAGTTGGTACTTGCAAGACTTCACAAGACTGATGGGCTTTATTTAGCTACACTATCTTCTAAACAATTTGAAAAAGATGCTATACTTTATTATAATTTTATTGAAAAAAGAATTATATTATATTATGTTAAATATTTTATTATACAGGTGGTCTATATGTTATATACATCTATATAAATTAAATCTGGTAATGACTAGAAGAATCACGGGTTTATAACCTAAAAACATACACAAATTGCGTCTAATCATGTTTAGCCATATTCGTATAATATTGGGGACATTCGTTTGTTGGTGTGGTAGGCCTGTTGACAGCCTTCGGGTGCTTCACAGGGGATTCATAACCTTGCGCCGAAGTAATTTTACAATTCTGCAGGTTATTCGCTACGACATTTTCTAAAACTTTTTCGGATTCCCCGCATTTGACGTATTGCTGTTGCTTGTCAAAGTAATTGACAGATGACGCCGGTGTTCTATTGTTGTTGGTCGTCTCAAAATCATCTGCAATATTAATATTTATAAATTATTGTTACGTAAAATATTGTAGTGTGAGATGGGTTACCTTCGTTTTCGTCAAAATTCGTACAAAAGTAGCTTCTATTGTGGATTACGTTAGTTGTCAAATCTAAGTATTCCATACCATCGCTGAGCATCTTGTCGAATTTTTTCGATAAGAAGTTGAAAGATGGCCGCTCATTTGGGTCGATATGCCAACATGACTGCATTGTTTTATATCTGGAATTAAAACAAAATTTTCATGTTTAAAATTATAATGATGATATGATACTGCTTAAAAAAAATAGGGGAACACTTTTTTCGACACCTGTAACTTTTTAAATAATCGTTCTAGGCAATTAAAAATTGATTAAATTAAGTATCAAGGATAAAATGTTCGTTTATACCTACATGTTGCTATAATAGCATGAACAGATTTTGCAAGAAGTAAATATAATTCAATATGGAGGCAATTTGAGTCTTTTTATTACCTCAACAAAAAATACAGGCTTCATTTAAAACAGAAACAAAAACCTTAAACGTAAAAATTAGTGACGGATTTCTTTACCTGTATAAGGTATAAAATACAGCGAAAAAAATATTGAAAATAAGTAGAAAATAAAGCTATAAATTAATTCCGATATATTTAACTGTAAAATGAAACCCAAATTGTACAAAAAATGATTAATAATTAATCGTTGTTATTAATCTTTCGATGGTTCACTCCAATCGAACGAACGATATGATTTCTTGTCCCGATTTTCAAGTTTCTTCCAGTTTAAGAAATTTACCTTAAACTAACGAAATATTTAGGTACGATGTTTTTCCATCATGGAGTGCATGTACGCCAATGATTGCGTCTCGGGTAAAACATCTCGAGTTTGTATTGAGCTGTGACATGGGTAATATGGTCGTTTTTTATATTTTTTCATGCCACAATTATCACTTTTTTTGTTTTTTTTAGTGGAGAAGTGTGGTAAAAAGTGTACTGTAAAACATGTATTTTATAATATGGGTTGGGCTATATGAACTATATTTGACATAACCGAAAGACGTATAAGTAATATATTCATTTTGTTCATGACAAGAAATTGAATATTTAATATTCTAAGAAGTTTCACTGAATATTTTATCAATTTTGAATAATAAATAACGGTTTACTTGAAGACGAATTTAGAACTGGGTATACAAGTCATTATATTTTGTCTATTTGAATAATAAACATCCATGACGTATGAATTCTAAAGTTATCCAGTTTTATCTTAAAAAAGGAAAACAAAAAATCACATATTTATTGGCCTTCATATTAAAAATGGAAAATTTGGCTCGATCAAATAATTTCTTTTGCCGTTCACTGCTCTTGAAACATTCTACAAGAACGAAAATTTAAGATGGAAGAGCAAGTTATTATCTTAATGGAGTTTCAATTTTGTTTATTATTGATAAATTTTGGTTTTCTACTTGTAAGGTAAAAATTGAAAACGTCGATCAAGTTTCAGGGTAACAAATATTGTCCAATCAAGTTTATTTTAGATGCTTCCTACTGCGTTTCTTACTGACATTTTGTTTTGAGTTTTGAGTTCTAACTTCTAATATTGCCAAACTTGATTTGCCTAGAACTATTATTTAAAAAGTTAGGAAAAACGTGTTCCGCTAATTTTTTTGAGCCGTGTATAATATATTGTTATATAATATTGAGCCAGATAGCAGATCGACGAAAATCAATAGGAGTTTTACATATTCAATCAAGAATCGGATGCGAACTCTGAAAATCTTACGTTGAACTTTCTAGACGCTAATTTTACAGTCGTTCTACTTTGCCTTTGACAGCCTGTGCAATATTTAATTAAAATTGCTGCCATTCAGGCAAATAGAGGTAACGAGCAATTCACAGCATTTTAAAAGGTAACTTTTCCGTCTTCCCCGCTATTACCTGTTTTACATAATCCTCTCTGTAGAGTGAAGGGACAAAGCGTTATTCCTGGTCGTTGAAATCTCATTTGAGGTATTCCAGGAAACGAGGCAATTATGAGATAGTTTCTTTTATGTGAGGAAAATATTCAGGAGAGAGATCTGTTTGAAACTGAAAAATAAAAATAACTACTTACAGTGCAACTGAACAATTTTCTGGTCTCTCCATTCTGTACCCTTGTCGTAACAAATGGAACAAATTCTGCACTGGAACTCCTGGATACGGTGTCGCTCCCAATGTTACCAACTCCCATACCAAAATTCCAAAACTCCAAACGTCCGATTTTGCCGTATACACATGGTCAGATAAAGATTCAGGCGCCATCCATTTCACAGGAACTAGAACAGCAAAACGGTAAAAATACATCAATTTTTTACCATTCATCTACAAAATACTGATCAAAAAACATCAACCACCCTTCCATTTACCAATAACATCCCTCACCCCACCCCAAAAACCTGAAATCAATCAATAATCTCAATCGAAAACTCAATATATTCGATCGAGAAGCGATGTTACCAAAGTCCGACAATAGATGGCGTTACCGTCGGCCGCTTATATCGGGTAGTGGGGAAATTAGTCTACCGCGGGCCCACGCGTTGTCAGCTGGTGATTTTTCCGTCGTTTTTCGCGTGTAAAATTTTCAGGAGATGCCCTGAAAAGTGTTGTTAAGTGTTAATCGTCTGCCGGGCTACGTTTTTCACGCGTTATATCTGGGTTATCGGTGAGTACTTGTTTATCGGTGAGTACTTGATTAAAGAATCTTTCAAGGTCATTTTCGGTTTCAACCCAGGTTCCTGTTTTCACCGTTGTTGTATTTGAAGGTTATGGGTGTATTTTGGATTAATTTAGTTGTTAGAAATTGTTATTAATATAGGGTTATGATACGAAATAACGTGTTTTTACGGGTTTTTGTATCGAAATATTCGGGTTTCTTACTATTTTGATATCGGTAACCGCAAATAACCTAAAAATGGAAGGTATCATGAAGTAATGAGTGTATTTGTCAATTTTAGGTTGCACCTGCCTGGAGTTTGGGGAGAAAAGAGATGCTTGGAGAAAATAAAGATTCCTGGGGAGAGTAGGAAGACCTGGAGGGATTTTGAATTTGGAAGACAACGCACTCAAAAATGCGGTAAGTCACGTGATTTTCTTTTTATACTAGTGCAATCTAGGGTTTGGTACTTTCAAAAATTCAGATCATCCCTCTCAAGAGGGTGGCTTATCCCGTTAGGTTAATTATATTGGTTATAGGTATATTTTAGACGATTATAACACGTTTGATCATAATTCTTGCATTATTTTTAGACTTGTAATTTTTTAAGTAAATTTAGAGCATTTTTACAACTATCGGTATTTAAAAAACATCGGACCATCCCTCTCAGAGGGTGTCTTTACCTGCTATGCTAATTATGTTGTTTATTGGTATATTGTAGATAATTAGGGCAAGTTTGATCATAATTCTTCTATTAGTTTTAGACTTGGGATTTTTAAAGTAAATTTAGACAATTTTTGCAAATTTCGGTATTTAAGAAATATCGGATCATCCCTCTCAGAGCGTGTCTTTACCTGCTATGCTAATTATATTGTTTATTGGTATATTTTCTATAATTATGACAAGTTTGATAATAATTCTTGTATTATTTTTAGACTTGTGATTATTTAACTAAATTTAGAGCATTTTTGCAACTTCGCTATTTTAAAAACTCGGACCATCCCTCTCAGAGGGTGTCTTTACCTGATATGCTAATTATGTTGTTTATTGGTATATTGTAGATAATTAGGGCCAGTTTGATCATAATTCTTCTATTAGTTTTAGACTTGGGATTTTTAAAGTAAATTTAGACAATTTTTGCAAATTTCGGTATTTAAGAAATATCGGATCATCCCTCTCAGAGGGTGTCTTTGCCTGCTATGCTAATTATATTGTTTATTGGTATGTTTTCTATAATTATGACAAGTTTGATCATAATTCTTGTATTATTTTTAGACTTGTGATAATTTAAGTAAATTTAGAGCATTTTTGCAACTTCGCTATTTTAGAAACTCGGACCATCCCTCTCAGAGGGTGTCTTTACCTGCTATCTAATTATGTTGTTTATTGGTATATTGTAGACAATTAGGGCAAGTTTGATCATAATTCTTCTACTAGTTTCTGACTTGGGATTTTAAAAGTAAATTTATACAATTTTTGCAAATTTCGGTATTTAAGAAACATCGGAGCATCCCTCTCAGAGGGTGTCTTTACCTGCTATGCTAATTATATTGTTTATTGGTATATTTTCTATAATTATGACAAGTTTGATCATAATTCTTGTATTATTTTTAGACTTGTGATTATTTCAGTAAATTTAGAGCATTTTTGCAACTTCGCTATTTTAAAAATTCGGACCATCCCTCTCAGAGGGTGTCTTTACCTGCTATGCTAATTATGTTGTTTATTGGTATATCGTAGATAATTAGGGAAAATTTGATCATAATTCTTCTATTAGTTTTAGACTTGGGATTTTTAAAGTAAAGTTAGACAATTTTTGCAAATTTCGGTATTTAAGAAACATCGGATCATCCCTCTCAGAGGGTGTCTTTACCTGCTATGCTAATTATATTGTTTATTGGTATATTTTCTATAATTATGACAAGTTTGATAATTATTCTTGTATTATTTTTAGACTTGTGATTATTTAATTAAATTTAGAGCATTTTTGCAACTTCGCTATTTTAAAAACTCGGACCATCCCTCTCAGAGGGTGTCTTTACCTGCTACGCTAATTATATTGTTTATTGGTATATTGTAGATAATTAGGGCAAGTTTGATCATTTATTCTTCAATTAGTTTTAGACTTGGGATTTTAAAAGTAAATTTAGACAATTTTTGCAAATTTCGGTATTTAAGAAATATCGGATCATCCCTCTCAGAGGGTGTCTTTGCCTGCTATGCTAATTATATTGTTTATTAGTGTATTTTCTATAATTATGACAAGTTTGATCATAATTCTTGTATTATTTTTAGACTTTTGATTATTTCAGTAAATTTAGAGCATTTTTGCAACTTCGCTATTTTAAAAACTCGGACCATCCCTCTCAGAGGATGTCTATACCTGCTATGCTATCTATGTTGTTTATTGGTATATTGTAGATAATTAGGGCAAGTTTGATCATTTATTCTTCTATTAGTTTTAGACTTGGGATTTTAAAAGTAAATTTAGACAATTTTTGCAAATTTCGGTATTTAAGAAATATCGGATCATCCCTCTCAGAGCGTGTCTTTACCTGCTATGCTAATTATATTGTTTATTGGTATATTTTCTATAATTATGACAAGTTTGATCATAATTCTTGTATTATTTTTAGACTTGTGATTATTTAAGTAAATTTAGAGCATTTTTGTAACTTCGCCATTTTAAAAACTCGGACCATCCCTCTCAGAGGGTGTCTTTACCTGCTATGCTAATTATATTGTTTATTGGTATATTTTCTATAATTATGACAAGTTGATCATAATTCTTGAATTATTTTTAGACTTGTGATTATTTAAGTAAATTTAGAGCATTTTTGCAACTTCGCTATTTTAAAAACTCGGACCATCCCTCTCAGAGGGTGTCTTTACCTGCTATGCTAATTATGTTGTTTATTGGTATATTGTAGATAATTAGGGCAAGTTTGATCATAATTCTTCTATTAGTTTCTGACTTGGGATTTTAAAAGTAAATTTAGACAATTTTTGCAAATTTCGGTAGTTAAGAAATATCGGATCATCCCTTTCAGAAGGTGTCTTTGCCTGCTATGCTAATTATATTGTTTATTACTATATTTTCTATAATTCTGACAAGTTTGATCATAATTCTTGTATTATTTTTAGACTTCTGATTAGCTAAGTAAATTTAGAGCATTTTTGTAACTTCGCTATTTTAAAAACTCGGACCATCCCTCTCAGAAGGTGTCTTTACCTGCTATGCTAATTATGTTGTTTATTGGTATATTGTAGATAATTAGGGCAAGTTTGATCATAATTCTTCTATTAGTTTCTGACTTGGGATTTTAAAAGTAAATTTAGACAATTTTTGCAAATTTCGGTATTTAAGAAATATCGGATCATCCCTCTTAGAGGGTGTCTTTGCCTGCTATGCTAATTATATTGTTTATTGGTATATTTTCTATAATTATGACAAGTTTGATCATAATTCTTGTATTATTTTTAGACTTCTGATTATTTAAGTAAATTTACAGCATTTTTGGAACTTCGCTATTTTAAAAACTCGGACCATCCCTCTCAGAAGGTGTCTTTACCTGCTATGCTAATTATGTTGTTTATTGGTATATTGTAGATAATTAGGGCAAGTTTGATCATAATTCTTCTATTAGCTTCTGACTTGGGATTTTAAAAGTAAATTTAGACAATTTTTGCAAATTTCGGTATTTAAGAAATATCGGATCATCCCTCTTAGAGGGTGTCTTTGCCTGCTATGCTAATTATATTGTTTATTGGTATATTTTCTATAATTATGACAAGTTTGATCATAATTCTTCTATTAGTTTTAGACTTGGGATTTTAAAAGTAAATTTAGACAATTTTTGCAAATTTCGGTATTTAAAAAAATCGGATCATCGCTCTCAGAGGGTGTCTTTACCTGCTATGCTAATTATGTTGTTTATTGGTATATTGTAGATAATTAGGGCAAGTTTGATCATAATTCTTCTATTAGTTTTAGACTTGGGATTTTTAAGTAAATTTAGACAATTCTTGCAACTTTCGGTATTTAAAAAAATCGGATCATCCCTCTCAGAGGGTGTGTTTGCCTGCTATGCTAATTATATTGTTTATTGGTATATTTTCTATAATTATGACAAGTTTGGTCATAATTCTTCTATTAGTTTTACACTTGGGATTTTTCAAGTAAATTTGGACAATTTTTGCACATTTCGGTATTTAAAAAAAAATCGTATCATCCCTCTCAGAGGGAGTCTTTGCCTGCTATGCGAATTATATTGTTTATTGGTATATTTTCTATAATTATGACAAGTTTGATCATAATTCTTGCATTATTTTTAGACTTGTGATTTTTTTAAGTAAATTTAGTTTATTTCTACAACTTTCTGGGTATTTTTTTAAAATCTTTTAATAATTCAATCAAATCAACTAATAATTTAAAAAAATAAAAGCTAAACGAAAAACGTGTGCTATGGCTTCATATTATTTATATTGCCTATCACCAAAACTAAAATTTGGTAATACTAGTAAAATGGTTCATAAAAGCACGAACGTCCCACATGTTGAGTTTAAGTTTTCAACACAGCAATTTTACGTGCTGACAGAGCACACTCGTATAACCGAATAAACTGCAGCCTCTCACATAAAATCGACCTCTAAAATCCACTAAAACTACTGGAATGTCAGTCGAAAATGGCCCCAGCCCCCGATATTACAATACCGCCCCCCAAACTAACCCCAATAGAATCTACATGGCGCCGACATTAAAACTAATATTATGCTACATACCTCTGCCTTTACTGCGCTTGTAGTAGGCGTTGTCCTCATAAACGTCTCTCGTCAGCCCAAAGTCGGATATTTTGCAAATTTTTCCAGACGCTAGCAAGATATTTCTGGCAGCAAGATCCCTGTGGACTAGCTAAAGGAAAAAGAAAAATTTTTTTGATATTTTTGCATAACTATTGTTTTGTGATGGGAATCTCGTTTTACCTTTATTTCTGTTAAGTAGGTCATGCCGTTGCTGATCTGCCATGCGAAAGATAATATGTCGTTTGGCGTTATTTTCTCCTTGTCAGTGCTGGGAATGTCGTAGTCTTGCTCGTTATTGGTTTCCAATCTGGTGGTCATGGGCGGATCACTTTCGGATTTTAGGTGTCTGCTTCTTCTTAAATAACTTCTGCAATGTTTATATGTTTTTGTATTTTAGTTTATAGTGTCCTAATTATTGTCGGTCGCATGTTGGACTCCTGTCTTAAAGATGTTTTAACTCTTTATTGCATGATGTTTTATTTTATGGCAAAAATGAGAAGGGATAAAATTTGTTTGACACAAGTCCTTGTAAAAATTCCTGTGGTCAAAAGAAAGAAAAATATTTACTTAAATAGTTTTGATTACGTGGGTTTTGTAAATAGAAATTTACTCAAAATATATGTTCATTAGGGCTTCCAATCCCGGACAAAATACTGATCCCAGGATTTCGGGATTAAAGATTTTGTAATCCCGGGATTGATTCCGGGATTCATGAAAAATCCCAAAAATTGCCGGATTGGAATGCCTGGGATGCCAAAAGTTACCAAATCTAGTCAGTAACAAACGCACTAAGAAACGACTAAAATAAACTTGATTGGACAATATTTTTTACCCTGAAACTTGATCGACGTTTTCAAATTTTACGTTACAAGTAAATTTCTTGTCATGAACAAAATGAATATATTACTTGTACGTCTTTCGGTTATGTCAAATATAGTTCACATAGCCCAACCCATATTATAAAATACATTTTTTGCAGTGCACTTTTTGACACAACTTTTCCACTAAAAAAGCTAAAATACGATAATTGTGCCATGAAAAAATGTAAAAACGACCATATTACCGCTGTCACAGCTCAATACAAACTCGAGATGTTTTAACCGAGACGCAATCTATGGCGTACATGCAACTCCATGATGGAAAAACATCGTACCTAAATATTTCGTTAGTTTAAGGTAAATTTCTTAAACTGGAAGTAACTTGAAAATCGGAACACGAAATGATATCGTTCGTTCGATTGGAGTAAATACATCGAAAGTACATCGAAAGATTAATAACAACGATTAATAACAAATCATTTTTGATTCAATTTGGGTTTCATTTTACAGTTAAATATATCGGAATGAATTTATATCTTTATTTTCTACTTATTTTCAATACTTTTTTCGCTGTATTTTATACCTATTTCCAAATTTTATATTCTGTAGTACATCACTGAATACAGGTAAAGAAATCCGCAACTAGTTTTGACGTTTATGTTTTTGTTTCTGTTTTAAATGAAGCCTTGAATTATATTTACTTCTTGCAAAATCTGTTCCTCCTATTATAGCAACATGTTGGTATAAGCGAACATTTTATCCTTGATACTTAATTTAATCAGATATGGTGCTGTTATAGATTGTAGTTCATACTTAAAAAATTGCTGTTCAAATGATTTATTGTAGATCAGTGCCCACACTTCAACAATTAACAAAAAATAAGAAAATCATTTAGATTTAACTTTTTTGAGATCCCGGGATTTAGACTTATAATCCCGGGATCCCGAAAAAGCTCATTATTTGTCGGGATCCCGGGATTGGAAACCCTAATGTTCATGTGTTGATGAATAAAAAAAAGCAAAACTGGATTTTGGGAATTCATAGAATTTTAGTGAGTGAATAAAGTGATTTTTTTTGGCGAAATCCGAATGTTTTGTAAAAGAACGACCCATAATGTTACAATTACATTTATTTCCTTCATCTATCGCCCCAAGCAGTCAATCTTACAGTTATATTTCGTTGTTTTGTGGGATAAGCTATCGATTGGTATCAGTTTTATCGACTGAATTTGAATTTCCTAACCAAAATCTAGAATGACTGTTGTAAAACAAAAATAAACTAAAAATATGCTGTTCTATTCACTCAATTCACCATAAATATATTCATTCATATATTCAGGATAACGTTCCAGTAATGTGGTCCTGTTATTCTATGGGTGTATCAATTGTACGAGATCAATTTCACTCGGTATATAGTCATATGCTGTTCAGCCATCATGCTGCGATAGCTAGGTATATACGTAATACGTTTCGTTGCGTTGTAAACTCTGGTCACGCGAGAACAGCGTATAATAATATAGTACGTACATACTCTAGAGGGGTAGAAGAATTCAAACAAAACACCTCGAACAAATAGCTTGTACCGACTATGTACGTCGGTAGAGACGGGTGATCAATTTCGTTCATCGCTCCTTGTTGACTTTGCTTGTTAACTCCACCCCCTAGGGCTTTGGACCTATTCCGTAAAATGTATTATGATCCGTTATAGGGCCACAGTAAACAAATGTACAAATTCGAGGGAATACTGTACAAATGTTTGCAATGGAAGGGTTAGTACTACATTTTGTAATGATTCTGTACTAGGGGCCAATTTTGATGTTCAAGCTAGAGGGATGAAAGTGTGTTTTTTACAGGTATTTAAAATTCAATTACGTGATCGAGATTTTAAAATTGTCTTAGTGTGTAAATATTCATAAATGTGATATTGCTTAGCGATTAGGGTAATGTGTTATTGATGGTCAGCAGTGCCATGGCGTAGCTACATATTCAGCGCCCTTGAATAAGCAAAATCGGTGCGCCCAACCCCTTGGTTTTCGGAAGATGTCTGGCAAAATTTATTTTGAGATTCTATCGAGATCGAGCGTGTTTGCATTAAAATAAAACGAATTAGCCAGGATTTGACAGATATTGTCAGTAGGTATTGTCAAAAAATCAGCCTTTAACACTACCTACTGTCATTAGAATAAAAATATTTGGCAAATCCTATATTAATGCAGATACGACCTCGATCAAATAGAATTTGTTCCTACAGCTAAACTATTAATTTTACCAAAAAATGTCATAGACATAAATTATACAAAATTTCCTCTACTTTAATTTATTATTTCAACGTTCTGAATACTGTCAAAAGTTTCAAATTTTCCTGGCTACCTATTATTAATATAGACACGATTTCGAGCAAATAGAATGTGCTCCTGCAGCTAAACTATTATTTTTACCAAAAAATGTTATCGACATAAATTATACAAAATTTCCTCTACTTTAATTTATTATTTATCTATTTTGACGAAATAACAGAAATGACGGCTCCTTTGCAAAATCGTTGAAATATGCTAAGAATAAATAGCTAGTTCCTTTGGATCCCTTTGAACCAAAAGCTTTTCAGCTCTAAGTTTTGTCATAAAACTTCTAAATATGAACTTTCGTCCAGATACCTTTAGTAGCTTCTGCGGAATCGTCGCCAATTGTTTTTTATTTTTTGATTACTGACAATTTATTCCAAATTCAACGCATTCAACAATAAAAGATGCATTTTTAACATTTTAGCACTTTCTTTACAACACCTTTTTGAGCACGACTTTTTCCAGATCTCTAAATATACCTGAATTATTTCTTAGTTTTCTACTTAAATTAAGAACTAATCGACAACTAGTTGACCTTTCTTGACTATTTCTGTATAAAATGCCAACAAAAAAAAAATTAAGCAACCAAGACTGTAAATGAATACGAAAGAAAATATAAAATAATTTTTTAACTAGTCGTCTATTTTTGATAAAAAAATTAAAACCATTTTTTATATGATAATATTCAGGGAACACATTTGGTGAAGGCGCCGGGGCAGATGTTTTGTCTCTGTTTTTTTTCTATGTTTTACAATTAAATCGAATTATTTATTTAGATTTGACTACTTTACTGAAATAGTTATTATTTTGCAACAGTTTTAAATCAAAAAATTTCCAATGTCTGGTTTGGAAATAAATCGAATTTATTCATTTAAAGTTGATTATTTTGCTGTTTCTTTTTCCATCTTGAACATCTTGAAATATGAAGACTTAGTAACCTTTATTGGGTCCTTTGTACATTCCCCTGAACTTGCAAGGCAAACTTTTCAACTGCTATAATACTGTACCGACAGCAAAGCTCTCCTGGTGGACTGGTTGCAGGGACCAACTTAAAATAATGAATTTTTAAAACCGTCCATAATGAAACTAATATAGTACGTGATGTAAGCTAAACCATTCGAAACTTTTTCCACATTCAAATCACTTAAATTGGATATGCAGCGTGCACCGTGGTAAGTCTGCAGAATGTCACAGGAGAGAGGAAACTTGAAAACGTAGTTTAGGGAAAATTCTCGAGAGCTCGGATGCGACATCTGCTTAGGTCTCGCGAACAAGACCAGAACGAGCCACGTCACCAAGCACAGTAGTCCATTTTGCAATTTTAACTGATCAAAATTACTATTTTTTTTGTAAATGAACTTTCAATTTAAAACCTTGGTTGTGTGTGGTATCATTGAGTAGATATTGTAGAACATCACGTCTTTCGTAGGATAGAAATTTTAGCTAGTTATCGCTAAAAACTGTAAACTTAATTAAAATTCCAAACTATCATTAAGGAATATTTAATATATAGAGATTAAATATATAGACACTAATAAAAGCACAAATCAGAGTTTAATACCACAATTCATCGTATCCACGCATAAAACATTTAAAACGTCACCATACAACTATTACATATAATACGAAATAAACTCCAATAAGCAATATGTACGTAATTCAACATAATAAACACCAGATCTACGATAGCTTTGACTATCGTAGTGTTCAGTCGCCCCCACTCCGCGACTGTAGCTATGTGACCGCGGCAGATAAGTAACCAGCGCCGTTGCCTAGCAATGTCAACAACGGGCTAGGTTCTTCTCCGCCATTGTTGCTCATTTGCTGTGTACATTAAAAATGGTAATTTCGTCGCGATTTTTGATCGGTTTTTTTTCGGGACAAACGGCGAATTATCTTGTGAAAATTTGTAGAAGCGTGCTAAATGTGATTTGTGATATCTTGCGTATGGTTTGTGACGAATTTGAGCTGATTTACGAACAATACCAACGTGTAGCCGGGATTGCATAAGCGGTGAGTCTTTTTGTTTGTTTTTTCAGAGTTTTATGGAGGATTTGTATGGATTTCTGTCTCTAAATTAGGTAGTTATCTACGCAGATATGATGTTTATAAAATTCTGCACAAAAGAAGGCATTTACCACTTACGCTTGTATTCAGTGAGTGGTTTATTTTATACTACTAATAACTTATTTTATACTAATTTTAGGCCAATTTTAGCCCGGTATCGCAAAATTAAGTTTATGAGTTCTAAAGAAGAGTTGGACAGACTTATGTTTTACCATTTTTAATTAAACACAGTCTAAAACCAGTCCTAAGTCTTCTTCTGTCTGCCCTCTCTCCCTCATCTGTATTTTAATGTTTCTTGCGTCTCAAATTTTTAGTGTTTTTCTAAAAATTCTGTGATTTTTTTCTTTTGTGCTTCCTCCTTTTTTAGTAACAAATGTTTTCTTCATGCATTACATAATAATGTTACAGAAGAACAGATTCTTTTTACTTTATTTGGGTGTTTCAGGCCAGAATAATAAGTTTGTATTTAAATTGAGATGGCATGAGTTCAACTGTTATCTCCAAAGGTGATGTATTATTGATTATTAATGTCCGTAATTCTGACACTCGGAATTTGGACAAAATGCGCACAATTAATTGTAATATAGCAAATATTTTTAATATAGCAAATATTTTTTTTTATCGATAATCAGCTTGAATTCTGTTTGAGTTCGAGACGGTAAATTATTATCTTAGAGTGACTATTTATTAAAAAATTTCTTCCTATTGTTTAAACAATCAATTATTATTCATTTTCAACTTTTTTTCTAATTATAGTGGAAGTCAGCCATTTGTGAAATTAACTTTAACTTAATAAATTTCATGTTCGACATATATAATACCCCTATTATCTATATTAGCTAGTAAACCCGCAGCAAAAATTAGTTTTTTTTGATCGGTCTGGCTAACTGATATTCTGTAGTGACATCATTTATATTTTGGAATGATTTCCATTGTTTAAATAATAAAATGTTATATTGCTATATCATTTATTCGAAAACATTCAATTGATTTAAAATCTCTTTTTTGGACAAGTGGGAATTACATTTCTTTCTAAAATATTAAATTTCCCAAAGTCAAAAATTGTATTAATCACATTTCTTTCTCCATTTCTTATGCTTATCTCCTACCACTTCGTGTCGCAAGATAATGTTGATTTTTTGCTGTCTGGAAACTGTTCCCTGTACGTTGTATGAAATATCGAAAACGAATATTATTTTATTATTTAAACAACGGAAAATATTCCCCAAAATAGAAATGATGTTTAAAGAAATGACATTTGTTTAAACATATGTTGGTTTAATAGATAATATAGGCTAGATATACATGAAATTTATAAGTTAACTTCACAAAAACTGACTCTTCTACCATAATTAAAAAAAGTTGAAAATGAATTATAATGGACTTATTCACAAATTCACCAAATCAGCAATATTTGGAAACGATTTGGAGGGGATCGTTGCTTTCTAAATAAAATTAACCACCCTAGTGTCCATTAGGGAAAGATTCCTATGTAATACTTAAACAAATTAAGTATCAACAACACCCTTAAATTTGTAAATAATACACAGAGAGAAAAGATTTCTTGTTTTAAAGAAATGTATTTGTTTGAATTTATTCTTTTGTGTCAAAACATATTTCTTTGACGCCAACAATATTTACTTCATTGAATACTCTAGTTTATTTGCTTGCAGAGATTAATTTATTTGAAATATTTATTTATGTGGAATAAATATATATGGATACAAAGAAAAATTACTTTCCTTTAAAGTAATATTTTAGTTTTGATTTAAAAAAACGTTTCTTTACACCAATGAAATATAATTTTGATTCTAACATATAAATTTGTATATAAGGAGAGATTTATTTCGCTTAAAGTAATATTTTTGTTTTGCCTTTAAAATAGGTTTACTTCCACCAAAGAAATCATATTTTGATTCAAATAAATATATTTTTAATGTCATCCAACTGTATTGTTAGATGGCGCTGTAAACACTCTCCTCGCACTTCGTACTCGAGAGTATAAAGCCGCGTGATCAACAGTATAGAACTTATAGAGTAAATACAGTGCCTGAAGGTTCAAGTTGCGATTCCAAATCAGAGTACACTTTACTAACTTAACCTTGACTATATGTTGGGTTGGGAAGACCAAGCACTGGTCGAGGATGTGCGACATCCCAATAAAGGAGGTGACACATGGCGAGTCTTCCGAAAAATTCTTGTCTATTAATTCCTTCAACAAATTAATAATTTTAAGCATTTTAACTCACCAACAATTTTGTTAATTTAAAAAAATGTAATTCTTTCACTCAACACAATCATAATTATTTGAAGTAAATAAATCTCATTTCTTATAATACACAAATTGCAAACTTTTTAACTAGAAACATAAGTTGTTTGACACAAATCAACGTTCTTTCTCCCAAACAAATATTTCAAATAAATGCGTTTTTATCCGCAAATAAATATTTCTTTGCGTCTATTGAAACAACAAATTTCTTTGAATCAATGCATATTTATTTGAATCAAACAAAAATTTCTCTCTGTGTAGTGGTCAAAAGAGTAGTACACCGTATTATTATGAAAATATAACGCATTTTTAGTCAACCTAAATTGATATTATTAGCAATTTCTTAATTACTGTTCCTTATGTCACTTTTGATTAAATTGAAACATAACCCTAAAATAATTTTGAACGGCTATCTTTGCATTCGCGACCACTGTGAGACGTCGCGACGCGGTCTGTTCTTCGCTCTGTTGGCTACGCGGCATAACTCACCTGAGCGAGCCGTATTGGGCGAATTCTATGATCAAATATACCGGTCCGCCGGGAACGGTGCAGGCGCCCAGCAACCGGATGACATTCGGATGTGAAACCTCTTTCAATAATTCATACTCTGAAAGCAGATCAGCTAGCTCGCCGCCCCTGGCGTCTTCCTTCAGCGTCTTCACGGCGACGGTCGTGTAGCCTGAAATATGCGAAATAAGTTTTATTGAGTTGCTCGACAACCATCTGTTGTGATGATGTGACGTTGAATGTATGTATAATTCTTCGTATTGCTGGAATGAAGATGATGTGTTGGAATGAGTTGATTTTAAAGATTTACGTAGAGGTTTTGTGGGATTTTGGAAAGATTAACTACAGGGTGGCCTAGAAGTCATGTTTTTTTTTGTAAACATGAACTCTTTCCAGGATGGGGCTTATTAAACTTGCTCCAGATGTCGATTTTAAAGACCATAGTATTTAAATTCTTTTCTAAACATAAAGAAACACGAGTTTTGTCGGTTTAAAGAAACCCCATGCTAAGGAAGGCGAAAAATAGTGTCCACCTATGTTTGCATCAATATCTCCAAAACTAACTACTCCACGACTATGTAAACTAAGAATGACTTAAACATATTGAAAGATGATGGTTTGGGATAAGGTTCAAAAACAGGAAAAATCACTGAAATCATTCATGAAGATGTGGGTATCAAAACAAATATTTTATGCCTGCCAGATTTTAATCCTTTATTCCTCGAGTCTCACTCACTTAATCGCAAAACTAAAAATACCACAATGTAGCGGACAAAATTTACTATCAAAATGATTCTGGAAACTATACAAGAAAATTAACTGACATTAAAATCCACACCCTAAAAGATCTTAAAAATAACTGTGAGATATGTGTTTAATTAAAATTAATGAAGATGATTAAACAGTGATGGTTTTAATTAATTTTTTTAATTAATTCTAAAAAGTACAGCCCTCTATCTATTTTAGTTTGTTCAGGAGGATTTTTGTAACTTAGATTTTACGTTGTTTATCGGTGGTTGAATGTTATTATTTCGCTTCATGTGCGATTACAAGAAAAGTAGTTGGGATACAAATTATTATTATACACTTTTATGGATCAGATACATTGGGTAATTAATTCTAAAAAGTACAGCCCTCTATCTATTTTAGTTTGTTCAGGAGGATTTTTGAAACTTAGATTTTACGTTGTTTATCGGTGGTTGAATGTTATTATTTCGCTTCATGTGCGATTACGAGCAAAGTAGTTGGGATACAAATTATTATTATACACGTTTGTGGATCAGATACATTGGGTAATTAATTCTAAAAAGTACAGCCCTCTATCTATTTTATTTTGTTCAGGAGGATTTTTGAAACTTAGATTTTACGTTGTTTATCGGTGGTTGAATGTTATTATTTCGCTTCATGTGCGATTACGAGCAAAGTAGTTGGGATACAAATTATTATTATACACGTTTGTGGATCAGATACATTGGGTAATTAATTCTAAAAAATACAGCCCTCTATCTATTTTATTTTGTTCAGGAGGATTTTTGAAACTTAGATTTTACGTTGTTTATCGGTGGTTGAATGTTATTATTTCGCTTCATGTGCGATTACGAGCAAAGTGGTTGGGATAAAAATTATTATTATACACGTTTATGGATCAGATACATTGGGTAATTAATTCTAAAAAGTACAGCCCTCTATCTATTTTAGTTTGTTCAGGAGGATTTTTGAAACTTAGATTTTACGTTGTTTATCGGTGGTTGAATGTTATTATTTCGGTTCATGTGCGATTACGAGCAAAGTAGTTGGGATACAAATTATTATTATACACGTTTATGGATCAGATACATTGGGTAATTAATTCTAAAAAGTACAGCCCTCTATCTATTTTATTTTGTTCAGGAGGATTTTTGAAACTTAGATTTTACGTTGTTTATCGGTGGTTGAATGTTATTATTTCGCTTCATGTGCGATTACGAGCAAAGTGGTTGGGATACAAATTATTATTATACACGTTTATGGATCAGATACATTGGGTAATTAATTCTAAAAAGTACAGCCCTCTATCTATTTTAGTTTGTTCAGGAGGCTTTTTGAAACTTAGATTTTACGTTGTTTAGCGAAATAATAACATTCAACCACCGGGTTGAATGTTATTATTTCGCTTCATGTGCGATTACGAGCAAAGTAGTTCGGATACAAATTATTATTATTATACACGTTTATGGATCAGATACATTGGGTAATTAATTCTAAAAAGTACAGCCCTCTATCTATTTTAGTTTGTTCAGGAGGATTTTTGAAACTTAGATTTTACGTTGTTTATCGGTGGTTGAATGTTATTATTTCGCTTCATGTGCGATTACGAGCAAAGTAGTTGGGATACAAATTATTATTATACACGTTTATGGATCAGATACATTGGGTAATTAATTCTAAAAAGTACAGCCCTCTATCTATTTTAGTTTGTTCAGGAGGATTTTTGAAACTTAGATTTTACGTTGTTTATCGGTGGTTGGATGTTATTATTTCGCTTCATGTGCGATTACAAGAAAAGTAGTTGGGATACAAATTATTATTATACACTTTTATGGATCAGATACATTGGGTAATTAATTCTAAAAAGTACAGCCCTCTATCTATTTTAGTTTGTTCAGGAGGATTTTTGAAACTTAGATTTTACGTTGTTTATCGGTGGTTGAATGTTATTATTTCGCTTCATGTGCGATTACGAGCAAAGTAGTTGGGATACAAATTATTATTATACACGTTTGTGGATCAGATACATTGGGTAATTAATTCTAAAAAGTGCAGCCCTCTATCTATTTTATTTTGTTCAGGAGGATTTTTGAAACTTAGATTTTACGTTGTTTATCGGTGGTTGAATGTTATTATTTCGCTTCATGTGCGATTACGAGCAAAGTAGTTGGGATACAAATTATTATTATACACGTTTATGGATCAGATACATTGGGTAATTAATTCTAAAAAGTACAGCCCTCTTTCTATTTTAGTTTGTTCAAGAGGATTTTTCAAACTTAGATTTTACGTTGTTTATCGGTGGTTGAATGTTATTATTTCGCTTCATGTGCGATTACGAGCAAAGTAGTTGGGATACAAATTATTATTATACACGTTTATGGATCAGATACATTGGGTAATTAATTCTAAAAAGTACAACCCTCTATCTATTTTAGTTTGTTCAGGAGGATTTTTGAAACTTAGATTTTACGTTGTTTATCGGTGGTTGAATGTTATTATTTCGCTTCATGTGCGATTACGAGCAAAGTAGTTGGGATACAAATTATTATTATACACGTTTATGGATCAGATACATTGGGTAATTAATTCTAAAAAGTACAGCCCTCTATCTATTTTAGTTTGTTCAGGAGGATTTTTGAAACTTAGATTTTACGTTGTTTATCGGTGGTTGAATGTTATTATTTCGCTTCATGTGCGATTACGAGCAAAGTAGTTGGGATACAAATTATTATTATACACGTTTATGGATCAGATACATTGGGTAATTAATTCTAAAAAGTACAGCCCTCTATCGATTTTAGTTTGTTCAGGGGGATTTTTGAAACTTAGATTTTACGTTGTTTATCGGTGGTTGAATGTTATTATTTCGCTTCATGTGCGATTACGAGCAAAGTAGTTGGGATACAAATTATTATTATACACGTTTATGGATCAGATACATTGAGTAATTAATTCTAGAAAGTACAGCCCTCTATCTATTTTAGTTTGTTCAGGAGGCTTTTTGAAACTTAGATTTTACGTTGTTTATCGGTGGTTGAATGTCATTATTTCGCTTCATGTGCGATTACGAGCAAAGTAGTTGGGATACAAATTATTATTATACACGTTTATGGATCAGATACATTGGGTAATTAATTCTAAAAAGTACAGCCCTCTATCTATTTTAGTTTGTTCAGGAGGATTTTTGAAACTTAGATTTTACGTTGTTTATCGGTGGTTGAATGTTATTATTTCGCTTCATGTGCGATTACGAGCAAAGTAGTTGGGATACAAATTATTATTATACACGTTTATGGATCAGATACATTGGGTAATTAATTCTAAAAAGTACAGCCCTCTATCGATTTTAGTTTGTTCAGGGGGATTTTTGAAACTTAGATTTTACGTTGTTTATCGGTGGTTGAATGTTATTATTTCGCTTCATGTGCGATTACGAGCAAAGTAGTTGGGATACAAATTATTATTATACACGTTTATGGATCAGATACATTGAGTAATTAATTCTAGAAAGTACAGCCCTCTATCTATTTTAGTTTGTTCAGGAGGCTTTTTGAAACTTAGATTTTACGTTGTTTATCGGTGGTTGAATGTCATTATTTCGCTTCATGTGCGATTACGAGCAAAGTAGTTGGGATACAAATTATTATTATACACGTTTATGGATCAGATACATTGAGTAATTAATTCTAAAAAGTACAGCCCTCTATCTATTTTAGTTTGTTCAGGAGTATTTTTGAAACTTAGATTTTACGTTGTTTATCGGTGGTTGAATGTTATTATTTCGCAACATGCCCGAAATCATATTTAAATATTAAAGCCAAACAATTATCTTTGAAATAAAAAACAATTCAATTAATTTGGCGATTCCACGTCAACCAATCGTTTGACATTAGAACGTGCATTTTGAATGTCATCTGACCTGTTGACGTAAAATCGCGAAAAAATAGTTCAGTAAATTACACAAAATTAACCGTTTATTTTCTCGTATAGGTTGTCGATCCTTTTGATGGTAAATTTTGTCTGCTACGGTGTGGTTATTTATTTTTACGATTAAGGAATATTCGAGTAATGAAGGATTAATGTCTGACAGGTGCAATTTTCCAATGGTTTTTCGTCAATTAAAATATATCCTATTAACTATGAATCTAAACATTTTAATATGTTACCAGTTGAACCTTGAACCACTTGACTATGTCGAGTCGGATTATATGCGAGTTTCCTGTAAGTTTTTCAGTTCTAATATGTTAAATAAAAATGAATAATCGAAGTAAATAAGTGAGAACGGATGTAGATTGTAGATATATGCATTTAGCAGTACGAAATTGCGAGCTAGACTTTCTTACTTTTAACATTGTTACAGCGCCCCCACATCAAACTAAAACAAGGTTAGTTTGGATTAGATGGATGAACTTTGATTGCATTGACGTAATTTCATTAAACTCAGTTCTAATTGTCTACAACGTTGGTGCAATGGTTAGATTCACGATTTTCTGGAAACTCCCCAGAATTTCATTGTAAATATCGCCCTAAGACTTGACATTCTACACATTTTTAATTCAATATTGTGTGCATGAATTTGGAACATCATTTCGACCGAAAATTTGGATACAATTCGCGAATTCTAGCAACCAAACTTTATGATATCCATATTTTCATCCATGCTTTATCTGGACGTATCTTCAACAATATCAATTTATTACGTGCCACATTTCGGTGTATAGCATTTCCCCGTATTCGCGCTAATGAGTTCGAGGCTTCGCACACTTTTGTCTTCTTCTTATTTGCCCACTTAGTAGCGTGGAAAAAGAAAAAAGGAGACCATGGAAAATCGGCCGTTAAACATCCATCAGTGTCTGCCCGGATACTCTAATCGAGCGTTCCTGCAAGTAGCGCGAGGGTTGAGCACTTTTTATGCAAGATTAAGATTAACACCGCCGGGCGACACTGTTAATTATGTATAATCCGCAGAGGTTTGCCTAGCCAAACCCAACTTGATAAATTGTTGGGGATTTGTTCGAGTTTTTGTATTGAGTTTGCTGGCCTCAAGCTGGAACACTGTGTCAGGGGAGTTTTATATATAGTTTTTGGGTGTTATGGACCTGTTAGAACGATTAGATATAGACGAAAAAATCCTTATTGCGATTTTGATGGTTTCGGGACCTGAAAACGTTTATATTTCAGGAGAAGTACCTAACGAGAAGTCATATAATCCAAAGATGAGTTTTGATTTTGCAATTATCACTCGCAAAGTATGGAAATATGACTAAATCTCGGAACCGGTTGACGCCGAAAACGTCGAGTTTTAATTATCCAATGTCGGTTTTTTGACGCTTTTTCACATTTTTACTCCAAATGTATTTTCCCTGAAGTAATCAATATTCTACATTTTTCAATTGTCGATTTCCAATTGTTTTCTCGACAATTTTCTTATGGAAGGCCATGCAATATTTCTGGTTTTTACAAAATAATTTGATGTGTATATTCATATTTTAAATAACGATTGTATTTAAGAAAAAATGTATTCGCTTTCTTTCTTGTTTCTCTAAAATGATTTTCTTTTTTTATTAACAAATATTCTCTCTAAGCATTAGATATATCTAATCTAATAGAAGAACAGTTTCTGTTTACTTTATTTTGGTGTTTAAGGCCAGAATAATTCTTTTTTTTTAATGGAGATGACATGAGTTCAACCGTTATATCCATAGGTGGTGTATTAATGCTAAAATTGCTACTCTCTACAGCTAGTGTAATAATTAGGGATTATTGGCGTCTGTAATTCCAACACTAGTATCGGAGTTTGAAAAAATTAATTGTAATATGCAAAGTATGTAAAATATAAGTACGTAGGCTTTCACGGCCAGAATCATTTAGAAAATAAGCTACTTCCGGGTTATGCCGTATGTCAAGATTTGTAAATGCTGACGTTTCGCAAACCACGTTGCTCGCTTCTTCAAAGCTAGTTGAATACTGAAGACCTACCAAGAAAATCTCCCTTATATACCTAAATTTACACTTCACTGCGCGCATCTGGAGCTACCGCTCCCATGTGCTTTTCCACCGCGGACCGCTTTAGGATCGATTTCTAGACCCTACTAATATCAGTACCGTCCTCGCGATCGATGTTATCAGGATGTTTGTAAATTTCGATTGCTTCTCTAATAAGCCTTCGATGATAATTACCCACGCTTGCCAACATCTTCACGTCATCGAAATTAATTGCGTGTCCCGACTCGTGGCAGTGTTGAACAACAGCGGACTGTTGAATCTTTCGTAGCCGGGTGTCTCTACTGTGCTCCTTGACTCGACATTCGATTTTATTTTCTATATTAGAGTATTGGTAGAATAAACAACGTTGTGGGTTGAAGAACAGTGTCTGAATTTGGGACGTTTATCTTAATTTAAAGTTCAAATTTGCGGTCTTATTGAAACACTCTTTATTTAAAATGAATTTCTGGACAGTTGCCAGAGAATCATGAATCTAATCATTGCACAAACGTTGTAGTCAATTAGAACTTGGCTAAATCAAATTACGTCAATGCAATCAAAGTTCACCCATCCAATCTGAACTAACCTTGTTTTAGTTTGAGGTAGGGGCGTAGTAACAGTGTTAAAACAGAAAGACTAACAAGGAATTTCGTACTGTAATACTGCAGTATTCATAATTCGTATTCCATTTTCCTCATGAATTAAAAACTGACAAAATTGCACTTTTTATTACATTTCGTCAAAGCCATTTTTGGGGAAATTGTGAGTTTTTGGCATCATTGCTAGTAACAAAGTCTGTCTAAATCGTTTAAATCTAAATTACTTACTATTAATTTCGATTTTAAAAACCTCTTTTACTTACTAATTTAGCCCATATAATTCCATTACAAACAAAAAACAAACAAATCACCATCAAGCGCTCCAATTTACCTTTTCTCTCCCCCCACTCCAACCCAATCTCGAACGAGACCTAATTTCCGTCTCCCTTAGCAAATAAAATTGACTTACCGGTCTGTCCGGCGATATCCTTGGCCCTGGCCCTCAGCACCCTTCCAAATTCTCCCTCGCCCAGCGTCTGCTCGATTACAAGGTTGGTCCTGGGGAATTCCCATTTGGGATCCACCTAACGGTAACAAAACACAACAGATAAAATTACACGGCAGCCAGGAAGGCGTCTCCGTACTCCTAATTAGGTTGTCAGGACGGCGCCGATCGCGAGACGGGCGATGACGGCCCTGGATGCTCCAAAGTGGAAATTGAGGAGAGAAGTTGAGGAGAGCCGGGATACAGGCGAGAGGATCCTATGAAAATTACCGAATCGCTTGTTCGGCGCGCTCGGCTTCAGAATTTTGCCTCATCAGTGCGCAAAAATGGAACGGAGTTTATTTTTGATCGGGGCGAAATTTAAAACTTGAAACGGGGTGTGGATTTGTTAGAGGGTGTGTTAGGAAGGGGGTGTACTTAAGGTTGTTAGATCTTATATGTTTGATATAAATCTCATATGTTTTACCATTATTTTCTTGTCGAAACTGGAAAGTATTTAGAAATCTCGTTAAAATCCGAAAACAATTTCTTGTAACTAGAAATTTTTTTTTAGCGTTGGAGAACTTGAAAACGTTTTAGAAATCATCAATTTCAATAATATTTTGTTTCTGGTTGAATAAGTTATTACAAAATTAAAATAAATTGAAAGATGATTAATTAATTAATATTGCAATGTCTATTGTATTACTCCATTAATTAATACGTTAATATAATGGTGGGTATAGTTTCAAAAAACAATATATTATAATTTCCTATCGAACCAAAATTAACAAATATCTATAATTAATTCCAATGCTAATTTTAGCGAAATAATTACTTGCTCTACTGTCCATATGTAATTAAAGCAGCTCACCACAGAAGCATATTACATCGTGCGTTTTTCATAGAAATAGTTTATAAATTTAAATTATGTTATTTACACACGTGGAAATTTTTGTTTAACTCAAATAAATATTTGTTTGATGAGAGGCAAACGTATATTTATTTGCTGCGAAGAATGTTTATTTGAGTCAAAACAATATTACTTTACTCCAAACAAATATTATTTGACATAACTAGACATTAGCAAATAAATGTATTTTTTACCTCTATTCAAACAGACATTTATTTGACTTAAACTAAAAATTCTATCTGTTTACTGTGGGCAAAAAAAATCGGTACAAATTTTCAATTACTTATATTTCCAATGACATTCAGTAAATTCTGGCATTTCTGTAAGAAACACATATAACGGAATATCTGTAATAATTGAATGTGTTCGTCCACGTTATGTTACATTATGTATATGGCTATGCAACAGTTCTGTTAATATTGCGTGTATTTAGTATGAAATAAAAGCTGTATTTACATCAATAGGTAATGATATTTGTTTGTTTTTGGTCAACAATGACAGTAAAGATTTTATAGTATCAGATACAGACTGATTTTTACTTTATCATACGCAGTATGATGAAGTATTGTAATAGCGCCGAAAAAAAAAATTGAGATTGTAGCGGTAATAGGTCTTTATGGGTCCCCTGAACATTTTTGACCAAGGTACAAAAAAATTTCTGTGTGTATGTGTGTATGTGTATGTGTAAACGAATTTTGTGGCGACGATTCCGGAGAAACTACTAAAGGTATCTGGACGAAAGTTCATATTTAGAAGTTTTATGACCAATCTTAGAGCTGAAAAGCTTTTCGTTCAAAAGGGTCCAAAGAAACTGGCTATTTACTCTTAGCATTTTTCAACGATTTTGCAAATGAGCCGTCATTTCTGTAATTTCGTCAAAATAGATAAATAATAAATTAAAGTAGAGGAAATTTTGTATAATTTATGTCTATAACCATTTTTGGTAAAATTAATAGTTTAGCTGCAGGAGCAAATTTTATTTGATCGAAATCGTGTCTACATTAATAGTAGGTAGCCAGGAAATTTTGAAACTTTTGCCAGTATTCAGAACGTCAGCGGTTGCGAAACGTCAATTCAACACGCAAATGCATGGAGAATGTGATGAGGAGGAGAAACACGCGCGAACGTACGCTATGTGAAACAATATTTGACACAGCTTGGTGTTTCCATGGTGTTTACAAAGTCAATGTGTATTTCAAGTGCGGATTGCGGATAGCAATATTGTTATGCATTTTTCAAGGATTTTGCAAATGAGCCGCCATTTCTGTAATTTCGTCAAAAGAGTTAAATAATAAATTAAAGTAGAGGAAATTTTGTATAATTTATGTCTGACATTTTTTGGTAAAATTAATAGTTTAGCTGTAGGAGCAAATTCTATTTGATCGAGATCGTGTCTGCATTAATATAGGATTTGCCAGATATTTTTATTCTAATGACAGTAGGTAGTGTTAAAGGCTGATTTTTGACAATACCTACTGTCAATATCTGTCAAATCCTGGCTAATTCGTTTTATTTTAATGCAAACACGATCGATCTCGATAGAATCTCATGCAGCTAAACTATTAATTTTATATATTGTATGATAAAGTCATGTGCCTGGCCACATCAGATTTTTTTGGTAAAATTAATGCTCTAGCTGAATGAGCAAATTCTATTTGATCGAGATCGGTCGTATCTGCATTAAAACTAGTTAGCCGGGGTTTGACGGATATTTTGATTCTATTGAGAGTATGTATTGTCAAACCAACAGAATTTTGACGCAGTTTGACACTACTGTAGAGCATGATAAAGTTATGAGTCCACACCAGATTTTTTAGTATTCAGAGTAAATTTGTTTTACTGATTTTACTCAAAAGAGTAGTGACAGTTTTCCACGATAATATTGCACAGGCACTATAAATTCACTTTTAGGTTTCTTATGAGCTCCATGTTTGATTAAAAGATTTTTTTAGTATATTTCTTGCTTTTGTAATTCAAAATATTTGTTCGGGTAATTTTTTTGAAAGTTTATATGGTTCTGTTTTTACAGTGTTTTGGAACAATTTTTTTTATTACTTTACAATTATGACAGTTTGCTTTAACTTAGCTGCTCGTTTTTCAAGAAAAGTCACATATTAAAATAAACAAAATATAGAAAAGCTCTTTATTTAAAAATTCCATAAAAATAAAAAAGAAAGGTGACTTGGTTTGAAGTGATGTGACGTTATCAAAAAACGTTGTTTCCAGCTCCAATTCAATCCTTGCAAAATCAAACTAAATATGTTATATTCTTCTAAAACTTACAGCCAAACAACAAATGGTAAAGCATAATTGAAACTCACGGAAAGACCATAAAAAACCAAAAGTTGGCAATGGTTTCTCAATAATGTTTGATACCTTAAGTACATAATTAGATTTCTTATGCCTGTGCACATTAAATTGACCCAATATTTTCAGAAAGGCTGCATATCCGAATATAAAGCAACATAACATTGAATAGAAACGTTCTGTTCTGTTGAAATAACTAAATTAGCAAAATATTATTAGAAATACGAGTAATTAAAAATATGTAGCGTTTTTGCCCACAGTGTATATAATTGGCATATAATAAAGCCTAGGGCAAAAGTAGTGTATAGTGTTGCAATATAATAATAATAGTTTCTCCATTTGGTTCTATACTTACAAATGAAAACTGCATTAATTTATCATTTCTGAAATAAAAAAAAACATAATAAACCCTTGCCCATTGAAACGCCTTTATAAAACCAACAACAAAACCGTGATCAAGTCCACTAGAAGCGTTTATATTTTCTCAAGATCTCATATATTTTTATACGTAAACTCTGGTAACCCTATTGATATTTGGTACATCCAGAACGCTTTATAAAGAATTCCGCTCTGCAAGCAACTCATCATAACTTCAATATTTGTCGTTTAAACGTCTTACCCGCATCTTATTCTCCTGGTTCAGCATGGTGATCATGTCGAAGTTGAGTTGAAGTGTGTCCGGAAGCAGTCCTCTATCCACGTAATCGGAAAGCGGTGCGGATAAGTCCTGGCCATCGTCGGCAAATTTACCGCGCACGGCCTTCTGAACGCGATCCAAGCGCCAGCATGCGACGACAATGGCAACTGCTCCCAAGAGGAACACTACGCCAGCGGCTATGCCCAGCATGCAGGGGGTACCGCACGCCCCTATATCGTTACCTGGAAGAAGAAGAAGAAGACGAACGAATAAAGGAGCTGGGAAATATTAAACCGACATCATTCGATTTTCTGCGAACTTGCTGCTTTGTGGTCGCCGGCTTAAATTGGACAGTCGGTAATCCGATAATGTCCGGATATTAGATCATTCAACAAGTTCTCTATATGTGCTTTAAGGGGCCAGTGCTACCTTTCGTCTATATCACAAAAATTGCTGTATAATTTTAGTTTGATAAAGTTAATGTGAAAGATTTAATAGTTTCTTGTTGTCTTAGAAAACAACAGGTTTGAGTTACATTTGTAATTTTGGTAAAGTTGCTACAACTCATACTGATGAATAATAAGAAGGGACATTGTTTTTCGGAAGAGGTCTGGTATTTTTTGAACATTTAATTTCATTCAAGGGAAAATGGTTATTAAAATGATAATTAATCCAGGTGAGGATCGTTTTTGAAAAAAAAAAAAAAAAACGCCTGCGCCTGGATTTGAACCAGGAACCTTCCGGTTGACAGCTCTCCCAGTTGAGCCACAGAGGCAGTTGAGGTTTTTTATAAAAATTACCCTCACCTGGATTAATTATCATTCGCTTCTTTAGTTGATTTAATTTATGGTATCCCACTTTCAATTCCAACTGTTCAATTCCAGATTGAAGCAGAAACAGAGTTTATATATATATATATATACAAAATCCTTGAGAAACTCAGTTTGGGGTTCTATCACAATAAAACAACAATTAGTCAACAGCTGGCTGTTTTCGATTTCTAATAAATTAAACTAACCCCAAATTCTACAAATGACATAAATATATATACCGGCATCGTATTTTACGGAATTTTCTAAAACTAGTATCCTTATCAGCGTAGATTTAAGAACATAGTTACACTAATTTTAGGCATATTTAAAAATCCAGCTCGGTTTGAATTTTTCCGAAGTGAATAGCTTGATTTCTTTTATTTCAGTGGGCTAGACGCGATAGTCTATTATTCCTGTATTTTGAGTTTACAAGCTTGGATTTAGTGCTTGTGGCGATATTTTGAGTGTTCCATAATATAAATAATCAAATTTTATGTCTATATTTTCTTCTTTTTTTCGTTTTTTTGTAATTATTAATCTGAAAATTTAAAAGATACTTTTATCTACAAAGTTACAACCGGAGTAGGTAGTTTGCTCTCACTGCTCCCAGTAGCTAAGCACCTACTGGAAATATTACTACTGTTATTATTATTATTATTCGTTAATTATTTATTAATTATTATTAGAATATAAACTTTACTCGATTTCGGGGTAATTTTAGGCAATAATTCAGATACTATCGTGAGCAAAAAAGACCGGGACAGCAAACTGAAACTGACATGATATTCCGAAGCCCAGTTTAATCCGTACAAATTTGAGTGTCCCCGTTTTTTATGCACACGATAGTACCTACTTTGGTTGTAAGAAAAGGTACAAATTCCATACTGTATATTTTCTACTATTTCATTAAAAAAACTTTACAGTATTTTGTCGTAAGTAGGACATTGTAAAGTGGCCTTGTATTGACCTAGCTCTTCTATAATTAACTCAGCCTGTACATAGGCACGTATTCAGTTTTAACATAATATCTATCAGATGGCTACAACCGCGTATGAGTTATTATGTTGGGTTGGAAGCCATTTACCTGTCAATTCTACATTCATGAAAAATACCCGAAGGCACACAGCTATGAATGAACAAACCGACTTCGCTTCTCGGCTGTCCCGATATTGTTTCACGTATTGATATTCTCAGTTTCCCGACTGCTGAAATGTGCATGAAACTCGTTCCATGAAAACTAAATAACTCCACGGCCCACAACCTAGTATGTGCCCGGAATTGATCCCTTTTTAGACATTGGCTTACCCAAGAAAATATAACAATAATATACGATGGTTGTAAGTATTACTTTAGGTACTTACCTACAGACATTTACCTATAAGTTTGTTAATGGATGTATCTTATTTGACGAGCACATAACTAAGGATATAAATCGCGAGCATAAAGTTTATGCGCGAGCCGTAGGCGAGTGTGTAATCATGCGACGTTTTGTCATAAATTCCATTTTATATCAAATATTTTAAATGGTTTTGTCAATGAGCGTGGCATAATGATGAGTTCCTTCAAATAATGAAGTCATTATTAGAACGCACTGTCATTATTATACAACGCTAGTGTCATTATAATCATGGGCGCGTATAATGATGGGGATTATATAGTAATAGATACGTATGCAATGAACTTATTATGTGACCCGTTGATAAAAATATTTAAAACTGAAGGTTTCTTTTATAGTCCCCGGTGTCATAAAAGATAGCAAGCTTTGATTTATAAAATGCGTTCTACTTTATCCATGGGTTACAGCCACATTTTCCGTTTTCCATCCGGCTGCAGTAAACCGTATCTGACCCTAATGGCTTATGTGCTACACTTGACTTTTTATGCTTATGGTATATGTACATATATAGGATCCTACGCCCGCGACAGAAATATTGAAATGGGACACTGAAATATGACGGTCCTACTAACCGATTTTACATCTATACTTTAAGGCAAACTTAAAATTCGTACTATAAATCTTTTGATAAAAAGTTCTAAATCAGTTCATCATTACCGAATACCAGTGAAGTATTGGTATTATTTATATAACAGCCTTGTACCATATTACGGCCTTTTAACTTCTTTATTTTGTTCCACTCTGCGATTTTTTTAATATAAAGAGAAGTAATGATTTGATTTTTATAAAAAAAGTATTGATTTACGTATAACCTCACATTAATGAACCTTTTAGATAGATTCCCTTGTGAAAAGATTGCCCTTTTTTTGGTAGATTACTTTTAAATCGTTTCGTGATTGACAGGGTTACGAATACCTATCCTAAAAGGGTTGAATATTCCTCCCCTTTACTGTTCGACTTTCAATTAACATCGAATGCCCGTATTTCATATTTTTTATTCCAGAATATGAAGAAATTATTTATAAATAATATCAATAGTTCTACTGCTTTCGTAAAAATTACCTTAAAATTTTGTCTTAAAACGCAAAGGTCTTTTTATCATGTTATATAAAGAGGGGAGCTTTCGTCATGTATAGTATTTGCTAAAACAATACTGCAATACGGCCGTATGAATGACTTAAGATGGGCTTCGAAATGTGTAGGCAACCAAAAATACTTCATAATTTCGTGATCAGTATTTCACCGAAATGATTAGGTATTTCCATTCAATTTATACGTAGTATATGCTAAAACAATACTGCAATACGGCCGTATGAATGACTTAAGATGGGCTTCCAAATGTGTAGGCAACCAAAAATACTTCATAATTTCGTGATCAGTATTTCACCGAAATGATTAGGTATTTCCATTCAATTTATACGTAGTATATGCTAAAACAATACTGCAATACGGCCGTATGAATGACTTAAGATGGGCTTCCAAATGTGTAGGCAACCAAAAATACTTCATAATTTCGTGATCAGTATTTCACCGAAATGATTAGGTATTTCCATTCAATTTATACGTTTAACTGACCTAGAAACTTTTGCCGATAATACAAAAAAATTATCCGGCCCAATTCTGTCGAGTCTAGGTGACGGATTTTAAGATTGTTGGTGGCTATGTCGTTGTCTTCTTGCGCCCAACAAAAAAACGCCGATATTCGCTGAATTCGTCACCTACACTTGACAGGATTGAGCCCGGATATTTTTTGTATTATCGGCAAAGATTTCAAGTTTAGTTTAACGTATAATTGGGATGGAAATACCTAATCATTTCGGTGAAATACTGATCTCAAAATTATGAAGTACTCATTTCGAAACCAACCTTAATGTTTAAAGTAATTATAGATCCTAATTTTATATATCCACAACAATATAATAGCCCAGCCATTTGTTTGAAATTATCATAGAGAAATGAAATAAAAACGCGATTAAGCACATTCCAAGCTATCTGCTAGGTATGTAATGCATAGAGTTTACGCTTATTTTCGGTTTCAAAATATATCTTAGTTTACTTTCGATAGTCCTCTCCCTATTGATGACAAGCTATTGAAATTTCAAAATTTCTTATTTTTACGATGTTTAATGTCAAATATCTCTGATGGGACCAGGACAAAAAATCTGAAACTTTCAAAACTAATTCATCTTTTCATAAGGTTGAATAAAAAATAAAAACATTCTTGTGTATTGTACTGTGTTTGGAATAACAGCCCTTAAAAATGAGAGCAAAATCACATGACGGTAAAACAAATTTAATTAATAATTCTCAGTAAATACAAAACAAAGAATACTACTTATAACAATTATGTCATTTTTTACGAAAGAGACTTATAAAACTAAGTGATCTTCATACTTTTCTGAAGTTGACATGATGTAAGATCTTATTACACCTTCTGTTGGTTGAGGAGAGAATTTGTGAAAACTTCTAGTTCTTTTATCTGTTTGGATCTCTGAACTCCATCATAAACGGTGGTTTTGTGTTCTGAAACCTCTTCTTTTGCCACTAAGATGTAGTTTACCCCTGGTAGGTGTCCATTACAAAAGGAGAACATATCTTCTACATTAATGATTTGGCTATTAAGTGGTCTTTGAAGACTGGCGTTAGCCACTAGTCGCTTCGTTGTCCCCCCTATACCGTCGCATGCGTTTTTTTCCATGTGCACATCCGAAAATGTGCCATTCTGCATCTAACCCACAATCTTTTTTATGATACGATAAGTTTGCAAAGTTGTTTTTGTTCTTGTATTGACTTGCTGCACCACCAGCGAAATATATAAGTTTTGATATGCTTGACAGATTTTGTTTTATATTATTAATTAAATGTTTCTGAAAACAGGCTCATATAACTGGCTTCTGGCTCAGCTCATTAGTTAGAACAGGCTCACAACTAAGGGAGCGGTGGGGACAGTGCAGTAATTAGAAAAAGTAAAATCTCCACTTAAGTAAAACCTACCTGTCTGTCTTCCAACATGTTGTGGAAGCAAATGTGTGAAGTTAGTCTGAGTTGGCGCAATAGTTGTGGTAGATTTGGTAACCTTTCTGACAGCTCCAGCCCCTTTGCGTGGCCTACTATCACAGAAGCAACTTCCGGTAGTTCCACACGTGCATATCCCGTTGGCACTACCAATACCTCTCTTCGTGTCCGAATTCACCGGAGTAAAAAAATCCATGGACCCTAAACAAATTTATTTCAAATAAATTCATTGCAAAATACCAAAGAACAGTACACAAAAAAGAACAATTCCACACTGAAGCTTATTAAATACGTCATTATATTTCTCATCATTCCCCATTAGCTTTTCACGTCCCTTTGCCCAGGCTTTTAAAACGGGTTCCTCGAAGCCATTGTTGAATTAGAAATTTAAATTTGTTCCTCGGTGACAAACGTTTCAATTAACAGGCAATCTAAAATATTCTATCACCTAGCAATTTTCAATGGTTCTTCCGTGATCTTCGCGAATTGTAATTCATTGCTTAATTCTGGTTGATCCAGTTCTGCTAGACTTTGATTTAGTTGCAACGATTTTACTCACTTGAACAATCCTGCGGACAAATTAGTTCGTTCAAGGCTTCCAGGGCGTCGCAACGTTGATCTGGACAAGTAACGACATCTGGTGTGCATGTCGAGTATAACGGCGTTGTCGAGCTATTCTCCGGTTTTTTCTCCCCCCTCCAGACGCATCTGTTTATCCTGAAGATCCTGTTTAAATTGGAAAATGCACGTTTAAGCTACGCCGGAGGTATTTGTGGAAATTGCATCCTGACTTGAATTGCTTTGGGTAAAACTAGTTCACTTAAGGTGAAATAATCAAGTTTCTCCTACACGCAAAGCAAACGACATACATACTGCTAAAAAGGAAATAGGGACACAATTTTATATGAATAGTCCTGGTCGTTTTTTTACTTTTCTCTTCTCAGTTTAATAACTAAACCCACATGAACTGTTGGTTCGAAATGATGGGAGTTTATTTTAAAAAGAAATATTTAATAAAAAAGATCAGGCTCCGGCGCATCCGCCAAAAGTGAAAATATTAAATTTTGTATTAAAATTGTGTATCTCAATACCGATTTTTAATTTTATTGCGCACGCTTAGATTATGATTAAGTAAATTGTGTATAGGTTGATCATAATCTGTAGCAAAATATATCAATTTTTCTAAGAAAGGTAATTTTATTAAATGGAACACTCTATATCCAAATATTTTTTTGTATTCTACGCATCGTTCTGCACAAAAAAGTACTATCTCACACCCAGTGGTGAAATAAACAATTGCAGCGATAACTAGTCTTCATAAAGAAATCGATGTTTCTATCAATAAGTGCTTCTACACCTACATTAACCATTAAACCAGCTAAGTATTTACCTAAATTACTGTTTTCTCGCATGATTTCATCTTTTTGAAATAACATAAAACATTTTTTCACATCTGCAATTTAATATTATATATTGAAATAAAAGTTTCTTATACCCTGTACGCTATGAAAAACTAGTACTTATTATTGTTTTGCAAGAAATAGACATTTATAACGATAATATTATATAAATTCTTACATAATCGATTTTGTCTTTATCAAATTCAGCTCGTCTTCTTGCAGTTGTCAATTTATTTAATTGAACTTCTTAAATACGGCTGTCAAATAAGCAATATCTGCTTTGTATTTTCTTAAGTTGTCTCGTAGCGAATCTTCTTTGTCTAGAAAAAACTCTAGAACTTAATCAAAGAGCTTGTAAAATTGGTTTAAACAGACACCCTTTGATAGCCACCGTATTACTTCAGTATGAAGTAGCAAACGACTAAAATCTTCATCATTTTCTCTTCTAATCTGTTTAAACAGTCTAGTGCTCAGGGCATGGCTTCTGATATTGTTAATTGCTGTAATTAATTACGTATTGTAATGACATACGCAAACGATTACTTATTTATTGCCACTAAATATTGTCTTAAATAGTCTTGAATAGTCTTAAAATAGTATGTGCTTTCCCCGTCAGAATTCCATTTTTACAACAAAAAGTAGGCCTTAATGTTATTGAGTAATGATTAATGATTGAGCAGTCATACCAAGGTGTTATTATACACGTTTATGGATCAGATACATTGAGTAATTAATTCTAAAAAGTACAGCCCTATATCTACTTTAGTTTGTTCAGGAGGATTTTTGAAACTTAGATTTTACGTTGTTTATCGGTGGTTGAATGTTATTATTTCGCTTCATGTGCGATTACGAGCCAAGTAGTTGGGACACAAATTATTATTATACACGTTTATGGATCAGATACATTGGGTAATTAATTCTAAAAAGTACAGCCCTCTATCTATTTTAGTTTGTTCAGGAGGATTTTTGAAACTTAGATTTTACGTTGTTTATCGGTGGTTGAATGTTATTATTTCGCTTCATGTGCGATTACGAGCAAAGTAGTTGGGATACAAATTATTATTATACACGTTTATGGATCAGATACATTGGGTAATTAATTCTAAAAAGTACAGCCCTCTATCTATTTTAGTTTGTTCAGGAGGATTTTTGAAACTTAGATTTTACGTTGTTTATCGGTGGTTGAATGTTATTATTTCGCTTCATGTGCGATTACGAGCCAAGTAGTTGGGACACAAATTATTATTATACACGTTTATGGATCAGATACATTGGGTAATTAATTCTAAAAAGTACAGCCCTCTATCTATTTTAGTTTGTTCAGGAGGATTTTTGAAACTTAGATTTTACGTTGTTTATCGGTGGTTGAATGTTATTATTTCGCTTCATGTGCGATTTCGAGCAAAGTAGTTGGGATACAAATTATTATTATACACGTTTATGGATCAGATAAAAAAAGTGTTCCTCCATTTCATTTTTAAGCAATATACAAATAACTAGACATTTGTACAAAAAATTAACTTTATCGTGAAAGATACGTTTAAAGAAATACCTCCTCTCAACATTTGGTGCACCACCAGTGGACAGGCTACATTGGATCTTCTCGCATTCAGCAAAGTTATCAAATTGTGCGCAATGTTCCCAATCCTTGATATTACCGCTCACGTTGAGACAAGTGTTGGTCTGTTCATTGATTACAACTACTGTTATGTGATCTTCTTCTTTGCTACCGTTACGGGTCCATCCTATAACCAATCTAGCAAACAAATACTTTAGTTATAACCAGAATTCAGCACAAATTTCGCGGAAATCCTTACGGTATTGAAGATTTTACTTCTCGAAGCCCAATGATATTATTCACGTAGACTATCCCTTCAGTTCGAGTTATCTCAAGTATTTTACTACGATCATTAGTTGCGTTCTTTATATGGAAGTTTGTTGCGTTCCAAATGTTTCTGAGGTCTGGTTGAGTCACACGAGCAAACGGTGCAGCAGTTCTACAAAAAGAAATATTCACTAAAATGCCTTCTGCAGATGAAATACTTAATATTGGGGTTTGGGTAGCAAAAAAGGTTAATAATAATTGTTACAGTTTGTTGAAAGTGAAGCTGTCTGATGATGTCACTTACCTAAATATCTTGACCTCCCTTGAAGGGTACAATATTAAGGGTGGCAAGGTAGCTTTTACAAGTTTTGTCTGTCCTAGAGTTTGCGGCCTTTTCATGACAGATATTTCAATTGGTTGGCTGACCTGTAACATAATTAATAAAAAAAAGTAAATAAATAACGTCCAAATTTCAGACAGGTTAAGTAATTCTTATTACATTTGTAACTGTAGAATTTATATTCATGTACACATAATGACTATGTGTGCTGTATGTTAGAAGGGTGGCCATTAGGGTGGTTCAAAAAATATTAAAAAAAATCCTCTCAAAATCGTTTCAGAATCAAAAAAAGTGGACACGTAGTTTTTTTTTGTTGTTGAATATTTGTTTTTTAACCATGCTTGTCGAGGTTTTAAATGTACATGGGAGAATGCTTTGGAAGAAGACATTTGTTGGTATTTTTCAAATAATTGTTCGGGGTTTGAGATAACTAAAGATTACTTAAGGACTTGTAGAGGACTTTCCAAGGAAGAATTTGACCTATTATACATATGGATTTGAGGCCACCAACCCATCTCAATAGGGCCCTGAAAACTTCCCTTAAATAAAAAAGAATTACATTCTTCAGATAATTGATCCATCTAATCATTTCAGTCTCTTTTTGTCTTATAGAAATTAGTCTAGTGAAAATAGTCTAGTGGAATGTTTATAAACATTTGTCAATTAATTTACATTTGTATAAAGAAATTCTATTTGTTTAAATGATTCATTCTTCTCGAAAATCAGTCTGTATTCTGTTTTCTCGAGTTCGAAACGGCAAGTTATTATCTTACAGTAATATCATTCATTTAAAAATTTCTTCCTACTGTTTAAACAATCAATTATTATTCTTTTTCAACTTTTTTTCTAATTATGCTAGAAAAGATAGTTTTTATTTGTGATATTAACTAATAAATTTCATGTTCGTGATATCTAACAAACCTATTACATAAATATTATCTACTAAACCTACATTTGATTAAACAAATTCTATTTGTTTATACAATTTCTGTTTGCAATTCACTTAAAATTAATTTTTTTATATCAGTCTGGCTAACTATTATTCTCAAGTGCTAGCATGTATATTTTGGGATGATTTCCATTTCCAAATATTATTTGTTTTCAATATCATTTGTTCGTAAAAGTCATCAAATTTTTTAATCACATTTCTCTTTTGGCATTTCTCTTTTTTCTTCTGTCACTTCAGAATATCAATTAGCTACAAAAAATAATTTTAGACTAATTGCAAAAAGAAATGTTTGAAGAAATGGCATTTGTTTAAACAAATGCCGTTTAAACAGATGCAGATAATATAGACTAGACATCTCGAACATGAAAGTTAATTTCACAAATAAACTGTAAACTTTTCTACCGTAATTAGAAAGAAGTTGAAAATGAATTATAATTGATCGTTTAAACAACAGGAAGAAATTGTTTAATGAATAATGTCCCTCTAAGGTAATAAACTGCGATTTCGAACTCAGAAAACAGAATTGAGACGCATTTTCGAGAAAAAGGAATTATTGAAGCAATAGAATTTGTTTAAACAAAATGAAATTAACTGACATATTTTTATAGACATTCTTAATTAAAGAGAACTGCTCTTCCATAAAACAGTTAAAACGTCACTATACAACTAATACATATAATACGAAAAAACAAACTCCAATAAGCAATATGTACGTAATTCAACATAATAAACACCAGATCTACTATAGCTTTGACTATTGTAGCGTTCAGTCGCCCCCACTCCGCGACTGTATAGCTATGTGACCGCGGCAGATAAGTAACCAGCGCCGTTGCCTAGCAATGTCAACAACCGGCTAGGTTCTTCTCCGCCATTGTTGCTCATTTGCTGTGTACATTAAAAATGGTAATTTCGTCGTGATTTTTGACCGGTTTTTTTTTCGGGACAAACGGTGAATTATCTTATGAAAATTTGTAGAAGCGTGCTAAATGTGATTTGCGATGTCTTGCGTACGGTTTGTGACGAATTTGTGCGGATTTACGAACAATATCAACGTGGAGCCGGGATTGCATAAACGGTGAGTCTTTTTGTATGTTTTTTCAGAGTTTTATGGAGGATTTATATGGATTTCTGTCTCTAAATTAGGTATTTCTCTACGCGTTTATAAAATTCTGCTCAAAAGAAGGTATTTACCACATATGCTTATATTCAGTGAGTGGTTTGTTTTCAAACTACGAGCGCATCAATATATAATAATAAGGTGACTTGAGAAATTATTTTCTCTAATCCTAGCATTTTGTCTCAAGTTTATTCTCCTGTTTACTTATTCTGGGTGCTCTACTTATGTATTTACATGCGAGAGAAATATCATATCCGCGTATGAAATACACATATCTGCTAGCACTCAGTCTGGGGTTGCTTAGTTATTAAAAATTCATCACAAGGGCGACGTAATGGCGGCACGTACGTACACCTCGCACAACACCATATTATACGGCGAATAGATTAAAAAAGCGCCACAATATTTGCAAGTATAATCGTAAAGAACGAACGTGCTAGGATAATGCCACAACAGTTTTTCCTTCGGTTTTGTGTAGGCGTACTCTACAACTATTACATATTTCATACACTTATTAATGTTGTGGATACTCAAAGTTTCCACAGCCCTCTCATTATAGAGCGGCTCGGCAGTTTTAATTATGCCTAAAATACCCCGTTAGCATGCAAATGGTTGTTTCGATTATGGAGTGGAACATTAACTGTGTGGGTATTTTTTATGGTTGTTTGAATCTCCCACACAGTTTGCGTACAGTTTTAGTGAACCGAAAGATGAGGTAATGTTACTAACAGTAAAATTATTTGAACGGGTATTTCCATACAAAAATATTTTCATTTGTAAATAATCACAAATGTGTCACAGAATAATACAATCGTGTAAATTTGCCATGAAAACAAACACACTATCAGGAAAAAAAGAAACAAATTTAATAAATTAAATCTCTATTCAATATTCTGATTGTGTATATCAAATTACTCACAAACAAATGCTGAACCCATAAATCATTTTTAATTATTTTCAAAGCTGAAAATAATCATAATTATGGCTACAGGCATAACTTCTGAATAAATGACACTATATTCGATACTATGGCCCTACTTCTCAATCTCATTTTAAATCTCTTGTCCATATTTTCGTTTTCAAATTTCTGACAATATTTTGGAGACTGTGGCGAACTTAATAATAAAATTATAAACCCCTAACCACAACAAGTATTTTAGAACCTAAATACGTATTTCAGCAACTATGTTGCCATCTTCAGTAGAACCTAAAAAGAGGAAAAGAGAGATTAGCACTTCATAGTATCTTTACTGGATATTGTCCAAGCAAATCACTAGTGGAAGTGACGTCCATGTTAAAAATTACCCTATATATACCCATTTGTTGTTCACACCTCAGTGAATTTTGATCATTGAAGCGTAAAAAAACAAGTTTTAATTAAAGCAGGTCAAACAATGGCGAACTAGGTATAGGACCCCTGTCTGAATTTATTAATTTATCTCTATTCAAGTGAATAAAGATACTTTCCAAGCTGTTTAGTTCCCTATTATTTGACACAGCTTTGACAAGATTTAAGTCATCTACAACTACTTTATGACCTGTGTCTAAAATATGTTGAGCCACACTAGATTTTTCAAAACGATTATATTTAAAATGATCTACATGTTCTTTGAACCTAGTTAAAATTGTTCTTCTAGTCTGGCCTACGTATTCTTTTTCACAGTCATGACATTTGATACAATATATACCAGATTTATCAAGTACATCTACCTTATCCTTTGGGTTTCCAAGAAGGTTTTTTATGCTATTATGAGTCGAATATGCTATACAGAGATTTTGTGATGTAAAAATACTTCTCAAACCCCTTGTATATGCACAATCGAACGGTATTTTAACATATTTCTTCTTTTCTACAGACAAAGTATTTAAAGTAGATATTTGATTTACATACATTTTTTGATTCTGCTTCTTAATCATTCTATCAACTATTTTCTCAGGGTATCCATTATGTATGACAACATTCTTAATAAACAATAATTCTTGCTGATATCTATCTGCGAACAATGGAAATTTCAATAACCTATTTACTAAACAACTAATAAAAGACAATTTTTGTTGAAAAGGATGCTGCGAATCATTAGGGATAAACCTGATTGTGTTAGTATCTTTCCGATACACGTCAATTTCTATTATATTTTTGCTATTCCTGACTACCAGAGTATCTAAAAATGGAAGTTGGCCGTTAATTTCTTGTTCTACAGTAAAGTTAATGGTGTTGAATTTAGAATTCAAAACGAGAAGAAAATCTTGAATACTGCACTTCTTGGTGTCAAAAATGGCAAAAATATCGTCGACATACCTAACCCAAGTCTTAGGGAAATATGGTGCTATAGACTTTACATTGGTTTCAAATCTGCTCATAAACAAGTTGGCAATCAAAGGTGAGAGACAGTTACCCATTGCAGTTCCCTCAAGTTGTTCAAAAAACTTTCCGTTTATTTGAAAACAATTTTGAGACATACAAAGGGCAGTCAATCTTACGTATTCATCTATTTCTGACGGGTCAAAGTTGTTATTGCTCAATAATTCCCTAAGAAACTCCAAAGTTTCCGGAATAGGCACACTAGGAAACAGTGAAGCAACATCAAATGAAATCAACAATTCGCCATCCTCTAATTTTACATTGTTAACCTTATTGATAAACTCCAATGAGTTATTAACAGAGAAGCTTGGTTGAGGAACAGGTAAATTGTTGAACTCATTCGATAACCATTTCGCTAACTGGTAAGTAGGTGAGTCAATACCTGATACAATAGGTCTCACTGATTTACCAGGTTTGTGAATTTTGGGAAGAACATATAATCTAGGTACAGTAGGATTGGAAACTTTGAGTTTAAATCTAGTTTGGCGGGTGATAAGATTAGGACAACTGGACAGCGTACTATTTATTTGACGGACTAGTTTGGGCAGTGGGTTTTTCTTGATTTCCTTATAAGGACCATTTTCAAATTTCTGTCAGATTACTTTTGTTAATCGTGTTCACTTTCGTTTGGAAGGTGTGCTTTGTAATTTGATCATTTATATATGTATGTAGGTAGGTACTTTGTAAAAGACCAAACAGAATATTTATTTCTATTTCTTCTATTGCTAACTATTTAATTACTATTTATACAACTGTTTCTTCATCAATGGGTTTTAAATACTAACACCAATCAAGGGATCGGATATAATGATTTAGGAGAAGCTTAAGAATTATATAAATTCTCATTTTATCGGATTCAGAGCGCGCAATCGCGATATTTTCATGTTCAGGGAAAAGCATTGGGATGTAGTATCGGTGTTTAACACAGAGGGCGCTGCGAGGAAATAGAAAGGGCAGGTGCAAACCGTGGTATGTTAGTGTGGGTTCCAGTAAGCGGGAATACTGGGGACTAGGAATTTATTATCGCTCGTAGGTATTTCTGCTGTACCTACACGAACGAATTCAAATGAAATAGTATACGATAGACAGTAAACATATAGAAAATTTTGTTTCGTTCAAATAAATATACATTGACTCCAAGGAATCTACTTTTTTAAATTAATGAAATTGTTGGTTGAGTTAAAACGCGATATTTTAATGTTGCGATAAATGGTTCTTTGATTAAAAAAATTATGATTTTTTCGAAGGATGATATTTGGGCCGACAAATAATGAGCTCCTGAAAAAGTTAAATCTAAATTATTTTCTTTGTTAATTGGCGAAATGTTGTAAGTATGAATTTCAGTCTATAACAGCACCCTTTCTCATTAAATTAAGTAGGCATCAAGCATAAAATATTCGTGTACACATGTTGCTATAATAGGAAGAACAGATTTTTCAAGAAGTAGATATAATTCAATATGGAGGCAAACATGAATCTTTTCAACTTGCTTAGACTACACAATATAACATTAGTAAAGAAATAAACATAAAAAATTTAAAAACAGTAAATAAAATAGAACAAAAATGTTTTTTTCCAGTTTAAGGATTCGACCATTAACTAAAGAAACAAAATATTTAGGTACGAACAACCTTGAGTTTGCGATGAGCTGTGACAGCGGTAATATGGTCGGTCATATTTGATATTTCTTCGTCCCACTATAATCACTTTTTTCACTTTTTAGTGGAAAAGTTTTGTCAAAAAGTGCACTTAGATAAAAGAAAATCTATTTTTATAATGTGAACTGGGGGCTACTTGAACTGTATTTGAGCAAGCCAAAAGACGTAATATTAATATTTTTCATAACAAGAAATTGAATATTCAATATTCTAAGAAAACGCGTTTAGATCTGGGTCTTAAAGTCACTGTAGTTCTTTTTTTTTTGTAAACAAAAAACGTTTTAGTTAAAATGCAAATAGTTAGTCTACTTGCATAATAAGCATTCATGCCGTATGAATTCTAAAATTATTCAACTTTAACTTAAAGAAGAAAGCAAAAATTCGTCAAAATGTTTTATTGGCATCAGCGTAAAAAATTTAAAATATAGCTCGATCAAACAATTTCTTTCTTTCATTTTACAAAAATGCAATATTTTTGAACAAATTTAAGATGTAAGAGCAAGTCATTATCGAATAGAGTATATATTTTGTTTATTATTGATGTCAATGTAAAAGTAAGAAAAATATGTAGCGGATTTCTTTACCTGTATTCAGTGATGTACACACAATATACGCACACTATCACACCTTTTAACCCGTCAATTTTGGTTTTCTACTTGTACGGTAAAATTTAAAAACGTTGATCAAGTTTCGTGTTAAAAGATATTGTCCAATGAAATATATTTTAGGCGTTTCTTACTGACTGGATTTGGGAACTTTTGTCATCCCAGGCGTTTTTTCATGAATCACGGGATCCCGGGATTACAAAATGTTTAATCCCGAAATCTCGGGATCAGTGTATTGCCCGGGATTGGGGGCCCTAATATTCACACTAAAAAAATCTGATGTGGCCAGGCACTTTACGTTATCATACAATATATAACATTAATAGTTTAGCTGCATGAGATTCTATGTGATCGAGATCGATCGTGTCTGCATTAGAATAACACAAGTTAGTAAGGATTTGACAGATATATTGACAATATTGACAATAGGCATTGTTTGATTCAAACTTAGATTTGTTTGGTGATATTCCAAATAAATTAATCTCTACAAGCAAATAAACTAAAAAAAAAAAAAATAAACTGTGATTCCCCAGTAGTAAAGCAACTCGTGGCCAATGAAGCATTCGGTAAACCATTACAACATTCAAATCTTTATTTTTATTTTACACGAGTTCTTTAATACCCAATTCACACGCCATGATTGTCATTGTCCTTTTTGTTTTTTTTTTATTCCTGAAATTCATTAACAAATTCACAAACATTATCTATACTTACAATACTCTTTCCAAGTCCTGGCAACTGTGTGGTATCCTTGATCTCCAAGAGCAGGTTGTATGTGGAATTCGTTAATTTGAAATTCCTCGTAAATACCAGCCCTGTAAAGAAGGACGAAAAATCATTATCGGTCTGCTCGAAAAGCGTGCGAAATGCGGTTTTAATGGTTATCAGATGGGAAACATGTGCGCGTCGGGTAAAATTCGCCGAAATCGTTTTATCGTAATTTTCATAAATTCGCCAAAACGTGTAGCACGACCGGTTCGTTATGCGATACGCTCGGACCTCGGTCGTGGGCGAAAACGAGAATTTGGCGAACGAACGCAAGGACTTGACAGCTGTTAATTATTTCTGAGTGGGGGGGTGAGTTTTAATCTTAATAAAATTGGGTATATTTTATTCGAGTTTGTGCAGAAATTGTGGAGAACTTCTGGAGAACGATTTGATTTATTATTTTGGTTGGATTTTGCAGTGTCCAGAAGGTTTTTGAGATAAAAACTTGAATGAAGTATTTAAGTAGAATTGCCATTGGTTCTTTGTGCACAAGCATAGTCACATTCGCCGGATTTTACAAAATAGAATTTTGACTAAAAATATCTACCGCTGTATCGTTACTGGTGAATCCACCTATAACTGAGTTAAAGAATCATAAAAATCGGATGATTGACTTAAGAAAGAATCAAATTTGATATTGTGATAATTTTTATTGGTCTTTAAGAACTTTACGCATTTACTTAGTAAGTTTGAACTTGCTTTATTAAATATACAGTGAAATTCTGTACCTATTTCAGATATTGCACTTGTACACTCGTCTACGTAGTCTAATATTTCAACAATTTCGCAAGTCATGTCATCTGCCAACGCTATTTGATTTAGGATTCTCATATTTCATTCGTAACCCAGCGTTACAATGCGTATTGGGGTTGTTGTGTGGTCTATTTGCAAGTGACTGTTTTTAATAAGAGCTACCCGAATATCCATACTTATTATTATGCTGGTTTGATGATTTTGATTTGGAGCCCTTCTAACCTAATAAACCACTGTTATTTCGATATTACATCCAACGGGCAAGAACAAAAGTCCGATCCGAAATATGTAAATTAGTATCAGTAATTAATTAATAACTGATTAGGTGACACGACAAGTAGGACATTGAATATTTTTTTTGGTTGGGATCGCTGCATTAGTAACTTTTTGTGTAGTAACTTTTTGTCCATACTTACTGCATACTATGATGGTTTGATTTTCGCCATTCCTGTCATCCACGTGTACCTGGCAGACCACTTTGATGAACTTTGTCCCGTCTCCTGTGAGGCTGTAGTCATATTTGTTGACGCCAGGGGAGTCCTTATCATAGAAGATGAGGCGATGTGATGGGAAATCATTCTCCAATGTCGTATTCTGGAGATAATAAGAAAAAAAAGACATCAAAGTTATTCGGTATATCTCGTAGAAAATTAATGTTTTCGTTTGGTTTGTTTGAGCATACATACATCTTTGATTGGTATGGGATATAAATACACAAAACTTCGGTGGAAACGAGATATGGAAGCAATTTTTAATATTATACATACCCTGCGGGGGAGATTCATATTTGGTACTGCAGTACGTAAATTTAAATAAATATCCTATTTCTAAATACGAGTTTTCTGAATATATGAATTGGTTGTATTATTTCTAATCAGAAAACTAAAAGTAATTTTGTATTGAAATTATACCTAAAAGGGAACCATTATTTCTCTCAAAGTTTCACATTCTCTAATAAATTACGTTGTTTATCGAAGCCTAAGCGGTGATTTTTCCCTTGTCAATCCAAGATTAGTTATTCTTCGATTATCTAGATCGATGGCCGGTAATAATCGGTAAATTAGACGAAGAAATATAGCACTGCTCGATTTCACCCTAACACTTTTAACGCCTCTGCTCGATTCGGACAAGGGTGTAATGTAAATGTATCACGTGTAGTCCGGCCAGGCGATTTGTGACAGGGTGGGGGGTATTAACGCATCCCGGATAGTGCGAGTTACTGCCTTTTTATCGGTTTAAAGATTTACAACAGGTCTGACTTTGAAAAAAGATGATTTTCGTACAATGGACACTTTGGTGGAGGTGCCGGGCCAATTGCAGTTTCTTGCCGATTTATCGGTTAAATCAAAATTAAAATTAAGATATCGCACGCTGTGGTAATCTATACATAAGTAGTTGTAGTTTGATGGACCAGAAATAAAAAGATATTTATATTTGAGGGGATGGTCAAACGCAAATCATGGATTTAGTGCGTTTCTGGTTCATCAGGCAATAAAGTAATGTTTTTTGAACATAAAAACTTGAAGATTTTGCTTGAAGATGCGTTATGAATTTATATTTTTTATGTGTAACTGGCGCAGTCGATAGGATTATCATACATTCGTAGTTTTACTCATTGTCTTGCTTATTCAGCAAAAAAAGTGATTAACTTTTAACGTACTGTGCACAGTCCAATTTAGCTGTACATAAACAGTATCCGAGGTGATAAAACTGCTGGCAGGGGCGTTAATTTTCGAAACCGCTTGAGGAGTAACCGTAACATAAAACCGGCTACAAACAACGTCGTATCGTTTTAGGAACTACTTGCGAGCGACTTGGCGCAGTAAAACGACATAAATATTAATTAGAGCGCAGATATGAGGGAACATAGCTTGCGAAGACCGGTCGTATTTCTCCATTATCACATTGAAACGAGTTTATGCTTGAAAAGTGTAAATAAGGCGCAATGAAGGGCCAGTAAGCGGCGCGAGAATTCGTCGTATAGCGTTCGGGTACCCTCAGAGAACTTTTTCGTAAATTAGCTTTAATGTCGCCAGAGTTATTCAGGTGTAACGGTCGCCCGATTTTCCGGGAAAGTTTAACGACTCCTTCGGTTAAAATCAATTTAACTTGGCCGAAATTTACGAAATTCACGAAACCTGGAACAGAGATATACGCTATCCCCCCCGGGATAAGTTTAAATTAAATCCTGAAGAGTTATGCTGGTGTGGAAACACACTTTTCATTTACATTTTTATTCGTTTTTTTGTAAGGTGCTGAAATGAAAAGGCGATTCCGGTTTTCTAATGAAAAACAAAAAAAACTTCCGAAATTTAGACAGGTTAAAGAATTTTTGTTACAGTTTTAACTGTAGAATTTATAGTTGTGTGGTGTTAATGTGCTTGTCCACTTTTTTAAAATTAATATTCGTAATTCCAACACCGTAATTCCAACAGATCTATCAGAATTAGGTATTATTGATGTCTGTAATTCCAACACTTAAAAAAAACGGAACCCTCCTTAATCCAAAATTTATATTCATTATTGCGTTTTCACTAGTGCATAGTTTGCCACATGAAACTAATGGAACATAAAAATAAGTAGAACAGCTTCCACCAGGGCCCTTTCTATAGAATAAAGATTTTACCGGGTTTTAGCCTGCATCATTTTTAATATTCTTCGGCGTAAATCTGGCAAGATGTCACGATGCATATTAGGGTAATGCACCGTTAATGGACCAAGCGCAGTGTCTCTATTTTTCATATTTCCTGATTTGCCTTTTGTTGTTTTATATCTATAGTACCAAGAAAAACTCTTAAGTTTGTGCAGTGTCTATATACACTCAGTTCCAAAAAAAATGACACACTTATTTTTGACTTAACTTACGATTTCAAAAAAATTAAAGTGATTCCATGTGTTTCCCTCATTTTTGCTTACACTCCATATGAAAAACGCATCTTTTGCGGTCATTTTCTTTTTTATTCATTGATTTATCTCTAAAATTTTTCCAATTACAACCTTTTTTTCACCTTTGCATATTACCAACTTTTTGAATTTATCGAGAAACAGTTTTCTAGTGAACTAAACTAATAGAAATTTTTCAAAGTGGATAAAAGCAAATTCGTGTTTTTGACGTAATCTAATGTATACTCAATTCATCTAATGTATTACTCAATTCATATTCACTGGCCTTCATTGCGAACCCATTACGACAATTTTATGTAGACATGGTTCTTAAGTCTTTGTTTTATAATTTTTAGTTTAGCAAACTGTCTATCGCCTGCTCCGGTAGCAACAGTTATAGGCAGGGTTAGAAAATATCTGCTAACCAATGTTTAAATTTGGCCCAATGTTAAGGGAGGTAATGAATTCAAAACGTCAACTGGACCTTCTGGAAACAAGGTTTATGGACGCAAAATCATTTAACATCATAATTAGTTCGCCCGACTATGAAAATAGTACCAAATAATACCATCAAAATGTTTACTGAATGACGACATTATTGTTGAAATTTATTAAAAGTTATCAGTGAAATTTGACATGAAATACTTGCATCAAATATCTCCGAAAGTATTAAGCTTAGCAGAACAGAATGTACACCATATTAAAGATGAAAAGAATTACTTAAAAATATTGAAAGATATATAATATGATGTATAATTTGTTCTGCTAACAGTAATATTTTCGGAGATATTGATGCAAGTATTTCATGGCGAATTTTTTAATCACTGATAGCTTTTAATTAATTTCAATAATAATATCATCAAAGACTCAGCAACATTTTGATATTATTTTTATAGGCGGGCAAATTATGTGTCTACCCAAATAAAATTTAACTAGATTACATTAAATTCTAAACAGTTAAGATGGAGGAATCGCCAACTTTTAAAGCGGTTTCTATATCTTTGGAATGTGCCTGTAATTTATTTTTACTTATAACATTTTCTTTAAGGTTGTGGATATCGTATAAAAACCCAAAGTGGTCGTTAGGACTATTTTATATTTCTCTTTTGATTTTTGTATAGGATCACTACACTACAGTACATTTTCATATTATTTTTTTATTTCGTTAGCTAACTTTTCAGCTTCTATGATAACGTTGTCAAATATATCCGATCTTAATTCTTTATAAAAGTTAATGAGCTGTTCTATTTAAGTATGTCGATTATTGGCTGCTATGCATCTTAAAATATAGGAATGGCCTGAAGCCTGTTAATTCTGATTGCATTTGATTGTATTTTACTATTCCTTTATTTTGTAGGTTCAGGAAATATTTTAGAACTTCTTTTATTGTAGTTCAGTTAGTTTCTAAAAAATATAAGACAATTAAACTCAAGTCAAAAATCCGGTGCGCCACTTTTTTTAGAACTGAGTATAGTAGAAAAAATTCAGCATTTCGAATCAAAAAGCCATATCACAGTGAAAACAAACGAAACATTCTTTCTAGCGTGAAGGAAGACTAAAAGGTGACACTGTAGCACTTACTTTTACGACGAAGTTCCTGTCTATGGTGATGTGAAGCGTGCTGTTGTTGTGTGTGAACGGGGCATTGTCATTTTCGTCGAGTACATTTACGGTCAGTGTCTTTGTGATATTCCGCACGGTGCGATTTGGATTTATCACTTCGCATTCAACTGTCACGTTTACCGTCTGACCGACCCCGAACGATTTCGGCGCGTCTCTGGATATGTCACGATCCAGTGCCCTAATTGTCTTCAAGCCCCACGTTTTGTTCTGATCCGTCGGCGGGACGAGCGAAAAATGGGAAGAACCTGAAACAAAAATACGAATTTATTGTATTTATTGTGAAATCTGTGAAATGTTCTGATATCTACAATCAAAAATGTATGGATATATATATTTTTTTGAGGGTACCTAATATTTCTCAGGTCGTATTACAATTTGAAGGAGTTTTCTCTATGTTTTTCATATTTTCTTACTAGATTTTAATGTTCAATCGCCTGGTCTACAAAACACACATTTTATAGCCTTTTCTGTGAATTAAAGTAAACAACAGAAGAAAAATGTTGTTTTATAAATTAAAATAATTAATTTGCTCTGAGGTGTAAACAACAAGTGTTCTTGTTTATGTAACAGGTGTTCTTATCACGAACACTGCAGCGATGTTTATTCTACGTTTCAGCAAGCTTATGCTGCAACTTATTTGCAAAGGTACTTGGCTGTATCTTGAAATATATTAGAATCCATGCCTCAAGCTTAATATAACAAACCACTCGGTCGCGTTCGGTGTTACTTGTCTACTTAATGGCAACGTCTGACACCGAAGCCTGCTTACAAAGTGTACTAAATTTGCATAAGCCCGCAAGCAAATGAAAAGTTGAAATTTTAATGAACTTGCGTCGGGTTAAACTTGATTCAGAAGACCTCCGAATGAATGGCTTTACTACAGCTAGCAACATATGTGACCCCACACGAGAGAATCGCTCTAACTACCATCTCTCGTTTCGATAATATTGACTTCTGTGTTTGAAGGCGCTTAACTATAAAAATAGTGAACGATACGGTTAGAACAGTTTAATTGCGGAATTTTGAATAGTAGCGCTAGTTACATATACTGAGTGTCTCAACAGTGCGATCTCGGAAGATTGTGCCTCTGTTAATGAACATATTTTAAAACTGATTCCACTCATATATACATAACGCCGAGGCGCACATTTTAACATTATTAGCGTGTATACAGGCTGTTCCATCAGATAGTACCAACCCAAACTTATGTTTTTTAAATGGAACAACCTATATTTCGGCACAATTTTGAATTCCTGGCTAAATTTTACGCCAATGAAACATAACATTACCGACACTACACTTTATACTATTTGATTTATTGGCATTTTTATGGAAAAACAGTAGTCTAAGAAAAACTGTAAATCTCAATAAATGTTTTTAATTTTATTTTGCACGTTTAGATTATTATTAAGTAAGAAACATTCTATTATCATGATTACCTGCCATGTCCAAATTGTGTACAGGCTGGTCATAATCTGCAGCAAAATGAAGCAAACAGTTTTTCCTAAGAAAATTAATATTTTAAATGGAACACCCTGCATCTAATTCTTTTTTTATTCTACGTATCGTTCTGCACAAAACGCACTAGTGCTAAAATAAACCATTGCTGAAATAACTAGTCATCTTAATAAAAAAATCGATTTTTCTATCTATAAGTGTTTCTACACCTAAATTAACAATTAAACCAAGTATTTACCTAAAGTACTGTTTTCTCGCATAATTTCTTCTTTTTTTTAATAAAATAAAACATTTTATCACATCTGCAATTTAATATTACACAGAGCAATTTTTATTTAATTCATATAAATATGCATTGACTCAAAGAAATTTGTTGTTTCAATAGAGGCAAAGAAATATTTATTTGCGGATAAAAACGCATTTATTTGAAATATTTGTTTGGTAGAAAGAACGTTGATTTGTGTCAAACAACTTATGTTTCCAGTTAAAGTTTGCAATTTGTGTATTATAAGAAATGAGATTTATTTACTTCAAATAATTATGATTGTGTTGAGTGAAAAAATTACATTTTTTTAAGTTAACAAAATTGTTGGTCGAGTTAACATTATTAATTTGTTGAAGGAATTAATAGACAAGAATTTTTCGGAAGACTCGCCATGCGTCACCTCCTTTTTGGGATGTCGCACATCCTCGACCAGTGCTTGGTCTTCCCAACCCAACATATAGTCAAGCTTAAGTTAGTAAAGTGTATTCTGATTTGGAATCGCAACTTGAACCTGCAGGCACTATACTCTATAAGTTCTATACTGTCGATCACGCGGCTTTATACTCTCGATATGTACGAAGTGCGAGGAGCGAGTTTACAGCGCCATCTAACAATACAGTTAGATGACATTAAAAATATATTTATTTGAATCAAAATATGATTTCTTTGGTGGAAGTAAACCTATTTTAAAGCCAAAACAAAAATATTACTTTAAAGGAAATAAATCTCTTCTTGTGTACATATATATTTATTTTAATAAAAATATGATTTCTTTGGCGGAAGTAGACCTATTTTGAAGCCAATGACAAAATATTACTTTAAACGAAATAAATCTTTCTTTATATACAAATTTACATGTTTGAATCAAAATTATATTACATTGGTGTAAAGAAACGTTTTTTAAATCAAAACAAAAATATTACTTTAAAGGAAAGTAACTTTTGTTTGTATCCATATATATTTATTCCACTTAAATAAATATTTCAAATAAATTAATCTCTTCAAGGAAATAAACTAGAGTATTCAATGAAGTAAATATTGTTGGCGTCAAAGAAATATGTTTTGACCCAAAAGAATAAATTCAAATAAATACATTTCTTTAAAACAAGAAATCTTTTCTATCTGTGTATAATTTGAAATAAAATTTGACTTATACGTTGTAGGCTGTGAAAAACTGTATTAAAGAAATTATTAAGGTATCTGTCAACTCTACTTGCCAATAAAGCATTTTTATTGCATTCGCCAAACACCCACACCATGTCAATTAGTTCCTCCTGGGAAAAGTTCGCCATATGTCCCTAGATTATACATATCTAACTAACAAGCCAAATAATATCACCACCACTGATAGATACCTTAATAACTTGTTTAGCACAGTTTTTCATAGCCTATAGAGTATAAGAAAAATTTTATTTTAGTTGTACTAAAATGTATTATTTTATTAAAACAGAAAAATGAAATCATTTGAGAAAACACTACTTCAGGTAAATACTTAGTTATTTGCATGCTAAAAATCTCGTTCGCAACTCTTATTACATAAAAACTGAAGAAAACAAAAACGCTAATCTATAGAAGAGACTCTGTTTCTCTTTATTTTGGTTCTTACATTATGTTTATGAAAGAAGTGAAAATTATTCTACACCCTGTATACTTCATAATTAACTTTGGCTTCAGATTTTAATATGCTGATGGTAGAAAATAGATATTGTGCGAAACAATGCATATAAAACACAATCACCTGTTTTACTATGCGAAACATAATTACACACATAATTGCATCGCTTCTATGCTTAATTAAAACTGTGTGCAACAGCTATATACCGGGTCCTAATACGAATAATTTCCCAGTAATTGTCATATGTTCACCTAAAACCGAAGTTGGTGGCCGCATTTTGTTTCAAACTGTACCCACGGCAAAAGTTTGGCCAGTTCGAACTGCTATATACTCTGTTAGTGTATGTTTTAGATGTTCCAACGCGCCGCATATATTAGCAAGGGTCCCAGCAGAATTTTGTGAGTTACCCCAAACAAAATTATATCACCCGACGTTATCGCTGTTTCGCCAAATGTAATTTACTGTTGGAGATTATTTTATTTGCCTGTAACGTTGTTTACAGGACGCGAGGAATTCCCTATAAGGTTTTCGGCGAAAATAACGGAATTTATTCAGGCTGGTGCTTTGTTTCGTTGCTATACTCGGTAGCTTTTAATGTAAACAATGCGATTCGAGAGCCCTCCGGTTCTACACGTTCGTATATAATTGTTTGTAATTAAAATGCAAACGCAAAAACATCGCTCTCTATCTCGTAAATGAGAATCATTTAATTAACGTGTTATCAAAAGGTTTGTATGGTAAAAATGTTTAGCCGCACAAGTCTATATGTCAAATAAATGTTTGCTAATACTTAGGTTTTACTTGGGCTTTGCAGTATGTATTAGAAGTTACTTATAAATATAACAATCATTCATGAAGATGTAGACATCTATATAAATACATTTTACTACTTTCTTCAGTCTGCTACACTCTCAAGCTGATCCCACACGTGTTCAATAGGATTCAGGCCCGGACTTAACGCCGGCCATTTCATGTCCTGAATTCCACGGTCTTGTAAATAGTTTCTGGTGATGCCGGCGGTATGTAGCTTTGCATTACCCTGCATTAGGATGAAATTTGGACCGACGCACAGTGGGGTATTTGACCTGAAAACCTGGGCAAAACCTGCACTACACCTATTGTAAATTAATTACTGCTACAACATTTGTCATCAATATTTTTTTGGGATTTTATTTCTATTATGTTTTACCGTGTCAAGTTCATAAAATAATATATGGCATGTCCAGTTTAAATACTCGGCATATACGAATTTAAAATTGAACAATACATGTCGTTTTTGAGTTATATGAGACAACATGTTTGGGTCTGTTATGTTGTAAGAAAATCCCGAAAAAAGTTTTATTTTTAAAGACCAGTGGTAGAGGAAGAAAATGAAAGTTTACACCAGTCGATATTGTGTATTGAAACGGTACATATGCTATTCATGCTGTTTTCCGTTCGATGCATTCCTTTTAAGACGTGATAGTAGAGGCAATTAAGAACCTATTTTACCATATTTATCACTATAAAATCTATTATTTTTAGTATTATTTCAAAATTGTCTAATATTTATACTTATTGTTTCAATGAAAACTTTCGAAATTTGGTGATACTTTAAGCTGAAACGGTCGCTTTTTAGTGGTATGACCCTAATACGCATGTTTTGAACCCCGCATTCGCATTCCGCATAAACACATTTATCAAAAACGCCTAACCAGTTTCTATTCACAAACTTACTATTGTCTCTCCTCAACAAGAATCCAATTTAAACCAGTGAACTGTGTATGCGAGTAGGTGCTTTCGATGTATTTTCTTGCCTTGAATATGAATCCGTTTGGTTTCAAGCAAACAATTTCCAAGAAATGCATATACAAGTACAAAGTTTAAGGTTTTTTTTCGGATGATTTCGGATGATAAAACGGAAAAATATACGTACATAACGGCATTTACAACATACCAGATGTCTTGAACATAAAATTGTCAATACCTCGATAACCGTAACCATTTGTATATAGCTAAATATGGTTAAATATGTTCTAAATTACCTCTACTATCTCGGTATCAAGAAATTGCACCAAATTACATATAAGCCAGTACATCAATTTTTGGATTTTCCTTTACAACATATTAGAAATAAAATCAGAACAACCGCATCCGCACCTATCCGCAGCAGATTTTCCAGTAGTTGTAATGTCAAATATGCATACTATAATTTTAACCACTTTCAAAAGCTTATCAAAGCTAAACACTAAACTAAAACACTCAAATTCTGCTTAAACTGTTTTTTTTTTATAGCAGCGAATTTTCTCGGCCCTGCAATAAACAAAATTGTGGGTAAATTTTAATAAAAATAATGTCGAATGAAAGTTCATACTTGGTTCTAAAGAATGTATAACAAAAAAGTCACATTTATCGTTAAAATACAAAATTGCAACCGTTTTTAAGAGCGTCAACTTATGTGCATCTATGTTCAGCCATAGTAAAATATAACTTTTGGCTGACAAGGACACGTGGCTCAGGGCTCAGGTGAAAAAATATTGCCGCCTTTTAATACATCGGTCTTTTACCTATCCCAGAAACTGGTTTAGTTTTTGGAATTTAACAATTCAGAAATTTGATATATTGCCAGCTTTTCGGGTCTAATACCCCAATGTGCGTCGCAACGAGTCAAACGAAATCTGGACTCTCTGTAAGCAGTACAGGCGTCCAGTGACGAAGTTGCCAATCTCTGTGATCCAGAGCAAACCTCATTCTTGCTGCTTGTGATGCTGGGTTAGGCGTGGTGTGCAGACAGGTCATTTTGGTTTCAAATTCGCTTGTTTTAATCTGTTTCTAACAGTTTGATCAAAAATTTCTATTCCATGTTCTCGTCTTCGGTCGTTTAGGAGGTCTCGTGCTGTGGCAATACGCTGACGGAGATAGGAAAGGACAAGAAATCGGTTTTGGTTTTTGGTAGTTTTTCGATTTCGACCCTATCCAGCTCTTCTAACATATTGGCCAGTCTCCCAAAACCGATTCCATAAACGCTGAATAACAAAACGGGAAACTCGAAGGTCCCTGCTGAATCCATTTGTCATCTTTAGTAGACTCTCATGCGTGAATTTAAAGCATAGTAGTATTTCTAAAACGATGTATAGTTTTTTTGTGATCATGAAATAATACAATTATTGTGATTATAAGGGCGCGTATTTATAATACAAACGATTGTCACAATATGAATTAAGTTCTCCCAGAAGCTTAATAGAGGTTAACATACAGAAAATTAATACGAAATGCAAGAGGAGGTTGCAAAGTTCAAGTAGAGTTTGTAGAGAATGGAGTAACTGGGTAATTAATCTGTTGCAGCTACTTAAACTAATTCCACAGTGCATAAAACGGATATATTCGCGTTGTTTAGACACTGAAACAAGCTGAATTTGTAGCGACGAAAATAGCTTGCTGCTGTTTCTCGCTGTTAACTTATAAACTTTAAACACACGTGTTAGATACCTTATACAAGGATTATTGTAATAATCTTGATAGTAAACACAGTTTTAAATTGCATACTAGTAGGTCAATATTCAAATAAAGGTAGGATTTGCAACTCAATAAATAATGAAGAGCCTATACAGGGTAGGTATAGAGGTTGAAAACCCCCTACTCTAATAAATCATAGACGAATTCGGGGGGAAGTTTGCGTATGTCTTTAATTAGCTCATAAACAACTGCACCTGCATGTGACGCAACCGGGAAATTATTGCGGAAGAAAAACATGGCCGAACAAACAAGAGTCGTACTGCTGAACAGAGATGGCGCTGCCTAATTTACAATTTTCCGGGAAAGTTTGCCTCGTAGGTCTCTAACTGAATATTAAATTAAGTTTATGTCAAATAATATTTCGACCTGAGTACCGTGAGCTCTCTCATAACTCATGTCACAACGGTTTCGGCTAAAATGTCGTTAAGATTTTATTGCAAAACTTTCTTAAACTGTTGTGTCGCGTATGACAACTTAGTAATTAACTACTTTATAGTATGTAGGTAATAAAATTATTAATTAAATTCCATTTTTTAAAAGTCTCTAGGTGACATTTGTAGGTTATTTATTGATTATACAAATAAACAACACAATGCGCAATTTATAGCTTCTAGAAAATGTTAGAGTGCAAAGTTAACGCTCCGGGATACTTTCCGGGAAACTGACTGTGACATAAAATATATCAGTCCGCCCGGAGATATTCATTTTTGATAATGTCAGTATATATAAAAATACACAGACCGAACCCCTCTATAAATCTGTGGAACGTTGCACTGCGGTGTTATTCGCGCTTGTGTTAGTCCTAATTATTTAATATCTCTTTTTAAATTATATTTTTGGTCATATTTTCAATCAAAAATACAAAATTTAACCTAGAAATAAAACAAATTCAAGAAATTACAACCACGCGTTTGTGTTTGTATTCACCAGTTTCTTTTTTTTTTTGTTTTAGCTTTATTTCTTTATCATACGTCGTATGTCAAAATAGTTAAATAATAAATTAAAGTAGAGGAAATTCTGAATAATTTATGTCTATGTCATTTTTTTGGTAAAATTAATAGCTTAGCTGAATGAACAAATTTTATTTGATCGAGGTGGGTCGTGTCTGCATTAATATACAACTAGTTAGCCAGGATTTGATAGACATTTTCATTCTAATGACAGTAGGTAGGTACTGTCAGACGCTGATATTTTGACAATACCTACTGTCAATAGTTTCAATATATCCTGGCTAAGTAAGTAGTTTTATTTTAATGCAGACACGGCCGGTCTCGATCAAATAAAATCTCATGCAGCTAAACTATTAATTTTATATGCAGGTTAGCTAAAATTACCGGAACATCTAAATAATTCTCCAACCGTAAGAAATATCAAAAAATTGTCACAAAGTTTTTGTCTTTAAACAAGATATCGTCTAAATATATTTTTAATATACAGAGTGCTCCTTTTATTATAGAAATACGGCAATCTATCCTTTTTTTAATATAACACCCTATATATTATTACATTTTTTAATTCTAAGATTAATTCTAAGAATTGTTTATAGGAATCATACTTAAAATGCCATATTTTTTATTAAATGCTATTAACCTAAAATAGTTAAAATTGCCGAAACACCTTAATATTTCTCCAATTGTAAAAAATACAAAAAATGTCTCAAACAAAAGTTTTTTGGATGTAAACAACCTCTCGTTCAAATACATTACCCTGTATATTTAACATTTTTTAATGATAAGATTCATTCTAAGAATGTTATGTTGGAATTATTTCTTTATAAAATTTTATTTTTTGATATAAGCGATTAAACAACACAATTAAATAGAATTAAACAAAATGTTTAAACTGTCACAATAAAATAAATGTGTAAGTAAGTGGAAAAGTATTCTTAATTTGAAGTTCCGTAGTTTTGCCTAATTACTCATAACTCAAAAATAATCCATTTTGGAAAACTTATTTATATAAAACGTTAAAATATATTTAAATGAGAGGTTGTTTAAGCCCAAAAAGCTTTCATTCGCAAATTGTTTCAAATTTGTTTGCAGTTGGAGAATTATTTAGGTGTTCCAGTAATTCTGACTATTTTTGGTTAATAGCTTCTAATTAAAAACAATGTATTTTATAAAAAAAGCAAATGTTACCAAATTTCTATAATAAAATGTAGCCTGTATATTGATAATATATTTAAACGATAGTTTGTTTAAAGCCAAAAAACGTTTTTTTTTGCTAACCCTGTATAGTAGGGTGTATGGAAAAAACGTTTTTTTCAACAGTGAAGAACAATTGGCGTAATTGAAAACTATTTAGGTCCCCCGCAGAAGGCCTAAAGTTTATAATTTTTTTAAGAATTACATTTTTTTTTCAATGACAGATTAATTTTTTTTATTTTTCAAATACAAAAAGTTGAACAATAAGGTGTGAAATTACAAAAATATATTACTCTAATGCAACATTTAGATCGCCTGCAGATTCGATACAATTTTTAGAAAAATGACCATTTTCATATAATTTAAAAAATGGCCTTGAAAAAGAAAAACCACTTAACATTTCTTAAAAAAAAAAAAAAAACGCTAATAAAAACGGTTTTCCGATACATCCTACTGTATAGTATGATAAAGTCATGTGCCTGGCCACATCACATTTTTTACTATGTTACTCTATCATACTACGTATGATAAAGCAAGACCGGTCTATGTATTAATTCATAAAATTTAGGATAATAATTTATAAATTCACGAATTACGAACAATACCTCCTTGAACTATTGTATTAAAATTCCGGGAAAATACCAAATAATCACCGGTTTATTTCGCTATATGCAGCGAATCGCAAAATATGGAAACGTCAGCTTATTTGACGTTTTTGAGCACAATGCGATTTTCGAACATTCACAGTGCAGCGGCCGGAATATATTCGGAGTAAGTGCGTTGGCGAAGGGATTATAATTTATGCACAGCCGAACTTGTGGACCGCCGAATTTCAAATATTAGCTGGAGTACTTCGCAGAAACCTCGTACGCAGAGAGTGGTCGGTCGGGCTATGCGGTTCGCTTGCCTCACATTCAAATGCGTCGTCCAGCGTCCGACCGTGATCCTAAGTTTAGTACGTGACATGTCAACTGAACCAAATCCATCAAATTCAAACATCCGCATACATCCAAGGGAGCATTTGTTTGCATTTGCGACAGCAAATGTTTCCCTAGGGCCAACGTACAAAGTTTCGTTCGAACTGAGTATTGAACTGATGTCTAACATGTATGAATATGCAAATATGGATTTAATTCTAGTTGTAGAAAGTTGAAAGATGTGTTCCGATTTTGATTACATTTTATGATATCTTTATGGAAATAAAAAGAAAAGCAATTTTCACGATCTTAAATAAGTCCAAGGACTTTCCTGGACATTTTTTCGAAGTCTGCGGATGACATGAGCTCAGAATTGAGTTCCGCAGGTTGAATTGGGTCGCTCTGCCTGAGGTTATTGTCTGGTGGGAAAATATCAAACTTTTATGTCTAAAAAAGAAAGAGACTAAAACTCAAACCCAGGGACTATTGAACGTGATTTTCTGTTTTTACTTTATCATACGTAGTATGACGTAGTATACAACAAATTTCAAGCAAACTCGAGTAAAATTCTGTAACCTTTGTATGACATCAATATAATATATACCGGGTGACCCACGCCATAGATACTCCCGTTTATTTTTGTTGTTTATAAAGCTGGACGAATGAAATTTGGGAAAGTGTTAATAGACGAAAAATGCCATTCTTTTGGATGCTCTTAAGGTTAATATTACTTCCGGTTTTTCCGGAAATGACATCATCATGGAAATGTTAAATGGCTGACCGAGATACTGTGTAAAACATTATATTAAAGCTCAGCAAAAGTAATCAACTTGTTTTTAAAAACGTCGAATAATTTAGACCCTATTTTTACTATTTATTATATTTTACTTAACAAAGAGTTGTTACGAACTACCCTTAATGTAGTTTTGACCAGAACTACCCCATACTATAGACTATGAAACAATAAAAAAATGTGAGTGACGAAAAATCGTTTTCCATGCTTATTTTATGTACTTTCATGTTTCAAGCTATGAAAGATTTTATTACGGTTTAAATTGCTACGTAGCTATTTTATTTCCGAGAATTTTTAATCATAACTGCTAACGGTTTTTACTCGTAACAAAAGCATTATGGCACTATGAAACACGCGCAAAGCCAGTAAAGCACGTAGTAAAAGTTTGCTCTCATATAAAATAAGTTATTCTATTATGTATTCGCCTGTCGGTTATGCTAAAACAAGCCATCGTATTGTAGTCATTGCCAAACAATGGACGGGCTTCAAAACTCTTAACAAAACATGTCGTAATTATACAACCTTAATTTTATGTACGAGGTGCGTTATGCAAGTTTAGGTACCTTTAAATTTAAACACACAGTGGCAGAGATGTATGTTTGAACAGAAGTTACGGATGCTCTGTATAACAATGTTTTAAAGCCGTCATAGCTCCAGTATGAGGAGACGTGAGTGTGTTTTATTATCTCATAAAATTTTAATTATGTCACCTTATATTTCTTAGAAAACATATTTTATAGGTTTTAGAGAAATGGCTACGCAATATAATACTATATAAAATATGGGCACATTATTCAGTGTTAGTGTATTATTTTATTATTGGATTATTATTTGAAATATTGGATTAATGAATAAGCGGTCAATCCATCAACAATTTTGATTTGGAGCCCTTCTAATCCAATAAACCACTGTCATTTCGATATTACATCCAACAAGCAAGAATATTCTAGAGCAATTATTCATTAACCTTAAGTGACGATATTACTTACAATTATCTGTCACATAAAAACAAAATAACCTCTAGAAAAGCACAAACTGGCAGAGTTATTGGTTAAAATCTAACTGTATTTGTTTTCAATATTTTAGCGTTCCAAATGTGCAACAAAATAAACCTATAATTTGAATCTGCTGCTCATAATGGTACTTTAGGAGAAGAACAGAGTTGTAAGTGGTGGTTCATTACGATCTTATATTCCAGATAATATTACTAACCTATCACCAGTCAAGTTCTCAGCACCTGAAAATCAATAAACATACAGAGTAATTTGCAATTCTAGATGAAAATTTATGCTGACATGAAACTAAAGTGAAATTAAAAAGTCTGGGACTGGTTTACTTTTGGCTTCTTAATTTTTGTATTTTGACCAATGATGTTCTTTTAAAATACACTAAAAAAATTATTTATTTATTTATTTCAAAGAGATACTGCTTGTATTCTTCGTTTTCGTATTGTTTGATTTGTATTTTCTTTTTCCTTCCTTTGGTAGTACTTGAAAGGGCTTTTGACGGAACTGACAAGAACAATTAGGTTTATACCTAAAGGGAAATATCTGCAATGTTACAGAAGATGAAAAAATGAAAAAGAATTAACTGTAACTTCGCTGGTTATTGGATATCAGCTATATTTCAGTATTGGTTTTACAGAATTTACATATTTCACATACATTTTCCTGTGAAATCACAATATGTAACGCGGCGAATTGTTCTGCGTGATTTGTTTGATATTCCGTATGGGTGGCGCCATCTATCGCTGTCTAGGGCAACTTGGTGGAGCTCGGCAGGAACTCGGCAGGGTGTGGAACGCTGCTAGCATCGGGTTTCCGCGCGCAAAATTGCCTAGGCCACGCCCCCGTCATTTACATTTAATTAGATCCCACGGTTTTTACTGTTTGGATTCACGGAATTTTGTCTTGCAAAATCGTTGTTTACTTTGTACTATAGTTCGCCGCTGTTACTTGGTTTAACTTTCCCTTGGTTTCCCTATTCCGACAGAAATTCTAGGTTTCCGTTTTTTCTGCGTTTCCGGCCGTTATTTTTCGTGGCCGTAGTGCGGCTTGCAGCGTGCTTTTCCGGCGTCTTGTCTTGTCAATCATCTTGGAGTGTACACGTGTGATAGATTTTTGGAAGCCCGTTGAGAATTATAGGAGAGGATTTTGGTAGTTTGGAGGTCCCCCTTATCGCCGTAGTGCGGATTTATCTCGACCAGGCTTCAACAGGTGTCCAGGTTGTTGATTTAGTGGAAATCTGGCCACCACGCCATTGTGCGGATTTAAACGAACTTCTATCACGTTCACGTAGGCCCAGTGTCCATCTATTTTTGGGTAAGCTCTCTTTAGATTCGATGAGATTGTCTGGTGGCAATTGGTGGGTCGATTCTACGACTATTTCCTCTTTTTAGGCACCTAATACGAGGCCGGAGACCCCTCGAAAGTCAGTAGTCACCTAATACGAGGCCGGAGACCCCTCGAACGTTCGTAGTCACCTAGCACGAAGCGAGAGACCCTTCGTAAGTCAGTAGTCACCTGGTACGAGGCAAGAGACCCTGCGTAGGTCCTTCGACATCTAGTACGAGACCTTTTCGAAGTATATCGAGTCGGAGTTGGTGGCACCGTGACGGGACCGGCACGTGCGGTGATTATTATCCGTCGTGGAGGATCCAACGCTAGCATCGGAGCGTCTGTAGGTGGCAAACAGTGTCTCGAAGCTCCGGATAAAGGTCAGAGGTCCTATATTTTTCCGATCAGCTGTGGCGGACGCTCGTTGTCCCTCGAAGGAGCAGGCAGCTCGTATATCTTTTTTTTGGTTGTGCCTTTTGTTGATTAGTAGTTAGTATCGCTACGATTGTGTAATCGTTACCCGTCGAGGAGCCTTCCGCTCGCACACCTTTTTATGGTGGCGCATTTGATTAGTAGTAGATTAGTGTGGCTACGATTTAGTAATCGTTGTCCATTCCGGAGCCTTCAGCTCAGTGTTATTAATTGTTAAGTGTTTAATTATCCGAAGATATCGCTCGGACCATCGGTGCTCAACCCGTAGGTGTTATTAATTACCTTTTTCTTTAATTTCGAGTTTGGTTTACGTACTCGTAATTTTGATTACCCGTTACAGTATTTATCTTTGTGGATTCTGAATTTAATTCGGATAAATGGTATCCTCTGGTATAATTTCCTTTGATCGTTCAAGATTTTTTTAACGGAAGCCGTTTGTTAGCCAAGTTGAGTGCCGATGGGAATTTAATTTTCTTTTGGGACGGGTTGCCGTCTTGGTTATTGATTGCCTTTTATATTAATGTTGTTTGTTATCAACTTTTCAACATAGACGGTTGCGGTAATTGTCTTGGGATTTTACCCAGATCTACAGCGAGTCGCGACGCGGTTTGGCCAAGCTTCGTGTCGGTCGCTATTATTATTTTTTTTATCTTTACGATTTGCGGTTTGGGCTCGAAGCCCTTAAGTGTGTTGAATTGTTTGAGTTTTTATTGTTTTGTTTGTGTGCATTCCCAATTATAAGCAAGCCTTCGGCGTAGCATCTGCGTGGTACTTTTTGGCTGTACCACGAATTATTGTGTACCTGTATACCGATGCAGATTATATTGGCGATATCATCGTTGACTTTTGGAGGCTAATAAATTGGTTGAAGATACATTTGCTTTGCTTGTCCCCTGTGTTGCCTTTATTTCAGCTGCACTTTCGTAGTCAAGTGCTGTTTCTCCAACGGATTAAGACTGACGTGGCGCCCTAGAACATCGTATTAAGGAACCGTTTGGTTACTGTCCCACGACCACCTCCCTGGTTGGCCGGAGCATCCGGGAGAAACGCATGAGCAGCACAGGTTTGGTAGGAGTCGACGTATTTTGGTGTTTCTTCGGCGACTTTAGGTCTTTGGTATTATTGCGAAAAAAAAGGCGTTACATTGGCGCCCAACGTGGGGCCCTTAATCATTAATTAGGAGGAGCTAATTGGGTGGTGACCTGTGCTGGTTGGGTTGTATATTTTTTTTTTCCTCTTTCTCTCTCCTTTTTTTTTTTTTCCGCCTTGTTTTCAATCTTGGCCTTGTTTCACGGGTTGGGGACCTGGTCTCATTGGTTCGGGACTTGGTTTCATTTAGCTGGCCAGTGTGTGGTTTGAGTCCGTCACTATGTCCGCTCCCACCATGAAGATACACCATCTGAAGAAGGATGAATTAGAATATGAGCTTCGTTCCCGCGGGATGGACCCCACCGAGATGACGGTGGTCGATATGCGGGCAAGCCTGAGGTCGCTGACCAGGTTGGAGCAGGCTCAGCGCGCGGTTCGATACTCGGATTACGAGTTTGATGCCAAGAAGGACTTGGATGCCATTGCTGCGAAGTTTGAGGAATTGGATACCTTGGTGACGGGGTTGGGCGATGATCGGGTTAGTCCTGCGCATCAGCGATGTTGTTCGAGAGTGTTGCATTTGCTGGGCCGAGTGGGTGGAATTTCCACGGCGACCGGGGATGCTGAGGTCATCCGGGAGCGTAGTGCGTGGCTGGCGAAGGTGTCCGCGTTGCTGACTCGCTTGCGGAGGAGCCGACATCGTTCTCGGGATCTGGATGTGAGTGAGGGCTTGTTGGATACGGCGCTGGATGGCGAGGAGTCTGGTTCTAGTAGCGGCTCTGAGGTTGTGGAACCCGAGACCGCGGCGCGTGTCACTGGTGCGTCCCAGTCGCCATTCCGGTCGAGGGATTACGTTGTCCCTGTCTATAAGTGGAATGTGCATTTCTCGGGTGACCCAAGGTCGATGTCCGTGATGGATTTTTTGGATCGAGTGACCGAGTTGCGGAGAGCGCGAGGATGTACCGAGGCAGATTTGTTTCGATCGTCGTTGGATTTGTTTCAGGGCAAGGCACTATTGTGGTATCGGTCGGCGATACGTAAGTGTAGCACGTGGCGGGAGTTATCAGATCTTCTGATGAAGCACTATTTGCCTCCGGACTATAAGAGTCGTCTGTTCCAGGAGATTATGGGTAGAACCCAGGGACTTCAGGAACCTATCGTCGAGTATCTCGCGTGCATGCAGGCTTTGTTTGACCGCTATGGGCGAATGTCTCGGGAGGTCCAACTGGACATCCTAAAGAAGAATCTGGCACCCTTTTACCTTATGCAGTTGCCGTCAGTCCGTACCGTCGAGGAGTTGGAGACCGAATGCTTGCAGCTGGAGACAAAAAAGTATCGAGCCGATCATTACCATGCACCTCCTAGGAAGAGTCGGGAATGTGTGGAGCCCGAGTTGGCCTGTCTTTATTCCTGTTCGGAGACTGCCGCCGTGTCGTCGCCTGCCGTTCGACCCCCACCGGGGGCGCGACAACTGGAGTGTTTCCGTTGCCGCAAGGTTGGTCATTTCGCCCGGGATTGTCGACTGAAGCAGGGTGGCATTTGGTGTTATCGCTGTGGGCAGCCGGATGTTACGACAAATACTTGCCCTAAGTGTTCGCCGCGGTCGGAAAACCCCGATCGGAGGGCCTGAGTGGTCGTCAGCCACCCTCCCAGCATTCTTCCCGGACCAAGGACCCTGCCCATAAAATACTTATAGACTATATAATTTCCCACGCTTCCGGTGATTGCCGACCGTACTTGAACGTTTCCATTTTGGGGCAGAATATGCTCGGCCTCTTGGATTCTGGAGCAACCCATACGATTGTTGGGGACTCCGGATATCGACTGTTGCTGGCTCTGGGACTGACTTTGGACTGTGCTTCGCGACGGAGTTGCGCTGTGGCGAACGGGGAGATTTGCTCCTCATTGGGCACCGTGGCCGTCCCTTTCACTCTGCTGAGTAAGACTCGCCTGTTGAATGTTATGGTGGTTCCTTCCCTTCCCCATAGGCTGATCCTAGGTATGGATTTCTGGCGGGAGATGGGTATTGTCCCGGATCTTCGGCAGGACGTCTGGCGATTCGGCGAGGAGTTGGCCGATCTTTGCGACGTGCAGGCTGGTGACGAGCTAACGCAGGCGCAGCGTACTGCCTTGGATGAGTTGGTCGGTCGGACCTTTCCGTCGGTGGGATCTTGCCCGCTGGGTACGGTTACGTCCGTAGAGCATGAGATTGTCACGGATTCCCCTCCCATAAAACTTAGATACTATCCTGTTTCGCCCGCCAAGCAGAGGATCATTGATGAGGAGCTGACAAAGTTGCTGGAGCAGGGAGTGGTAGAGCCTTCCAGGAGCGCGTGGTCGTCCCCTGTTCTTCTCGTCCCGAAGAAGGACCGAAGTTACCGTTTCTGCATTGACTTTCGGCGCCTCAATCAGGTTACTAAGAAGGACGCGTATCCTTTGCCCTACATTTCTTCTATTTTAGACCGTCTCCGAAACGCCCGGTACCTGAGCTCATTGGATATTAAGTCGGCCTACTGGCAGGTGCCTGTCGCAGCCTCCTCAAGAGAGTTTACGGCTTTCACGGTTCCCGGACGCGGCCTGTTCCAGTTTCGGCGGATGCCGATGGGGTTGACCAACGCCCCGGCCACTTGGCAGCGGTTGATTGACGGTATTTTGGGAGCAGATTTGGAGCCCCATGTGTTGGTTTACCTGGACGATATTGTGGTGATCTCCCCGGACTTCGACACCCATCTCACGATACTGGAGAAGGTTTTGGATCGGCTACGGACTGCCGGCTTGACAGTTAGCCGGGAGAAGTGCCAATTCTGCCGACCACAACTTAAGTACTTGGGATACATCGTGGACCGGCATGGACTCCGCGTGGATCCGGAGAAGGTAGAGGCCATCTTAAATATTCCCGCCCCGCGAACGGTGTCGGGGGTTCGTCGCTTCGCCGGGATGGCTAGTTGGTACCGACGCTTTGTACCCGATTTCGCTTCCGTAATGGCACCTCTTACCCAGCTTACCCGGAAGGGCGTAAAATTTGACTGGACTCCGGAATGTGATCGGGCTCTGACCTCCGTGAAGCAGTATTTGGTGACGGCGCCTATTTTAACGTGTCCTGATTTCGAGCGGCCTTTTACTTTGCAGACAGACGCCTCCGCATATGGTCTCGGTGCCGTCCTCACACAACGCCTTGAGGGTGAGGAAAAGGTGATTGCCTTTCTGTCACGCTCTCTGACTTCCCAGGAGAGGAATTACTCTACCACTGAACGTGAGTGCCTAGGCGTGATTTGGGCCGTGGAGAAGCTGCGCCACTACCTGGAGGGAACGAGATTCACGGTGGTTACCGACCATGCTTCGCTCGTTTGGCTGAATCGTCTGAAGGACCCGACTGGTCGTCTGGCAAGATGGGCCGTGAGGCTACAGCCTTTCGACTTTGACATTGTGCATCGTAAGGGACGTGATTTGGTTGTCCCGGACTGTTTGTCTCGAGCGGTGCCCGTGTTGACGGATGCCGTGCACCTCGTCCCCGCTGGATTCGACTTTTCCTCGACAAAGGACCCTTGGTATCTTGGCATGATTGCCCGCGTCGAGAGAGCTTTGCACCGGTATCCGCAGTGGCGAGTCGAGGGGGGCTTGCTGTACAAGCATGTTCGGTCGGCGCATTTGGGTGTGTCGGACGTGGGCGAGGAGTGGAAGTTGGTGGTTCCGGGGGATCGTAGGGCTGCACTGTTGGGTCGGTACCATGATGACCCTCGAGCAGGTCATGTTGGTGGATATAAGGTGTACTGGCGACTTCGAGAGCGCTACACGTGGCCTAAGATGTATGTAGACGTTGCCAAGTATGTCCGGCGTTGTGGAGTATGTGCGGCGCAGAAGCCGGAGCAGCGAGCCCCGGCGGGATTGATGGGTACACGCCCGGACGTGTCCCGGCCCTGGCAGATGGTGAGCCTCGATTTTGTGGGCCCATTGCCCCGATCCTCGCGAGGAAATACCTCGATCCTGGTGGTCAGCGACTACTTTAGTAAGTATGTATTACTGTTTGCGCTTCGGTCCGCTACGGCTAAGAGTTTGACCCGACTTCTGGAGGACCATGTTTTTTTGGTTTACGGAGCCCCCCAGTTTTTGATATGCGACAACGGCGTCCAGATGAGGAGTAAAGAATTTCGATCTTTGTGTGCATCGTATGGCACCAGGATATCCTACACTCCGCTGTATTACCCTCGGGCCGACCCTGTTGAGCGAGTCAATCGTGTAGTCAAGACTATGTTGGGTTGTTATGTCAAAGACAACCAGCGACGATGGGATGACTATTTGGGTCCGATTGGCTGCGCTATTCGAGCCTCGCGAAGTGAGACCACGGGGTACTCGCCCTTTTATGTTAACTTCGGCCGTCATTATGTGGGTTGTGGTCGCACTTTTGAGCAGGTTCTCACTCCAGATGCTGCGCCTCCGGATGTTCCTGCGCGCATCGAAGGATTTCAGCAGTTGTTTCAGCGAGTTCGCAAGCAGCTTGCGTCGGCGCAGGAGCGACATCGACGGGTTTACAATTTACGCAGGCGCCCCGTCCAGTACGTCGTTGGCCAATCGGTTTGGCGTCGCAATAAGGTCCTGTCCAGTGCGGCAAATTTTGTTAATGCTAAGTTGGCAGCTAAATTCGTTGGACCTTTTCGCGTAAGGAAAAAGTTGGGTTCCTGGACGTATGAGTTGGAGAGTGAGGATGGTGCTTCGAAAGGCGTATGGCATGTCCAAGATCTTAAGCCGGCCTATGAGTTGGATGAGGCTCGGTAAAACACCAGCGCTCTGTGTTCCGGGGCTTACAGAATACGGACACGGCGAACCTGCCACCAGTAAGAGTCTGGTAAAAGGCCACGGAAGACTTCCACCTACCATCATCTCTTGTAGGGATCGGGAAAGGGAGCGTCTCACAATGCGTGAGGACTCCTCATCGTTGCAAAACGATTTCGGCTAGGTTGTTAGCTTTGTCGTCATTTTGACGTTATACTTCGGTTGGCGGTATTTCGGTTGATTGGCCGTCTTCCTTAGTTTTGGGATTTCTCTGTTTGTTAGTACCACCACCCCAGAGGTTTGTTCTGGTGTCCCCTGGGTTTTTGTCTTGCTTATCGTAGTTTCTTTTTGTTGTTGGGTGGTACCCTTTTTGTTGAGAGCTGTGGTCAGCTCTATTTTTTGTTTTCGGGGCGCGAGTCGTCGGTGCCTGGTGTTGGGGTTGTGCGGTGGCAGCAGTGGTGAGTTCCTTGGTTCCTGTCCCTATGTGTTATTGCTGGTTTCCAGTGCTGTCGATGGGTACGAACGAGGTTTGATGCACTTTTCCGCATCTTACGCAACTGCCCGTCCCTTCCTTCTTTTGTGTTGTCCTCTCCCCCATACCTTTTCCCCTCCCTACTGTTGTCGTTGCACCGCCTTGGCATCTGGTGCTGGCCCCTCAAGCTTTTTTATTGCTTGGTAGTTGAGTTGTTGGTGTGGAGGCATCGTTGGACACACGGGTTTGCAGTTTGATGCGTTCGGTTCGCTCCTTTGGATCTGGGTCGGAAACTTTCGTGGAAATTTTCCTCTGTGAGAGGAGAGGGGGAGTGTAACGCGGCGAATTGTTCTGCGTGATTTGTTTGATATTCCGTATGGGTGGCGCCATCTATCGCTGTCTAGGGCAACTTGGTGGAGCTCGGCAGGAACTCGGCAGGGTGTGGAACGCTGCTAGCATCGGGTTTCCGCGCGCAAAATTGCCTAGGCCACGCCCCCGTCATTTACATTTAATTAGATCCCACGGTTTTTACTGTTTGGATTCACGGAATTTTGTCTTGCAAAATCGTTGTTTACTTTGTACTATAGTTCGCCGCTGTTACTTGGTTTAACTTTCCCTTGGTTTCCCTATTCCGACAGAAATTCTAGGTTTCCGTTTTTTCTGCGTTTCCGGCCGTTATTTTTCGTGGCCGTAGTGCGGCTTGCAGCGTGCTTTTCCGGCGTCTTGTCTTGTCAATCATCTTGGAGTGTACACGTGTGATAGATTTTTGGAAGCCCGTTGAGAATTATAGGAGAGGATTTTGGTAGTTTGGAGGTCCCCCTTATCGCCGTAGTGCGGATTTATCTCGACCAGGCTTCAACAGGTGTCCAGGTTGTTGATTTAGTGGAAATCTGGCCACCACGCCATTGTGCGGATTTAAACGAACTTCTATCACGTTCACGTAGGCCCAGTGTCCATCTATTTTTGGGTAAGCTCTCTTTAGATTCGATGAGATTGTCTGGTGGCAATTGGTGGGTCGATTCTACGACTATTTCCTCTTTTTAGGCACCTAATACGAGGCCGGAGACCCCTCGAAAGTCAGTAGTCACCTAATACGAGGCCGGAGACCCCTCGAACGTTCGTAGTCACCTAGCACGAAGCGAGAGACCCTTCGTAAGTCAGTAGTCACCTGGTACGAGGCAAGAGACCCTGCGTAGGTCCTTCGACATCTAGTACGAGACCTTTTCGAAGTATATCGAGTCGGAGTTGGTGGCACCGTGACGGGACCGGCACGTGCGGTGATTATTATCCGTCGTGGAGGATCCAACGCTAGCATCGGAGCGTCTGTAGGTGGCAAACAGTGTCTCGAAGCTCCGGATAAAGGTCAGAGGTCCTATATTTTTCCGATCAGCTGTGGCGGACGCTCGTTGTCCCTCGAAGGAGCAGGCAGCTCGTATATCTTTTTTTTGGTTGTGCCTTTTGTTGATTAGTAGTTAGTATCGCTACGATTGTGTAATCGTTACCCGTCGAGGAGCCTTCCGCTCGCACACCTTTTTATGGTGGCGCATTTGATTAGTAGTAGATTAGTGTGGCTACGATTTAGTAATCGTTGTCCATTCCGGAGCCTTCAGCTCAGTGTTATTAATTGTTAAGTGTTTAATTATCCGAAGATATCGCTCGGACCATCGGTGCTCAACCCGTAGGTGTTATTAATTACCTTTTTCTTTAATTTCGAGTTTGGTTTACGTACTCGTAATTTTGATTACCCGTTACAGTATTTATCTTTGTGGATTCTGAATTTAATTCGGATAAATGGTATCCTCTGGTATAATTTCCTTTGATCGTTCAAGATTTTTTTAACGGAAGCCGTTTGTTAGCCAAGTTGAGTGCCGATGGGAATTTAATTTTCTTTTGGGACGGGTTGCCGTCTTGGTTATTGATTGCCTTTTATATTAATGTTGTTTGTTATCAACTTTTCAACATAGACGGTTGCGGTAATTGTCTTGGGATTTTACCCAGATCTACAGCGAGTCGCGACGCGGTTTGGCCAAGCTTCGTGTCGGTCGCTATTATTATTTTTTTTATCTTTACGATTTGCGGTTTGGGCTCGAAGCCCTTAAGTGTGTTGAATTGTTTGAGTTTTTATTGTTTTGTTTGTGTGCATTCCCAATTATAAGCAAGCCTTCGGCGTAGCATCTGCGTGGTACTTTTTGGCTGTACCACGAATTATTGTGTACCTGTATACCGATGCAGATTATATTGGCGATATCATCGTTGACTTTTGGAGGCTAATAAATTGGTTGAAGATACATTTGCTTTGCTTGTCCCCTGTGTTGCCTTTATTTCAGCTGCACTTTCGTAGTCAAGTGCTGTTTCTCCAACGGATTAAGACTGACGTGGCGCCCTAGAACATCGTATTAAGGAACCGTTTGGTTACTGTCCCACGACCACCTCCCTGGTTGGCCGGAGCATCCGGGAGAAACGCATGAGCAGCACAGGTTTGGTAGGAGTCGACGTATTTTGGTGTTTCTTCGGCGACTTTAGGTCTTTGGTATTATTGCGAAAAAAAAGGCGTTACAAATAGTATCACTGTAATTTTACAGGATTTTTTTTACATTTCACATGAAACGTCATAGGGGTATTTGGCCTCTTAATTACCTACAATTTGAGGTATGATAGAAATTTATGCAAACATTTTTGCAGAAGTTGTAAACATTTTTCTGTGTAAACTGATTGGAATACGTTAGCTATAGGAACGAACACTATAGCGATTTAGGGGGGCAAAACTCTGAACGTCATAGGGATATTAGGTCTCTTTATTACCTACAATTTGAGGTATAATAATAGAAATTTATGCAAACATTTTTGCAGAAGCTATAAACATTTTTCTGTGGAAACTAACTGAAATACGTTAGCTATAGGAACGAACACTGCTTTACACGTTTTTCCAACAGTAAAAGGTTTGACAAGCGCTGATCTATACAGTACATTAAAATAATTCTAATGTCCATCACATAAATCTAGGTTACTATAACAGCCCTTGTACTGCGTATCATTCAATTCAAGCACAGTCTACAGCTATAATTCGAAGTCATAAAAGTTAACAAGCACGTCAGCGGCATAAATTATAAAGGTACGAGAAGTACGCTTTCTGCTGCTATAGAGGGTTGGAATGATATCTCTCTCACCTACCTTTTATTAGGGTGTAGTTAATCCTGTAGCCCTGGCACATCTCCGCTAAATACGACGACCCAAGCGTGCCGATTGTGCTTGATTTTCTGTTCTCGTAGACGCTGTATGTTGCCGACTGCCAGTAGCATAAATCAGCCGGTATGAGATCGCAGTCCACGATATCTGAAGGCAAGATATTAACTTCAAACGTGGTGCTGTCTATTCCACGGCTGTCCACCGCGTATACTTCCACTTTTATCCTCGATATATCTGAAGCAAAAAGAAGAACGGATTGATATTGCGAGAAATACGTATACTGTGATTAAATATAGGGGTAGGTAAAAGGCTTTAGAATCGCTTGTCGTCGTGGTCATATCGAAGTACTTAGCAGCGATTGCAAGTATAGTTTATCTTGATATTTATTGGAAAAGTTGGTGAGGGCTGATTGCAGTTCGTTGAGCATAACGGTCCCAAGATACGACCTAGAGTGCACCTGTTTTTAGTTATTCTTTGTTTGTCGATAACTTCTGTAATTTTGGACCGATTTTTATTATGTTTTCGATGCATTGTAAAGGAATTTATGAAGGTTATCATGTATAATTGAAGTTTTGAAAACCAAAATTTTAGATAGGAATTATCCTATTTGGTAGTCAGCGTTGATTAATGTTTTCTTCCCATGATCAAGGTCATGTTATTTGAATTAGTGTGGCAGTTTAAGAGTTTGTCTGGTCCCATCAGAGATATTAAGCATTAAATATCTCTATATATGAGATTGTGAAATTCCAATAGCTTGTTATCAAAAATGGAGATGGAGGATTTTGTCCTTTCCAAAAACGTATGATATATTAAGAACGGTTGAATTTTTTTTATGGAAAGCTTTAGCAAATGGAAAAATGGAAAAATAAATTTAAAAAAAATTCTCAAACAATTGTGATTTTATATTAAACTTTTGTTTTTCTAATAGAACCGAATCATTTTTGTATAAAATGTGTCCTTTACAAAACAATTAAGTTGAATGAAATTAAATGTTCAAACTGCTAAATTCAAATAAATGTGTATATGTATATGTGGGAAAATATTCTTAAATTGAACTTCAGGAGTTTTGATTAATTGCTTATAACTAAAAAATGACGCATTTGATGAAAATGTGATTTCTACAAAAATCTCTAAGAATTATTACTATAATTATTTTTTTTTTAATATGTACAGGAAGTTCTGTTAGAAAATAGAAAGGATACCAAATTTCTAGAATAAAATGGACCCCCTGTATATTACAAATTTCGCAAAACGTCTTGAAATTGTTCACGATTCGAGATTTATTTAGGTGTTCTGGTAAATTTGACTAACCTTGTATATTTGATTGACATATGTATATTTTGTATATATCTATTATTATTTTATTTTTATTGACATAGTGATTTGAATAATTTGTTATAAGAAAAATTCGACAAAGCCTTCTTCGATAAACTCGGTTATTTCATTAATTAAGTTAATTTTTTATTTAACAATTACTTAGTAAACTACATTGTATTTTGTGTGATTATAGAAGTCATATCATTGAAATTATGTATGTAGAGTGTATTTTAATTAGGCGACTATATGTAGATAAGTTTGTCTTACAGAGATACAAAAAAAAATTTACAGGGTATCTTAAGGATAATTAATAAATTTAAGACCAGATTTAGAGTCTCCTTAGATTAATTTGAAACTTATTGGAACTTAAACTTTATTTTTCAATCCATTACCGTCCAGCCCTGGTCTAGAACGTTAAAAACTCCTGACTTGTTCCACCTTCATCCCGAGGGGGATTAAGGCTAACTTCCTGGACATTAGCTAAACCCAATCCCAGGATTAATTTGGCTACTTAGTGAATAGTTTTTGTCGGAGGAAACGGGGGAAATGTAGCCGTGCTCGTTTTTGTCGGATGCCGCGTTGATCATTTGTTATCGCACCTTAATCAGGTTAAGCTAGCATGACTATTAAGTGAACGGTCGATCTGACATAAAACGCGAAAACAAATTGTAATAACATCAGAAAGGGACTTCTTTAACATCACAAACAAATTGCAAGGATAACCAACCAAGGACTCATTCAATATCCTTTAAAAAATTTAGAATTATCAGTATTAAATAAATTAAAGGTATGAGAAGCCTCATATTTGCTAACTAACATCATTTTTAGGCTTATTATCCTTAATATAATGACAGAACTCTTCGACCCTTGAAGTATTTCAATATATCGCGAAATATACTATACGAAAATACGGCATCTTTCATTTCTATGTCGTATTTCCTTTGAAGTATCTGTTGATGGCAAATCTGGATTGGAACTGTCGATCTGTTGCCATTATCCTCTAAAAATCTCCGCAGGAGTGCACTTAGCGACGACAAAGGACGAATGAACGAAATTGGCGTTTGCACGTCTACGTCATAAAACGTTATTTGCGTTCGAAAATTGAACGGCAAACAGTCAGTTCCATCGCTAGTGCAGGCATTCGCTGAAAAGACATGTCATCTTTTATTGCCCTCCGAATTGAGGGCTGCAAGCATTGAAATATTACAAAGATATCGTCGTATCGTTCGAGTGCGTCACAAATCTCTCTATCTATTTGAAATGCCCTGAAGGGTGACCAGATTGACTACAGGTTGAAGTCATAGCGAACTGAGTTTGAAAGGTATACTTTTTCTACTTTGGTTTCATAATGAAGACAATTGTTTAACGTTTTAACTATTTTTCGCCAATCTTGACCATTAGTCTTTTGTTTAATAAATAGTTTCGAAACCTTTGTAAAAAAGTAAAAAAAAAAATAAAATATACTCGATGTTCTATTAGAAAACGAATAGTTTACAAAGTTTCCATAGTAAAATAAACAACCTGCATATTAAAAATATATCTAGAAGATTTGTTTATAATAAAAAAAATTAATTATCCTTTTTTTATGTTTTTCTGTATTATGTAGGTGTTCTGGTAATGTTGACTAATTTTGAAAATTAATTGTAGAATTAACAATATACAAGCTCCAGAATCCAGAATGAAAGAAACATCCTGTATATTGAACATATATATTGAGACGATAGCTTGTTTAAAACCTAAAAAACTTTTGATTTATTTAGACATTCTGAAACTGAAAAGAATTTACCAAACTCAATACAAGCACAACTTGAAAATTGAAAAAATGTAAGTACAGTATACCACTCATCTAAATGTTTATGGCTTATAGTTTAAGCACCGAAATAAACTTAATAATAAACTTAATATTTCCTAGGTAATCTGCAGTAAATGCCAATGTTCACATATATTAAATTATGTATTACCCTACAAGCTATAAAACGTAATTGGTCTGCAAACAATAGCAGATTTAATGCGAACATCAGGTGTTTTCTTCGACAAGCCATTAAGTTTAGAGCTCGGAAAATTTATTTAGCAGTAAACTTTAGCTTAATAACATTGGCTTGTAACTCACTTTATTAAGTTGATGCTTAAAAACTGCGTTTCGTTCAACGCGTTCGCAAAACTTTTACACTGCGACGGGACAGTGGTATTTTTACTGTGTTGGCATTTGCATACTTTTTTGTTTTGGGTCCCCCATATCTGACACATAATAAATAAAGTTATACGGGCGGTTGATCAGATAAATTCGATTTTTTTGGTCGTTGTTCGTAGAATGGGGTCATGCTGAAAAACGAATGCGTTACGGTATTTATTGCTTCAATTAAAAATATTGAAACAGCAGCATGTAACTCCGTATTGGTGTTTGCTATTGTTAACTTGAATTTTTTTTGTGGTAGGTATGTTTAAAATTTAACCAATTAATAATCGACATAATAAAATATTTAAAAACATCGGAGATATGCGTTCCCAAATATAGAGTTGAAAACAATATGTTCAAGCAAAAAGCATTCGTTGCGTAACTGGATAATTTCTTGGCAACGAATTTTATCAAAATATGTGAGATTAAAAAGGTCGAATAACCTGGTAAATGCTGCACAGAAAAATACATTCTCCTGCCCAACAAAAAATTGTTTTCGAGCACTATGCCGCATAGCTGTTGAAATTAGTCATTTTGAACGTGCAAAACTATTTTTTTACCCTAAAATAGAGTGAGAACAGAAACTAAGATTGTATATCTGAAAAATTGGTATATAATTGGTTGTATATCTCAAAATCATAGTTGTTTTGGGTCTTCATAAAAGTGTCTGGATTGCATAAAACCTAAAATGTAAGTATCTGCTTGCATAAACCGGGTGTATTATAAATATTATAGTTCATGAAATACATAATTATAACATCTTTCTCTGTTGCATATACCGGGTTTTGCCAAAAAAATTGAATATGTCTTAAGAGTAAGTACATTCTTTTAAAATCTATACAAAAATGTTATTTGAAAAAGCTATTTCGATATGTCAGAAGGAACTAAATATGAAATTATATTATATTATATAGTCACTTTCGTCGTTGAATATACCGGGTGTTGCCAAAAAGATGAAAATACCTTTACTCTACATTACCTTTATTTTGAAAGATGCGCAAAGTTTGTTTGATAATGATGTTTAGAAATATTATACGGACACCATAAATGAGAGGATGACTTAAGTCAACCAGGTGCGATATACATAATCTATGAGATTGAATGACCATAAAATAAATATTCATAATTCACAAACGCGATTAATTATAGACAATTCTCCATAAACTACGTACTTTGCAGAATGTTATCCATTTCACATAACCTCAGCCACTTCTGACAGAACGTGATAAAATAGACATTAACAAAAGACAAATTATTGCATTTTCTGCCTAAGTCAGAACAATAAATAATCATGTGATATCAAAAATAAAACTTACTCAAACATCACCTCAAAGATAACTCTGACATGATTTAATTGAAAAAAATTGAAATAAAGTATGTTATACTGCTGAAACATTTCTATATAAAAGGCATAACAATCAAAATTGATTGCTTTAAGGTTTAACCTTGAACGAGAGACAATTTAAAAAAACGTACCCAATTTTTACACACTTGTTTACAACTATTATCACATAAAAACATACAAATAAATGCCAATCAATGGACAAGATGGACATTCTTGCAGTAAATTAGAAGCGATTAACGAGTATATCACACGATTTCATTGCTAAAAATGTTACAAGATCATATTATAACGTAGTTCTTTAAAAATAAGTCGCTTTTGTTTAAAACAGTAATAACTATCTGGTATATACGAGTGTACTTACTCTTAGAAGTCTCGTTCAACAACGCTGTAGTGAACATTATATCTCCTGTAATTGGATATATCTCCAGATAATGCTCTGCACTAGTCTTCATGAGTGAGTACCGGATGTGGTCCATTTTGCTTGGAATGTCGTTCAATGCGTACATTGTTGCGATCGCAGTGTTGTTAGGCAACAACATAGACCTGTTGCCGGGAATGTTTAACGTGACGTCTGTCATTGTAAAGTAGGCGCTTTCACCTGCAACAAAATAAAGGTAACATAAAATATCAATTGTACTTGTGTACCTGATGAAGGTGTTTGGAGTTACTAAAAAATAATAAGATAACAATACACGACGTAAACATTGAAGCCTATGATTCTCAAAAATAAATTTCTTGACAAAATTTGCTTGAAAATATGGAAGTATGGTCAATTATAGATATTTTTGAAATTATACTGCCGATCACGCGGCCTTTTTGGCAATTTTGCCAGACGCATGACATCAACTGAGCGGTAGGCTTTCACCGGTCTACTATTTATACGCAAGATAAGGCCGAACTGCGAGGAGAGTATTTACAGCGCTATCTAACAATACAGTTGGATGAGGTATTCACACTAAAAATATATTTATTTGAATCAAAATATGATCTTTTTGACGGAAATAAACATATTTTTACGCGAAACAAAATTGCTGCCAAATCCAGTTGTGCGCAATTTGTGTTTGAGCGTTGGCCTTGCATGCATTGCATACGTCTAGCAAAAAGTGGAGTGCTCCACGAACTCGATTTGAAAACCTGTTGAAAATTTGTTTATGCAAATCCACGCTACATCGTAGTTATGTCTATAGCTAGTAGAGTGCTGTAAAAAATATGAAACTATGTACGTACCGGTGTGCTCGTAGTTTTACAAAATTGCTCGATTTCTACATAATTACAACTGGTCGAAATACTTAAAATATTGAAATTTAAAAATTTCTTATTTTTGCGATGTTTAATGTCAAATATCTCTGATGGGACAAGGACAAAAAATCTGAGACTTTCAAAATTAATTCGTCTTTTCATAAGGTTTAATAATAAATAAAAACATTTTTGTGTATTGCACTGTGTTTGGAATAACAGCTCTTTACAATGAGAGCAAAATCACATGACGGTAAAACAAATTTAATTAAAAATTCTCAGTAAATACAAAACAAAGCATACTATTCATAACAATTGTGCATTTTTTACAAAAGAGACTTATAAAACTAAGTGATCTTCATACGTTTCTGAAGTTGATATGATGTAACATCTTATTACACCTTCTGTTGGTTGAGGAGAGAATTTGTGAAAACATCGAGTTCCCTTTGTCTGTTTGGATCTCTGAACTCTATCATAAAGGGTGGTTTTGTGTTCGGAAACCTCTTCTTTTGCCACTAAGATGTAGTTTACACCTGGTAGGTGTCCATTACAAAAGGAGAACATATCTTCTACATTAAGGATTTGACTATTAAGTGGTCTTTGAAGACTGGTTTTAGCTACAAGTTGCTTCGTTGTCCCCCTTATACCGTCGCATGCGTTTTTTACAATGTGCACATCAAAAAAAATTCCACTCGACATCTAACTCAAAATCTTTATTATGATACGATAAGTTTGCAAAGTTCTTTTTGTTCTTGTATTGACTTGTTGCACCACCAGAGAAATATATAAGTTTTGATATGATCACCTCTGGACCACTTCAGATGGATTGACCCTATGGCCATAAAAAAGTTGCTAGTGGTCTCATGTATCTTATATTTATTCTTATTTTTAATATAACAAAACATCTCAGAGAGTTTCTTATGTTTGTAATTCTGTGTCTTCGTTAATACGAAGCAGAAAGTAAAGTACTGGTTTGAAATTCATGTATGAAGTTCAACTGGCCCTTTAAAACAAAAATACAGAAACAAAAAGGACAAAACTCATAATAGCAAATTGATAAACCATAGAAAAGCGGCAATATTATTTTAAAAAAAATGCAAATATCACCGCAGAAATGCGAAAATGGGAACTATTTTAGCTCAACATAACTCCTCTAGAACATAATCCAACAAATTCAGGCATAAAACAAATAAAAATCTCAATAATCACACAATACAGTACAAATCGCCAAAACAACCCAATAAGCGCGAGGTATCGCGAGATTAGCCGACGTCTGACTGGGTTTCTCGCGACAATATCGTAGCAACCGGGGTAGATAAGTGCAGGTGCGCGTTGCCTAGCAATATAAACAACCTGATTTTTCCTTCGTCGCCATTGTTGCTAATTCGCGATGTACTGCCAGAATGTTCATTTCGACGCGATTTTGATCGGATTTTTGTGGGAAAAACGGTGAATTATAATGCAAGTTGTTCGTAAACGTGTGTTGAATGTCACTTGTGATGTTTTCGTGGAGTTATTACTTGAGTTTTTGCGGTATTACGGAGAATATTAGAATCCTATGTGTAAAAGCCGTGTTGTCATCTATACAGGTGAGTTTTTCTTTGGGTTCTGTTGTGTGTTTGTATTAATTGATTTTGACAATGAAATTTATTATTATGTACTTGAACTGTATACTGTATATTTCAATACCAACTTACTTACATATTTTGCTGTCTTGGAATTCTATTTAAACATTTTTTTTTCAAAGTTTGTATATGAATACCTTTGAGATTGATGTTAATGTTAAGCTCTTGCGTCGTACGAAGCTTTTCTCGACAGCGGCTGTGCTCAAAAACCCAGGAGTTTGTGGTAAAATATGTGGGGTCGGAATAAGTTAGGTCACGAATATTAAATTTTGTATTGCCGCTAGAGGTCGCGAGTCACGGTTGCCGTAAAAAATACGTTTAGAGGACACACCACCAACAAAACCGGAAGCGATATGCAAGGAAGTACAGGGTGTCCTACAGCAACATCCCAACACAACCTCCTTTTTTTAAATTGAACACTAGCAATATTATTGCACTTTTTGATTAAATTCTTACTTACTATGATTTACACAAACGAACAATTTATGATCATAAAAAAATTATTTCTTTACGTAATGTTTTAGTTTATTTACAAAATATTACAAAATACACAGATAAATAAATAAAATATCGATGAATTCAAAATTAATTTTAATTAAAAAATAAAACTATGTTTTACAAAAAAAGGAACATCTAATACAAAATATCTAAAGCATTCTCCCATCTGAAGATAATCTGACTGTCAAAATAAACACTTTGTTGAGCGTATAATAAATAGTTCTACACTAAATTTATCACAATACTGTTCTAAGCACTTGCTGCACTATACTTTACCGGACAGTTTATAACATACAACATATTCACTGATGCAAAATACATTCGCTTACACGGGCTTGCTTCATAAATTCTTCGTTCTTTTGCAACTGTAAACAACACTAAATCTTCTTTTTTCATATCGCCATCGAGGTCCCAAATCTTGCTGTCCACACCTTCACTCATAGCGTTTAATATCCTTTGCACAACGTCTATCCTAAACGTGAAGCAGTCCTCCATAATCCTGTGCCAACTCTGTACCAGTCTTGGGGGTTGGATGAATTTCACTATCTCCATTTTCTGTGGGTCTTCTGATTTATAATCACACAGTATGTAGTCGAAAGTATCGTCGATTTTTGTGGTTGGACTCTGAAATTATGTACATAAACTGCTCAGTATCGTAGTAAATTCGCTGTCATGCGTTTTTTTTTTCTGCCATGTGGTCAAATGGTGATGTAAACCAGACTAGGATAAAACTTACCATGACTAAGTGGTGACATACAACGCAGTACAGCAACTAACAGGTCTTCGGCAAGACTAAGTGATTTTATACCGAAACAGGTACAAAATTCAATTATTTTGGTGTTATTACATACAATGGTACCTACGTTCCCGTTTAGACTTATCACAGGTAGTTTTCTGTTCTTATGTGGTCAACAAATCTATTGCAAAACCTTTTCTACCTAGTATCAGATAGTAAATATTGTTAATAATCAATGAACATACCAAAAGTTCTACAATATAATTAAATGAAGTAAATACTTAAGCCTAGAAGTAAATAATTAAGTTTAGGGGTAAATACGTAAATAAGACGTAAATAATTAAATTGATATTAAAGAAATTTGTTACTGAGGACTGGGTGTATTCTGCTAAATAACCAAGTAGTTAGACTGTATTTACCTGGACTACACACTATGAAATATCCGAAATTAGTTTGATTTCCGTTGGGGTATTATAACAGGTATCAACTATTGCTTCCCCTAGAAACAAAACAAATTTATATAACCTTCAAAAATACCTACTTGTATATCACATACTTGTGTTTAATTTTCTAACTGTTTATTAATTTAACTGTAGGTTGAAATATTAAGATACAAATTTGGTGCTACTGTGATGGCCACTGCCCCAAATATTTCTAAACCCTTTATGACAATTAGTATTTAAACAGGGTGATTTAAGCTTAGTGTTAAAAATTGATTTCCCAATAATGAAAGAGTTGTTTTTTTGGTTAATTTTCAAACAAATTAGCATTGGTGTGAATGTTTCTTGTTTTAAAATAATGTATATTTCTTCAAACTGCAGTTTTACAAAATGTTATATCAGTCTCAAGTAGATATAATAGAGTTTAAATTATAAAAAGTAAATTAACGTTGTTTAAGAAAACTTTATTGTGTACTTACTGCAATAAATTTGCTTACGTAATAAAAAATGTTCTGGTTTTCTCAAAAACAAGACTAAATTCGTATTTTTTTAAAAGCATTTCTTTGATGCTAATAATACTTCATTGAATACTCTAGTTTATTTGCTTGTCGAGGTTAATTTATTTGAAATATTTAAGTCAAACAAATATATTTGGATAGGAACAAAAATTACTTTCCTTAACAGTAATATTTTTGTTTACATTTAAAAATACGTTTCTTTACACCAAAGAAATCTAAGTTTGATTCAAACAAATATATTTGTAAACAAGAAGAGTTTTATTTCTTTCAAAGAAATACTTTTGCTTTGGCTTAAAAATAGGCTTACTTCTGCCAAAGAAATCATATTTTGATTGAAATAATTACGTTTTTACTGTGAATACCTCATCCGACTGTAAAAAATCTGATGTGGCCAGGCACATGACTTTATCAGACGATAAATTAATAGTAATATAAAATTAATAGTTTAGCTGCATGAGATTCTATTTGATCGAGGTCGGTCGTGTCTGCATTAAAATAAAACTAGTTAGCCAGGATTTTTCATGCATATTTATTTGAATTAAGCAACATTCTCTATGTTTGTAGACAGCTAAAGTAGGTATATATTGTGAGTAGTCCCAGAAAAACGTTTATAACTTTGTAAATTGGTACAAGGCCTTCTGCTATACATCAAATTCTAGGTCAGGGATGGGGAAATAGATTTAGATGAGGGCCATATAAAACAATTAAAATATTCACACGGGCCAGATATACTGAATAATGAATACCTTATTAAATTGGTTTAAGACGCGTGGAATTTAGAGTAGAATTGATAGCGTAACGTCATATAAAATATTATTTTTATTTATTTATATGTACGTAATAACTGTGAATATTATTACTGAGACTCGCACATGTTACTTACAATATTACAGTAGACCATCGATAATCCGAACTAATTCGGACCGAAGGTGATTCGGATTATCAAATCGTCCCGATTATCAAATATAACAAATAAATAGTAGAAAATACGAGTATTGTTGGATAGAAGTTCAACTTAATAAAACTAAACACTATTCGATTTCGCTTTTCATAAACTATAAGAAAGCCAAAAAGTTAAAATCGAAGGGATATCGAAGGGATATCGAAGGGATTTATTTATAATTTAATTATGATTTATTATGATTTCTTTATGATTAATTTATGATTTATTTATATTTATTTATTTAATAGTGGAAAATACGAGTACCAAAGCAACATTTGTGTCTAAATAGGAAACTTCTTTTTTGGGCGCTCGAATTAGCGAATGTTCGGATTACCGAGGTTCGGATTATCGACGCTCTACTGTAATTAAGAGACCTAATATCCATGATGTTCAGAGTTTTGCCCCTCCCCCCCTACTAAATCGTGATAATGTTAGTTCCTATAGCGAACGTATTTCCCTTAGTTTCCACAGAAAAATGTTTATAACTTCTGGACAAATTTTTGCATAAATTTCTATCATACCTCCAATTGTAGGTAATTAAGAAACCTAATATCTCTATGATGTTCCGAGTTTTGCCCCCCTAAATCGCGATAATGTTCATTGCTATAGCTAACGTACTTCAATCAGTTTCGACAGAAAAATGTTTATAACTTCTGCAAAAATGTTTGCATAAGTTTCTATCATACCTCAAATTGTAGGTAATTAAGAAATCTATTATCCCTATGACGTTTAGAGTTTTGCCCCCCCCCCCCCTAAATTGCGATAATGTTCGTTCCTATAGCGAACGTATTTCAATTAGTTTCCACAGAAATTTTATTATAACTTCTGCAAAAATTTTTGCATAGATTTCTATCATACCTCCTGTAGGTAATTAAGAGACCTAATATCCGTATGACGTTCCGAGTTTTGCCCCCTAAATCGCGATAATGTTCGTTGCTATAGCTAACTATTTCAATCAGTTTCGACAGAAAAATGTTTTTAACTTCTGCAAAAATGTTTGCATAAATTTGTACCTCAAATTGTAGGTACAGTAGAGCGTCGATAATTCGAACTAATTGGGACTAAAGGTGATTCGGATTATGAAATATGACAACAAAATAGTAGAAAATACAAGTATTAGATTCCGCTCTTCATAAACTATAAGAATGCCAAAAAGTCAAAATCGAAGGGATATCAAAAGGATATCGAACCGATATCGAAGCGATATCGAAGCGATATCGAAGCGATATCGAAGGGACATTGAAGGGATTTATTACTTTATCATACGCAGTATGTAAAGTAGGTATTGTAATCGTGCCGACATTTTTTTTTTAGATTTTAGCGGAAATAGATCTTTTTGGGTCCCCTGAACATTTTTGACCAAGGTACAACAAAATGTCTGTGTGTGTGTGTGTCTGTGGATGTGTAAACGATTTTTGTGGCGACGATTCCCGAGAAACCTCAAAAGGTATCGGGACGAAAGTTCATATTTAGAAGTTTCATGACCTAACTTAGAGCTGAAAAGCTTTTGGTTCAAAAGGGTCCAAAGGAACTGGTAGTTTATTCTAACCCTTTTTCAAGGATTTTGCAAATGAGCCGCCATTTCTGTAATTTCGTCAAAATAGTTAAATAATAAATTAAAGTAGAGTAAATTTTGAATAATTTAACGTTTCGTCAAAGTGGTACCAACCTAACATTTCCTATACAGAAATATAACAATTTTTTTATTTATTTATTTTTTTAAATACATATTTCTCAAAAAGCAACACAATAAACGTTGATGTCAGTCCTGCAAAAAACTAGATAGCGCGACTCGCTCACGTGTGACGGCGACGCTCCGTCTTCGGTGACGCGCCGCATCACCGCTCGTCGCACTATTCCGTACTTTGGGCACTTGTGACAGAAATAAATATTATTCTAATGACGTAGTATAGGTAGTGTCAAATGCTGATGCTTTGACAATACCTACGATTTATCTCAATAAAATAGTTCTCATGCAGCTAAACTATTAATTTTATCAGATTTTTTTTATTTTTGTTTATGCAGTCTCCGATACGCATGCTCGACTTCGGTGCAGCATCCACTACCGTCACGATATGGGAAGTACAGTGCTTAGCTGAATAATGAATGCGTACCTAATAACTACCTAATTTATGTATTTGAATAGACTGCTTTTCTCGATCGCGGGCCGGATAAAATTATAACGCGGGCCGGATTTGGCCCGCGGGCCGCCATTTCCCCATCCCTGTTCTAGGTAATTAACTGTGGTAGACAAAAATAAATATTTTGTTTTTAGTTAAAAGCCCTTTAAAAAAGTCACAGCATAGGATACAACGTGTAAAATCGTGTCTTTTGTAGTGTATCTTGCCAGTTACCCAGTTATCTCAAACGTCAGCGGTATCAAGACTTGCACTTGGGGTATGCCAGTGTTCAATACAACCAACGTTGCCGAAAATCTATCGTAGGGACAATTGTCGCGATTCATAAATCAGGTCAAACTACGTGTGTATGTGCGATGCAATCTGTTAGCAAAGGTGGGAATCCCCGATTTGTATTCAAAGACATAAAAGGGGTACGTCGCAAAGATTAGCATACCATCGAACGAACGATCCCTAAGGTATGGGATTCAAAGTGAGACGGCGTATACCATGCCGAAGATTCAAACGGCTCGGTTCCTCTGCTTCTACTGCAATCCCCGAGGCATGCCATTCTTTGGAAATATTTCCTTTATTTCGTTCAGATTGCGGCCAACACACAATAGAATCTTACCTGGCAAGGAGGCAGTTTTATTTTTCAAGATACCTTTTTGTATACTTTACAATTTTAGAGGTTTAGTAACAGAAGAGTTAAGGAGCACCTTCACTCCATTTGTAGTTATTTTATTATTTTACAAGTTGAAAATACGTCATTAGGAGGTTTTTAAAATATCGTTGTATGACTTATTTACACTAAAAATATATTTATTTGAATCAGAATATGATAGTTCTGAACGAACTAAATTTATTTTAGAAACGTGTTTTAAATCAAAACAAAAATATTACTTTAAAAGAAAGTAATCATTGTGTTAGTTATTTCACCAAATAATTCATATGAACTACATATGTATTCATTGCTCTTATTTTTCTGCAGTAGAAGCACATTATTTCTCTTTTAGAAAGCTCCACCAGAGTGAAATAAAATGAAATTTATGTCTACTTCACCCACGTTGTCACAGAGGGATGAACATAAAAGCCTATAATAAAGGAGAATAACACAGAGAATAATAGAAAGGGAAAACGCGAAAATGATGTTAGGTTAATAATAATACATCATCTGTCTTGCTCTTACAGCACAACAGCACGACTAAATTTGCAGACAACAATAGACCAACACAAGATCTTTAATCAAAACAAACACTTTATAAAAATAGCCTGACGTCATAGGCGTCCGCAAGGGTCAATGTTAGGACCATTGCCCTGCATGTTTTCGTCCAGTAACTAAGCTATAAATCGATTCTACCTGTATAGCGTGTTAGTTCAGTTAGCTGTTGATGTCAGTTGCAAGCAGTGGTCCGACGCATGTCGGAGCTAATTCAAAAAGGGCTTTCCGATACTAAGCGAGCCAATTTATCTGCCGTCACGTGACTAGCTCGCCTTTGGGTTTAGTTAACAAATTGAGGGCATTCGGATTAAGAGATTAAAGAGTTTATTACTTCCCTCATTCAATATGAATAACTTCGAGATTACGTGTTCAGGCGAAAGCCAGTTGTAATGTCGATACGCACGGTGAAATAGAGATGTTGTCTAAAGTTTTGTTCTGTAATCTGTATGAATCAGTTTTATAATCCCTTTGGCGTCCGTCGGTGCTGTATTCTCGTTGTCAAAATGATTTATGTGAAGCTGTGATATGGAATTATCATTTATTATGTTTAAAAATCATTACAAACAACTATATCACACCTGAAAAAGCAGACGGAACTACCAGAACACGAATTTATAGTAGGGTAGATCGAAAATACAGTTTGCGTGCAAAGTTTCTAAAATAGTAAAATGGGTGTTTTTAGCACCATTTTTGATAATTGGGAACGTAATAACTACCGAACCGTTCCAAATAAGTAAAATCAAATTATACCGGCGTAATCAGCGTCAAAAATTGTACCAAGAACCACAACTTTAATTTGATTGAAGGTAGTTGGGTTTTTGCCGACTGGCTAAAATTTTGTAAGAAATCACGTATTTTAAACTATAATTGACTGGCACTCCTATCTCTAAAACTAGGACGCGGATCAACATGAAACCTTTGCTATCTTACTAAAATGGGTGCGCTGATTACAAATTTACATAGGAAAAGTCTCTGTCTCTACTGGTTACCGAGTTGTGCTGAAATTACGGTTTTTAAAATAATACAAAAATTAGCGAAATGGACCACATAACATGAAAATGGTAAATCTTAGGCATATCAAAGTATACATATTTTTGATAGACTCAACGAGAGCTATCATTTGGTAGTGGTCTATCTAAGTCTATTTAGTCTATCTAAAAGTGCTAATTTTAGAACGAAAAAACAATTATAACTTTTTGGGAGATAGAGCGTTCTAAAGTCATGCTTATGCATTGGGATGTGCTGAATTCAACGGTGAGGTCGGTTTTCCCGTAGCGTGTACGGTTTGGTCAGAAAGTGGGAAATTATAATTTCCGCGGTTTATCGCGTTTTTCGCGCGAACCGCGCACCTTAGACCAACCCGGCTTTCAGAAATGAATTCCTCGGCCAATTCCCCATCCGATACCGTTTGAACCGTCAACATCGGTCGATCGGATCGGACACAGTTTGCGTTCAAAGTTTCTAACATAGTAAAATGGGTGTTTTTACCATCATTTTTGATAATTGGGAATAACTGCCGAACCGTTCCAAATAAGTAAAATCAAATTATACCGGCGTAATCAGCGTCAAAAATTGTACCAAGAACCACAACCTTAATTTGATTGAAGGTAGTTGGGTTTTTGCCGACTGGCTAAAATTTTGTAAGAAATCACGTATTTTAAACTATAATTGACTGGCACTCCTATCTCTAAAACTAGGACCCGGATCAACATGAAACCTTTGCTATCTTACTAAAATGGGTGCGCTGATTACAAATTTACATAGGAAAAGTCTCTGTCTCTACTGGTTACCGAGTTGTGCTGAAATTACGGTTTTTCAAATAATACAAAAATAAGCGAAATGGACCACATAACATGAAAATGGTAAATCTTAGGCATATCAAAGTATACATATTTTTGATAGACTCAACGAGAGCTATCATTTGGTAGTGGTCTATCTAAGTCTATTTAGTCTATCTAAAAGTGCTAAATTTAGAACGAAAAAACAATTATAACTTTTTGGGAGATAGGGCGTTCTAAAGTCATGCTTATGCATTGGGATGTGCTGAATTCAACGGTGAGGTCGGTTTTCCCGTAGCGTGTACGATTTGGCCAGAAAGTGGGAAACTATAATTTCCGCGGTTTATCGCGTTTTTCTCGCGAACCGCGCACCTTAGAGCAACACGGCTTTCAGAAATGAATTCCTCGGCCTATTTCCCATCCGATACCGTTTGAACCGTCAACATCGGTTTATTAGATCGGACACAGTTTGCGTTCAAAGTTTCTATCATAGTAAAATTGGTGTTTTCCTTACTCAAAAAGCGATCTATCCTACTGTATAGGGTTAGTTAACATCAAGGAGCTTTGATAATTCACCAGATATAATCTCGCCTGATAGCGCGCTTGCATGCCATTATAATGTCTCAGTAAATTGCTTAACATTTTCGCTGTAAACTTCGCCACAAACTCGAGCCCTATGTGTACTAGATGTACCCACCTGCACAATGTATAATCGATAGTTCAGACTACAGACTCTAATGTGGTAGAAGTAAAAGGCAGTGTTGCATGTTAATGAAGTTATTTGTGATTTAATAACCTTTGCTGTAACTGGTTTGAGGTAGTCACTTGATAATGAAACTCATTTTATAATACCGAGTATGGAGTTGTTTGTGTAAGTTTGATCTGGTGTTTGAATAGAGGTAAAGACATTTTTCTTTGTCGGTTAAAAATGCTTTTGTTTAAAGTATTTGATTTGTAGGAAGAATGTTTATTTGTGTCAAAGTAAAGTAAAGAAAAGCCTTTTTTAAATCAAAAAATTTGTATCAAAATAATTTTATTTGAACTGCTGCATACAACACACCATTTAACAAAATAGTGGGATCAACAGTACGCCATCTCCAAGTAAAAGTTAGTATCTAGAATGCGTTCATTTGTATTGTGCGAGCTGAAATTAAGTTTCGGTCATTTGTTTCGTTGTTTCGTCAACTCTGCGCCAGCGACTGTCGCCTAATTGCAACACATTGCGACAATGGAGTGTTCGCCGTACGGCGTAGCGCGCGGTTCTTAAAATTGGATTTCCCCTTTTGATGTCTCAACACTACGTGCCTTATTTCGGAAATGCGAGGCGTGTTCGGAGTACACAACTAAGCTGACGAGCTACTGGGCCGAGTGCTCTGTCCGTCTGTCACAGGATAGCGGAGAAATGGGAAGACACAGCCAGACTGGGGGGCGTACATGTATATTTAGGACCCTAATTCAATTTTTGGGATGCAAATTTAAATGGTTTAGGGTTGCGAGTGCATTAACCCGTATCTGAAAGGCATTTATTTTTCAGGATGCCCGAACGTTTCGTGACATATGTTTGTTTGTGTGATAAGGATACGGTGAAAATAGAAATTATGTGTTTTTAAAAGGTCAATGTAGTTTTTTATTTTTATCAAAAAGGACTATTGGGGTTTTGTGTATTTGAAAAAACAAATAACACGACTTTCATAAAAACGTGGATGACATTATTTTGTACGTTGCCTGATGACCAAATTGTAAATAAATTAGATTGTTTTAATAGTTTTAAACAAAATCTTCAGTTTAAATTTTTTTTTTCAGAGGCATGCTTTGAAGATATGTTCTTTTCCCTGATCTACTTGATCATTCAGAAGTTCCAAGGATCTTGTCCTTGATGCTCTGCAGATCTCGTACGCTTCCAGCAGTGCTAATTTGTACCCTACAAGTTCTACCTAAACAAGAAAAGGTTACTTTTAAATATAATAAATATTATTATTTCGATGTCCATTTTCAAAGGTTTTACTATAAAGGGATATTGAAAAAATCCTCTTATTCCTTTGACGAGTTTATTTATATCAGGAACCGGTTTCGACTCACAATTGAGTCATCATCAGCCTAAATTGTCAAATAGTCAGAGTAATAGCGCTTATAAATATCTAAAAACTAGCAAACTAGCAATGTTTAGATATTTATACTCCGAATATTTGACAATTTAGCCTGATGATGATTCAATTGTAAGTCGAAACCGGTTCCTAATATAAATAAATTCATCAACGGATTAAGAGTTTTTTTTCTTCAATATCCCTTTAAATATTATTATCATTACGTTATATTATTATATGTGAGTACCGACGCAGAATTAAGCTCTAAAATCTAACCATATTCTCAGGACTATCACAACCAATTCAGCAATGCGTGTAAGAGAAATAAGAGTGGACTGTTCCATGCTAACAATAAGTTTGCGTGATCGTGTAAGGGAATTTTGGGGGTCGTAAAACCCCTAAAACGGTCAAAAGGATCGACCTGTCCTGAAAGGACACGCTAAGTAGCTTCTTTTAGCCCGGTGGCGAAAGAACAACGGACTTGTGCGATCTATAACAATTAATGCGAATTAGGCGCGTCTCTGATGCGAAAATATGGCGGTCGCCCCGCTTTTCGCAACAATAAAGAATTGAAACAAATGAATGTTAATGTCTCGGGGCCCATTTTAATGGTTATAAGGTCGGCCAAGGTCGACGATAATATTTAAAGCGCAATGCTTTAGGGAAATCAAAACGTGGGGATGATTTTAAGCTTTCAGACGGTCAATCTAAAAGCGGTGTATTTTTTGTTACCTAGTTAATTGTTTTGTTTTGATTTCAATTGATGATTTCGTCCCAAGGTATCAGAAAATGAATGGTAATTAAGGTAAACGCTCCAAATTCAGACCTGTTAAGGATTTTTTGTACATTTGTAACTGTAGAATTAAATTTATGATAATGACTGTGTCGACTTTTTTTAAACAAGACTTATTATTGAGGAATTTTAAACATTTATGTTTTAAAATTTTTTATGAAGCAAAGTCCTATAAGTCCTTAGTTAGTTGAAGTTAAAATAATAATGTGGTATTATACCTGGGAACTCTTTAAAAATATCTTTTTAAATCATTTGATAATCGGGTGGTTTTGGAGGGGGGTGATAAATAAAGCATGTTTCTTGGATATTGCAGGATTATCAGAGATAATGTATTAAAGAAGGTCTTAAATAAGTAACTTATAATGAACGTTTTATATACATACAGGGTCCTGCAACTAAGCTCCCGTCTTCTGTAGCTCACTTACTCATTAAGCTAAGAGTTTGACATTTTGCAAGCTTACCCTGTACTTCAAGGTACAATTCAAGAAATTATTTTTTATTATACAGAGTGTTCCAAAAATGTGCAACGCCATGGTAATATATTTTTTTAAATTGCATGCTATACATTTTTCTACATATTTGGAAGCCTTTTATGGTTGCCTACATATCACCAAAATTTTATTGAAATCGGTTGAGTGACCGCAGCTGAAAAAAATAAAAACCAAAAAAAATTTATTTTGCATCGTAGGCTTTAAAAATCAATAAAAACCACAAAATGCACCTCGTTAATAAAATTTTGCAACGTGCTTATTAAATTAGATGTAATAGTCTCGTTAACCAAGTGACATTGATCCAAATTATACAGGGTGACCAAAATCGAGTGTCAAACTTGTCAAAGTTCAAAGCGTGTTATTGTTCTTATTTTAAATTGGAACCCATAAATTTTTTTATGTGAAATGATGCAGAATTAAAAAATAAACATTGTTTCTAAATACAACCCCATAACAATTCCCAATATTTTAAAACTTATTCACCAAAAACTTTTTTTTCAACGTTTCCAACGGCAATTTTAGATAATAAATATCGTACGTGGCTTTGAAAAACAATTTATTTCATAAAAAATAATAGACGTGTTTTAGATTTGAGTGTACTTAATTAAGTTGTTATTCAAATGCTAAATTTACTGCATAATTTACCTATAGCGGTAAGGACGGAAATGTGGCTATAGGTAAATTTTGCAGTAAATTTAGCAATTGAATACCTACTTAATTAAGTACAGTAAAATCTAAAATACCTCTCTGCGTTATATTTTATGTAATAAATTGTTTTTCAACGCCACGTACGATATTTATTACCTAAAATTGCCGTTGGAAACGTTGAAAAATGAGTTTTTGGCGAATAACTTTTAAAATATTGCGAATTGTGATGGGGTTGTATTGAGAAACAATATTTATTCTTTAATTCCGCATCGTTTAACCTAAAAAAAATTATGGGTTCCAATTTAAAATAAGAACAATAGCGCGCTTTAAAGTTTGACAAGTTTGACACTCGATTTTGGTCACCCTGTATAATTTGGATCAATGTCACTTGGTTAACGAGACTATTACATCTAACTTAATAAGCACGTCGCAAAATTTTATTAACGAGGTGCATTTTGTGGTTTTTATTGATTTTTAAATCCTACGATGCAAAATCAATTTTTTTTGGTTTTTATTTTTTTCCGCTGCGGTCACTCAACCGATTTCAATAGAATTTTGGTGATATGTAGGCAACCATAAAAGGCTTCCAAATGTGTAGAAAAATGTATAGCATGCAATTTAAAAAAATATATTACTATGGCGTTGCACATTTTTGGAACACTCTGTATAATAAAAAATAATTTCTTGAATTGTACCTTGAAGTACAGGGTAAGCCTGCAAAATGTCAAACTCTTAGCTTAATGAGTAAGTGAGCTACAGAAGACGGGAGCTTAGTTGCAGGACCCTGTATATGAAGTGACACAGATATACTTGTTATTATGTTTCTATATCACCATGTATTTTATATATAGATAACTAGATATTAGCACTGAACATTATAACATTTTATCTCCAACAAAAATTACGAAACTTTATGATTATAATACTATATTATCCCAGATAATTTACTAAAAATGATGTTAAACAGCAATTAGCAGTGTGTTGTTTTTGTTGTTGTAATTATGACAATATTATAGCTATCTGCAATTACAAGAAAAATGTTTTTGTAAATCAATTAGCAATAGCGAATCGCCTAGAACAAGGTAGCTGGGCAAGAATATTTTATAGTGCGCTTTGATTATTTATCGATTATAGTAAATATTTACTCAATAATAACAAAAACAACAAAATATCCTTGACATTAAATAAAAATATAAAGATGAAAACTTGAGGAATATTTTAATTTATTTTAAATAAAATATTCTTTTCGAAAAGACAACTTATTAGCTTTAATTTTATTCGATTTCCTATGTTTTCGCCATTCTCCAAAAAACTACAAATTTGAAATCGAGAGGACGTGTTATGAAAAGAAATTATGTCATTTAAAAGATAAATGTTTAAACTATATTATTGTATTCGACGAAAGTTTACAAATATAAAATTAGCATGTATTTTCGATCATCTTTTTCAACATAATTAATTATTACATCACATAGTATGTTATTTGAACCTAATTTGAAATATGTGAAATAAGATTGTATTTACCCTCTAAAGTAAAATGCATCACAGTACAAATTAATTTATAAACCGCAGATGTTTAGGTGTACTATTGAAAACACTACAAAAATGCAGGTAAACCGGTTATGAATGCGTTACCATTTCACGTGGTCTCTCTGCGTCTATAACTTCTCCATGTGGAATGTTTTTTACACTTATTACCTAAAATTGTCACCTCGGGGGTTGGTTTATAACATGTGACCATTAATTAATCGATTCTTAGAAATGACTTTTGTCCACCTAGATTTGTGTAATGTCAAATCAACAAACCGGATGTGCTAAAATAAACTTCAACATTGTAGATTTCTTATTTTATTCAACTAAACAGAAATATCTCGGAATTTAGGACAGTGTCTGTATTTCGAACATTTACCTTAATGTGATATAGATATTTATTCCGTGCAGATATGGCGTTCTCATGGTCATTTGCCCTGTTCGGTGTTGTTTGCCTGTGTTAAACCAAAATGGCAATATGTACCAATATTTCGACGCGCAGATAACACACGAATGGATCGTGTATAGCAAACATTATTGCGCTGGAGTAAATCAATGGTAAATCAATTTTAATTGCTATAGGTATATCGCGAGTGAGTATGTTGGTTGCCATCCGAGATATTGTCCAATTGCAATTGTACGTAAATTTACCAAGGCAGAACGATGTATCCCGATGGTTTAAATCAAGAATGTTTGTAGGTAGATAGGTAATTAATGCCTTAGAATTGAAGAATTAAATTCCTAGATTTTGAACAACAACTTTATTTAACTCAACTGTATTTTGTTTTTATGTAACATATAATTGTACGAAAAATAGTAATGTTTGTCATTTGAAGTTAATAATAATTAATAATTAGTTTAGAGTATTGGATGTAATATCAAAATAACAGCGGTTTATTTGGTTAGAAGGAAAATGCCAGTTTAAGCACATGGAAATAATGCATCGAGTAGGAAAGTTTTCGACTTCATTCACAACTTACAAATGACACCCTGCACCAGCTTTGTTCAGTTGCACCAAACCTACGCCGATCAAGTGCACTATCCATCACAGTACGACCACCCCGATGAAAAATGCACATGCTCAAGCCGGTTTACCCCCTCCCGCTTTCGCGATGCCTGTCGAGCTACAACTAAAACATACCCAGCCGTTCATTAGCATGCAATTTCCGCTTCCCAATTAAACGGAATGCTGAGAAATGTCCAGGCTGGTAGCAGCGAGGAACGCAATCGACTGCATCTGAAACTATAATTAATAGGGTACGTTTTAGTAAAGCAAACATTTACCCTCCCACCAGCTAGAAAACTGCTTTCAGTTACAGATGTTGTTAGTGAAAGAGAGAACAATGTGTTGATGTTGTTTTGCCATGCTCTATCTGTATATCTGGTATAAAAGGTGCAAGCTTACTTGTGATTAAAACTAGTGAACCACACATCAACCTAAAGGAAAAGTTTTCACTCTGGTGTCATGGACCTATTTAGACCTTTATAAAGATGATGAGATTGATCTAAATCGTATTAACCTTAGTTTATTGTTGGTTAAATCATTTCACGAGCAAAGTGCTGCATTACAAACAGCAGAGCTACATTTTACATAAATTATCCGCCTGTTAAAGTTTAATAACTGCGTTGACAATAATACGTACAGGGGTTGTTGTACCATCATTGATATACATGCATATTATATACACAAACACATATCTGGTACTGTAAATTATTCTGGCGCACTTGTTATTATTATAGCATTGGATAACCGTCCTCTATACGCCAGTAATATATCATGCATTATTGATTATCGACAAAAATGTGCAAATGCAGTTTATATTTCGATACGGTTTGTTATTGTGGGCCAATGCAATTGGTCATAAACAATATCTCGCCGGAGCCACCGCGTTCCGTGCAACTAAATTTATTCATTCTGTTATTACATTATTTGCTGTAATTTGTAACGTGATAATTATCCAACACCGAACTACAATATGTTCCAATTTATTCGTTAAAATAATAATATAATTAAACCTATATGTATACCTAAACTCCTTTATAATAGTGTTTTATTCAATTTTTGGGAAAACGGTTGTTTGTAATAGTCAACGGAATATTTTTTTTTGGAAATGTTGTTTATTAATGAATTGAATACATGCAATTTTAAAAGAGATGTAGAAAATGTGAGCTTAATTTATAAACATTTATGAACGCTATTGAAATCTTTTAACGGTCGAATTTTTTGATTAATTTATGACAAAATGAACGTTCTTTATACCTAAAAATTTCCAAAATTTTGTAACTGTGCAACACAGGTTATTATAATTTAAAAATGTCACCTTATTATGTGATACAACCGTATCATTTGTCACAGTCTGTTCGGTTCTGTTGTAAATATTCTCGCTGTTGCAATGGAAGCAGCCGATAGCGGAAGATTAATAACCTACTGCATAGATGGCGCTGTCGTACTGCATTATATCCCTCGCATGTTCGATGCACATGTATTTGCGTAATGTATCTCCGCACAAATAAGATTATTTATTACACGTATGTACGTACATATCGACTACGCATTGTTAGTGTATTATCCTGCTATTAATCAATCATAATTATCAAATATGCTCGAGACAATCTAATGATTTATCACCTTTATGCACTAGACATTGAAAACGCTAATATGGTGGTAGCACATGTTCGTGTTGTACTGGATTCCATAATATAGACAAAACGCATGAAGCGTTAATGCTGATTTAGGTACTAACGTTTCAACTCTATTCATAATTCACTTTTCATATTAAGAGTATTAAGAGATTTACGTAAAATCCAATTTTGTATTAAGGTAAACGCTCCAAATACAGACATGTTAAGGAATATTTGTTACATTTGTAAGTGTAGAATTTATATTTTGTGGTGAAAATGACTATGTGGTTTTTACGTAGCATTATAAAGTATTGTAATAGTGCCGAAAAAAAAAATTGAGATTTTGGCGGAGGCACTACTAAAGGTATCGGGACGAAAGTTCATATTTAGAAGCTTTATGACCAAAATTAGGGCTGAAAAGCTTTTGGTTCAAAGGGGTCTAAAGGAACTGGATGTTTACTCTAAGCATTTTTTAAGGATTTAGCAAATGAGCTGCCATTTCTGTAATTTCGTCAAAATAGTTAAATAATAAATTAAAGCAGAGGAAATTCTGTATAATTTATGTCAATGACATTTTTTGGTTAAATTAATAGTTTAGCTGTATGAGCAAATTCTTTTTGATCGAGATTGTGTCTGCATTAAAACTTAGTTAGCCAGGATTTCGAAAATTATTTTCATTCTGAACGTAGGTAGTGTCAAACACTGGTTTTTTGACAATATCTACTGTCAATATTATCAATCAAAACATCTGTCAAATCCTGGCTACATATCCTGGAATATTTTGGACCAGCATGTTATATATCGTTGTTATTTCAGGGCTTCCATTAAAAAAAAAAACAACTTTATGTTATATCTACAAAACTATTAGAGATAGTTAAAATCTGTGAATTCCACTGAATTCTAATCGAAAAAGTGCCTCAAGAACGTGCAGATATCATTCGTCTGATTTTACAAACAACAGAGATATCGACAAGTATTAAAATAGCGAAAAATCGGGTTTTGTCTTATAACTGGAAAACAAAAGACGATAGTTAATTTTGGTTTTCACCATTGAGTATCTCTCAAAAAAAAAAAAAAACGACGTAACAACCTTACTCATTTTTCGATATCTCTTACAGTTACCGAGATCTCCTATAGTAACATCGAATTTGGCCCGTCCTGTACATAATTATAGTTTAAGAATCTCATGGATTTTTTATTTCAGGTTCTATCACCTGTATAATGCCGATGTAGTTAACAGAACTAGCGCCAATCGACTTAAGAGGGGCTATGGGCGTCCTATGCCCTCTAGGTGTGACCTTTGGTGTCCTCCTGGCACAAGTGATGTCTCTACAGCAAGTTATGGGCACAGAAGACATGTGGCCAATATTACTCGCCTTTTTCCTCATAATGGTCCTCTTATCGTCATCGGCAATACCATTTTTACCAGAAAGTCCGAAGTATCTTTTTGTAGTCAAACAACAACGGAGGTTGGCTGCAAACGGTAAGAATTATGTCATTTATAATGACAGGTTTTATTAGAAATTCGTTTGCAGTTTTGGAAAAGATTAGGAATAGAAATCTGGATCAACTTCAAGAGGAACTCGCGTTATTGGAGATAGAACTGCAAGATGGTAAGAAAAAAGGTACTGCGGTTGGATTCTATGGTGTTCTCAGCGACCGTACGTTGACGTTGCCGTTGTTGTTGGTGTGCTGTATGCAAGGTGGCCAACAGTTCAGCGGAATAAACGCCGTAAGTCTGATTTTTTTGGGTTTGTTTTCTGATCTACCGTTCAAGTCTCTGCGAAAATCGATTGTTTTTTGGTGATTTTTTGATTAGGTCTGATCAATCTGAAGATTTTAAGACAATTAAAGCTAATTTATGTATATAGAAAATTGTTTGGTTTATCCAATATTGCGATTGGACATATTAAAACTTTACTGAGATGGGAAGATCATTTTGTATAACGTGGAGACCAAATCTTAATGCCAAATGGTTTATTATTAAGGTAAACGCCCCAAATTCATACTGGTTAAGGAATTTTTTAAGCTAATAGTTCCTTTTAAAGATATCTGGCTTCTCATTTTTAAAGAAAATTGATAGTAGATATGTGATTTATATTATATTTAACCATTTTTAATGAAACACTGTATAGAATAAGTCCTTAGTTAGTCTTCTTCAGTCTGCCCTCTCTCCCTCATCTGTATTTTAACGTTTCTTGCATCTGGAATTTTTAGTGTTTTTCTTGGCACAGCTTTTTATTCTGTCCATTTTTCGTTTCCTTTCTTATTTTTCTAGAATGATTAGCTATTGTCTTTTATTAACAAATATTCTCTCCAAGCATTAGATAATAATGTTACAGAAGAACAGTTTCTTTTTACTTTATTTGGGTGTTTCGGGCCAGAATAATGATTTTTTTTAATGGAGATGGCAGGTGTTCAACTGGTATCTCCAAAGGTGGTGTATTAATGACAAAATTGCTACTCTCTAAATTGCTAGTGTAATAATTAGGGATTATTGATGTCCGTAACTCCGACACTTGTGTCGGAATATGAAAAAAATCCGTACAATTAATTGTAATATAGCAAACGATGTAAAATATGTTAATTTCTTGTGGTTTACTGTTTTGGTGGCGGCACATACAAAACAACTCCACAACTAACCTGACCTTGAAAAAATTGAATTTTTAAATTTTATAGCATTTTTTTTTGTTTCGATGTAACTCAGAAACAACCAGGCGAATTTCGATCAAACTTTCACCCAGAAATTCTTTGTATTATGAGTAGTATGTGTAGTTGTAGGTATTTGTAGTATGCAAGAAAACGCAGACCAATATTTATCGGGCAGTTTTTGAGTTACAGCGCCGCAAAAACATGCAGAATGTATACATCATATTTTCCTTAAGTATACATCTGTGCAGACCCTCCAAACAAAGTACCTGCAATTCCATCCCGAATGACAATAACGACCATTTATCTAGAAAACGACCACCAAAAATTGTTTCCGTGAAATTATCAGGCGCGATTGTCTTAAAACGTGCGGGAGGAGCTTTCTTCGGCCCACGTCGTTGTCCTCTGGGTAAGACCGGTCGCCTATTGCACACATTAACGTGAAAGCTCCCCTCTCTCCATCTGGCGGCCGTGGGCTTACCGCGGGAGTGGTTAAAAGCTCAGAAGCGGAAGATTTACTGGCAGCCGAAATTTCCCGAAAGTGTTTAAAAACCTTTTAAGGGGGTAGATTCAGACGCGATCCACGACCGCACCGCCGGAATTCGTTCGAAATTACGCCCGGCCCACTTAAGACAAACTCGCGAAGAACGGATATCGTCCTTCTACGAAGGTCGGTGTTGAGAATCTTTCTAATTAAAGTGATTGAGTCGGCGCGGGAGTCAAGCTATACCAAGTCTAGTACTTCGGGAATAAAGTGGAGTGAGGATTCTGTGAGTATGTGAGGAGTAATCGAGAAAACACAAATCTAGATTTGATAAATATTGATGGAGATATGAATGTTTAAAATGTTACTATTTGTGTACCCACAACAGTCAAATAGGATTTTAAATATACATATCTTGTTCTTTTAAGGATAATTTTACTTAAAACTAAAGTAATCTGTCCGAAAAATAAGTTCTTTTGCAAATATAGTAAGGATATGTAGTAAGTGCACCCAAGTAGCCCCATATTTATTTAACTGATAGTGACAGATTTGTTAATTATTTCAAGATAATTTACAAAATTTATGACCCTACATTAGACATTTTTAGACAAAAATGGACATTAAGGCAATATTGTTAACTTTTATTTGTTTATGGAAATCGTATAGGCGTTTTGGATTGACTTATTAGCGCTGAATACGAATCCGGATTTTAGGATAAAGGGCATAAATTAAAGTTTACTATGAGACCACTTTGAAATTTTTTGGACCAAATTTTGGGGACAGGATATCGGCCATTCCAGGCCAAATAATTCTACCCAAAACATAATTTTATTTTCAATTCAGAAAATCCATTATCCATAAAGCTATTAATATTTTCGCCTTCATGATTAAAAATGGACGTGTTCAAGGATATTTTAAAATAACATTTTCTATAATTTAAAATTATTTTCATTTATACAGGATGGTGCATTTAGATGTGACGGAAAGTATATACCTTTTTTAATGGAACGTCCTGTATATTTTATTATATTATGAATACTACTAAATTTGTTTATCCAACCGACTTTCCGTCACGCCTAAATTCAACACCCTGTATAAATGAAAATAATTTTCATATTTATAGTTTAAAAAACACGCAATATTTCACATGTTGCTAAGTCACAGTGTTAATAGTTCCAGAAATATTCAACTGTTTTTTTCCAAAATATGCCCGATTGCAAGATCTCTTTAAAAACTAAGTAAAAACGACATTTTTGCCACTTTTGCCTTTAAACTATGTGAGACAATAGTGAAAGCCAGTAGGTAGGTGATAGTATCCAATGATATTAGATACACTATACAGGGTGTTCATTGAACTTTGAATGAATTTTGATGTTCTTCATATAGCTTTTTCTCGAGTTTTTTTTTAAATGAGAACCTGTATAATATGTGTTGGTTGTACCCTTTATTTTGCTTCACTTTACATCTAGTATGTCATACACCAAATGTTACTATTTTTTGTGATATTTGCAAGTTAACGAAAATGTAATGCAATTGTAAATTTTAATATTACTGTGTTCACACAAGTGAACAATTTTTCACGATGGTCTCCCTAAAATTATACTGTTTCTGGTTTACTTCGGAGCCCAACTGAAGTTACTAGGTCTTCAGGTTCACTCGCTGTACATTTGTAAAAATTGCAAAACATACTTATAAAATTTTGTAATACCTTGATAATCGTAATACTTTTTATATGAATAAATCTAGTTAAATAGGTTCCAAATGACTTTTTCTATAACCCTTTAAATATTTTACATCTTGTTACCCAGCACACTGTATACAGAGCAATATTAAGATACTTAGTAGCATACTACTCTTTAAATTCCAATTATCACAAAAACTAGTAAAAATAGATATACGATATAGTGAATATAAATTACAAAGAACTTAAGGGACATTTCAATTAGCAAATAATATACAGGGTGTTCCATTTAAAAATCCCAGGAAATAGCAATCTAAAATGTTTAAAAAATAGTGCATGCTACGATCATCCGGTATAGCGCGTCTAATTTTTCATGACATCAGCATCTAGCTATGAGTTTAGTTATTATGTGACAAAATTATTAGGACAATATCTCCAAAAATATAGTAATAACGTAGTTTTTAAAAAAGGCCTACAATTGCCAATTTGTTTGGCAAACAGTTGAATATCTCTGTATAAATGAAAATAAATAATAATAAGTGAATAAATTCGTTAATTAATATATTTAATAATCAATTTAGTTTATTCTCTTCTTCCTTTTTATCATTTTCGGAAATTGTATAAGATAGCAATGTGCTGCCTGTACAAAACCTAAAAAACTTCTATCTTCATTATTAACTAATTCTCATCCACTTCATTCGCATTGCATTGTTGCAACGTCAATTAAATTCAGGTCAGGACTCTGATCTGCTCTTTGCAGATATCCCTCTCAATGAGAGGATCGATGTAAATAAATGAATTAAATTGACGTTCTAATTAAACAACTGATATCTAATTATCCCTTATCCGGGTGTTGCTCGAGTAAGACCGAAAGACAATGAAAGGCGACGGCTTCTCCAAAATCGCAGCTTTAATTGAGGAACTTCCGCAATAATTCCGCTTTGTTGGATCTCGTTGACGTCTGAAGTCTGCATTTCGTATACGGATAGTTCCAGTTTAAGTGACAGCGCAGGCAAAGATCTGCAAGTTACCAAAGTTTACTCGTTAACGTAGCAAGACAATGCCTTCATCAACACAATCGACTGCATCTGCCACTGTACATAGTACTTGTGCAATAATTGGCATTATTTTGGTCTGTGAAAGGCCTTTAGTTCGTTGCGAGATATTTATGCTTTTTTTTGGTAGATTTAGAGTTTCTTTTCACTATTTTAATTATTTCTTTTAATATAGACTAGGTACAACTCAATGTTAGAGAAGCAGCCAAATAAAAAAAATAATTTCCACTAGTCAAGTTTATATCCCTCACTTCTTTTTATATTTCAGTGATTTTGTAGTCTAAACGGATTTTATGGGCAACACGTTGTCGGACCGGAGCACGTAATTGATGCGGGTAATATCCAGGTGTCTATGCGCGCCGCGTTTTGTTTGTTTACGATACGAATGTTTCGTACAAATGACCCGCAACGTTTGGAACGCAGGTACCACTTTATTGTTGCGCGGATATTTGCTGCGTTGAGATATGTGGTGGGGGTGTGATTTCGAATGACAATCCCCTCAGGGCTCTACGACTAATCAAGATGAATGATTGCCACTCCGCATGACGTATAGTACATATTCGATCCCAATATTGCATGAACAAGTGTCAGTCATATCAAATGATTCGTCTTTTTACACGAGATTAGCAGAAACGATCAATATATTTTCCAGAATTTCAGTTACTTAAGCCAGTCGGAGCGTTAAAAAGGAGCTAACATTGAAAAAGTTACCTACCGATAGTCCAGAAAGTAGAACTTGACTAAAGAAGAAGGTCGAAAATCTTTTACTGTCTAAACGATTGCCAATAACTCCTTCTCACTTGTGCAATAATTCTTTTCGGTCTTATTCCAAGACAACAGCTTTAAAACTACCCTGGGCAACATGGGAGTATTCAGGGGGGACTGTCCCACTTCCCCCATACAGACTAGACGTCGCGCTTTTTTACATTTTTATTTATTTTTTTTCTTAAGTTATACATTGTCTATTAATACGTATTTCTTGTTTTTTTTTGTCCAAACATTCTTTTTCAAAACGGTCGATGATAGCAGTAACAGTATTTTTATTGATGTAGTTAAAATATTCCGTAAACAAAATCTTAAATTACTCATCGTAGGTACTTATATTTTTTCTCTCAATTAAATCTCAATCAAAAGTGCCTAGCAAGTCCAGAAGCTTTGACATTTTCATTTTTGTTTGTTTTTTGTCTGTAATGTAATCCGAAAAAACAGCGAATTAGCGTTGTTTTTAGATCGTTCCTCTCAACTTGGCATATGTTGTTGTATTATTCCAAACCGGTAAATTAGAACATTTGGTTACCATCTTTTTAAAACCTAAAATATTTACTAGTCTTTCGTCATACCTTCACCACAAATTTAGAAATAAGCTGTTTCCTTAATAGTCAAACTTTCACTGGGACGAAATATTGTATAATTCAAATAAATATTGTTACTTCATTGGAGACAACAATATGTTTATTTCAGGATGAAAGTGTATTTACATATCTACTAAATCTATTTGGTACAAAAACCGTATATTTGACGAAATTATGGTAAGGAAAAGGGTTAAGATTTACAACATGAATTATTTAAAAGATTGAATAACTACATAACAATTCGGGAAAGTAGAAATTTGAAAGGTTGATATAAAGTTGCCTTTATGAACCTAATATATCATAAAAATATATAAACAATTGAAAAAAATCGGTCTCTCGCAAGATGCATAAAATCTACAATTTTATTAATAAAAAGAATTATCACAAACATTTATCTAATTGAAATTGATATGGTAAAATAAAGATTGTCTACAGTGGTTGGTGTAAAATAATTATGTTTTGATCAGCATCACAAAAACTGTAAAATTATATCAGTGTATCCAACCCAACTCAAAATAATATTGATAATAACGCAAGTATTCTTCGGCTTTAATTACTAACCCCCCCCCCCCCCCGGTTATGTCGCGCTTTGCCTCAATCAAATTCTTGTCACCTTAACCATACAGCAAGCTAAATTTAGAAAAACTGGCCCCTTCCGATTTGAGCGGCAATATTATAAAAAAAAGCATTTTGCACATGATTATATTCCTCAATCAAGTGCCTAAAACTTGAAGAAAAAAAAAAAAAACAGTAAGACCAGTTAGTAGAAATTGACTAAAGAAGTAGGTCGAAAATGTTTTCCTGCCAAAACGATAACCAACAACTCCTTCTCAATTGTGCAATAATTCCTTTCGGTCTTACTCCAAGACAAAGCCTTTAAAACTACTGAATAATATTATAAAAAAAACCTATTATCCACGTGATTATATTGCTCAATCAAGTGTCCAAAGGCATTGATTTATTCGTTCGATAGTCTCTTAATTCGCTCGATAAATCTCATCCTAGCGAATTGCTATTTCTCGAAGGGACACGGGACGCGCTTCGAGATAAGATTGTCTAATTTGCCTAGAGAAACTTGTCCTATGCGGAAGATCCGATTGCATGCCCGTAGGATGATCCTGTCATATCTCGATCTCGCCGTGTGGGACGCTTCCTCGACGCCCGAAGGACATAATTGATCGAACGACGGCTTGTCAAGGTCGGTCGACATGATATATTACAAAGCTACGTAAATGTGATGTAAAACAAAGATGCGACGGCCGTGTCACGGCGTAACACTTTGCCGCGCGCAACCGACGTAAAATATTTGTCCTTGTTTTCCGGACGTGGGCTTTGCTTTTCGAAGGTAAATTATCGATCACGAGTCGGGATGAAACAGCAGAAATGGACGTGTCCAATTAATGAATCGTCATGTTTCCATCGACCGTATTTTCTGATAATTCGAAAGGCTCTTTGAGCGATATATTTTCGTTCAATTATAATGACAAGCAGGACGAGCTTGTCGTTTTTGTCCTTTTGTCCAAAAGCCTTGCTTTTTGCTCTTTTAGGAAGGTTAATATAAGGCAAACGTCTCAAATTCAGACTGTCCTGAAGCACTTGGATCACGTCGGGTGTTTCTTTACTACATTTACCGTATTTTTATATGATAAGTGATAACTTTTCTGGTAGCTTTCTTAGAGGCCGAGTTATTCGTATTTGAAGTACACACAATAAAAACACAAAATATGAAAAATTTATTTATGTATTTTTTCTTGTACGTAGTAAAATAAATTAGAGAAATGAAATTTCGTATAAAATACAAACCAAATGATAATTAACCAAATGATAACGAAATAATAAATAATCTATTCTTATAGGAGAAATAATATTTATATTAAATTCAACCTCTCTAATTTTTCGTCTTCTTGGTGTCTTTAGCATCTACTTTTTCACTCCGCTTCTTTTTATGATTTGTTTGGTCAGTTTTAGCCTGTGATGTACCTACATGACTTGTTTCGCAGTTACCTTTACTTTTCTTTTTCTTCAACTTTTTCAGTGGTTCTGGCGCTACTTAGCTCTTTATTCTGGCACCAGTTGCTAAGTTACGAACGGTGTTGAATGTGTACCACTGCCTTTCGAGTTACACTCCAACTGGTTAGAAAATGTCTGGCATTTATTCAATCAATGTTTCAAAAATAAGAGTAACCTGCTCAAATTCTTCACTATTCGCATTTTTTTTTCATCTTCACCATTCAATTTTCACAAATTATAAAATAGTTGTATTGCGTTATACATTTCAAGGGCCGCTGGGCCGCTTAGCCGGAACTGGTTTGTTATGGCCGTGGAAGATAGGTACCTTGTGATACATGTGCAATATTATATTTTTCGAAACGTCACAATCCTTCCGACATCCATCTTCTTTCGTCCAGATAATTCAGAATACTCTGTTCTAACTCATTGTTAGAGTTTCCTGCTTCTTCTAAGCTAAGAATGACCAAGTTTTCTCTACTTTCAATAGTTCTAAAAAGTCCATTCTGGATATCTCTTGTGTCCCACGAGGAATTTTGGAAATACATTCCCGGGTGCAACAGAGTTTTCATCATAGAATTGGGACACAATTTTCAAATCATTATCATCCGTATAACTTAAGCCGAAACCCACTTCTGCATCTCCAGTAGATGATTCTGGTTCGTCTATTTCGATGTCGCTGTTTTTTTTTTTTGCCGAATTACATATCGTTGACAAATTATAACGCGTCTTGTAAACACATCACTATACTTGTACTTTCCGTATAACTATGAAAGAAAATATACTTAGAACGTGCCTATTCAAAATCTTTAACATATTAGAAACATTGGCGGTGGGGGGGTCAACATTCGTCACCCAAAGTGGCAACAACACAGCTGATCACCAAGTGTGTAGATTTGTAGAAGAAAACGAGCGCACCGTTGTTCAAAACTTTACCAGCGCTTATCTCGGTAACCGGTTTTCCTACATAAACCCCCTTTCCGTAGACCAGGTCACATATGTCGATTATGAACGCCAAGTATAAGAACCTGATTTATGTTATTATCGATAACAAATAAATTCTAGTACAACTTCCGTTGAACTTAAACAACTTAAATTATACGCAAATCAACAGAGTTATTGGTAATAACAACAACCACTTAAGTGAAAATCAGTAGCATAACTAGGTAATCCACGCACGGATAAACAAATTATAAACACATTATCCGTTTATGTCTCGCACATCAACAAAGTTATCGTATTAGGGGAAACCTTATGTTCTCTGGATACCATAGTGGTAATAATTCAATGGCGTACCAACCCTAATATGAACGGCGGCGTACAATATTACGTTCTACGTGTAACTCCGAGGTATAACTCATATAATAAGGGGAAAGCTGAGCTTTGTACGCAACCACTAGCTTGGAAATACGTACTCATCGGGCGAATCAAATACACGCGCTTGCGATCGCGAATTCAACGAATCATGGCGTGAAATTCGCATTAATGCTGCTTGGGAATTGACGTACGTGAACTTTATACCAGGTGTTGTAAACTTTATACCAGTAAAAGCTTTTATAGTGGTATAATTTGAAATAAAAGTGAGAGTGAGACATTTCTAATAACAGTGAATTGAAAATAGTGAAAAGTTCGTTGCTTGTTAGAAGTAATAAAATAGCGTAGAAGAAAATTTAAAGTGTCTAGATTTTTTATCACATAACTCTAAGCTATAGAGTGGAAGAACAGTGAAGTCCAGATCGGTTGTTTTTGGGAAACTGAAGAAAGCTGTGTAATGTGACAACTGTAAATTTTACTGTTATTGCCAGAACAGAAAAGGTGTAAACTTAATATTTTACCTTCAATAAGAGATTAATTTTAAATATCTTTGACAAAAAAATAATGTATTAAGATATATAAGCTTATACCGATATTATATTATATCTCTTGGGTCACGAATTATTAATAAGTAGAATCACACAACATTATACACATAATTAGTCATAAACCATTAAATAAATTAATAAAATCGTTAATACCTTCTGGCGCCTCCGCCATAATGGCACTATCCGATTTTCAAGTTTATTACCACATTTAATGAGCACACATTGGAAGATTACCGATTCTAACGTAATTATCGATAATGCCAACAAAGTAATAATGAATTTATTTCGATAAGTGGACACTAAACTCAAACTCTAAGATCGAAGATTTTTACGACCCGGTCCCAGGAATAGCGTGTAAAAATCAGTTTTACAACCCCTTTTCCCACGCATAAAATCCAATCCGTAATTTCACAACCCCGGACGTACCAATATAAAACACGCCATTTACTGTGTTTACATACCTTGACGATGGTCTTTCCTCCCATCGCCAAGCCTACGTACACGTACGCGTCACGGCCTATACAAAAAAACGACATCGCCTCGCCGGGCAATTATCGTAAATCCCGCGCCCGGCTCCGCTATCGCGACGATATTAAGCTCCGATCTTTACGGTTCATTGGACATTATTAAACGCGCTATACCGTGAGCAAAACAGAGTTTTGCGAACACCCGTTAGTCCGGTGTGTTAGGACTTTCGAATAGAGGAATATCCGTAATATGAAAAGGGTTTCCTGAAATTGTTCGACGAGCATGCGTTCATTATTTGAATCGGCGAGTTCAAAAACAGTACAAGTCCAAAATTGGACTGAAATGGCCAAAATGTTCACGTCCAGAGTAGTATATTATTCTGATTTAATTCTTCTTTTGTCTTAAACCTAAAACGCAAATATATTATCTGCTTGCATGTACCGGGTATTACCAAATATATAACAAACTCTTAGGAATAAAGTAGCTTTATGTTCAAAGGTATGTAAATATAATAGCTATTTGATAAAAGTAGTTAGAAATATTATAGGTGATCAAATACGAAATTATAATCACGTTTGTCATTGCATATACAGGCTGTTTTTAGTTTGCCAAAAAGATAAAAATGACAGCTAAACTACTTTTATCTTAAAAGCTATGCCAAAATATTATTTGCAAAAATATTTCAAAATATTAGGAGGCATTAAATATTAAATTAGGTATAATCACATTCTTTTGACCGGACACGGTATATAGCAACATTATTAGTTTAAGCGAATTGAAAGCGCTTTTCGAACCAAAGAAAGCTTATGCAAAAGTTAATTCAGCGCAGAGCAATCAATATTTTTCAGGCTACTGAAACAGAAACTAGAAACAGGCCTTCTTGCTTACAGACAAGCTGTTACATAATGTAGACAATGAACAGAAATTTCATTTGTCAATCTTTTTTGCGGTCATATGCAATTTAAAGAAAATCCAATATACTGGCATATATTAAACTACGAACGTTATAATAACTGTTTGGAAATCAATGTTGAAACTTCCCGATTTCTGAAAAACTACTACCAGCGGTGGCAATGATGTTAAAAGCTGATCTGTTCGGAGCTTTCAGTAATTTCAATCAATCAAAGTAGTGTTTCATTTGATTTTTTGTGTTTTAAATGTTTAGAGTAAGGTCGATGGAAATTTAAGCGATGTGGCCGTCAATATGCTGGGTCAAGATGTTCTACAATGACCCCTGGTATACTCCAGAAAGTTATTATAATTTGGACTACTGAATGGGGTGTAAAGCCATTGTTTTTTTAACTATCCGTGATATCACGTCTCCTTCAAAAATAGATGGTTAAATATTACGGTTCAATGCACCATTAAACAAACACGATTTTCTATTTCAATTGTCAACATGGTGACAAGTCAAGAGATGTAAATTTTGAAAAATGTTGTGCACCTACGCCTTGAAAATCTGCATTTGAAATTTTGATCTATTGGCTAAGGAGCAATTTCTGTTGTGCATCAATTTTATATCTAAGTTTTATATCTAAGTTTATATCGATGTCACGTTATAAACTGTACCAATTGAGTTAAAATTTGAACTGGATGTTCAGTAAACATCCCTTTATCGTTTGATGAACCAGAAATACAATAACTTATGTACTTTGCTTTTCACAGAGAAAACATTGTTAATTATGTTGAGAAAAATCGGCATTTTGAGTTTGACAAGTCACCATTTCCTCAAATATAAATATTCTTTGTTTCTGGTTCAACAAACGATAACTACTTATGTATCAAGTAGGGCGCTATTCGATATTTTTATTTCAGATCACCTGGAGTGGCACAATCGAACCAACCAGTGACCGTGGATCTTCACGCAACGTCTTTTGGTAAGTACTCGAAAAGCTAATAAATATTTGTGGCAAATTTGGAATCACATTTGGGATATTGGAAGAAACAGGAATCCCCGCTTAAAAATTTAGAGAATGATAGATTAAATTCATCCCCATGCTGAAAAAAATCCAACCACTGGCAGGTAAAATTCGGTATAGCGGACACAATTAATTAGATGCGTTTAAATCTAATTCGCGTTATTTATTTATGGTGCGACTTGGAAGGGTAGGGGTACGTTCCGTAAGGGGGCACTTAGCTTACTGGGACCGTTTGGCATGTTGAATTATTTATAAGCGATTTGGCCGTTGGACATTTTCGACATTCTGGGTGCATTTTATGAACATCGTGGCGGACATAAACGAACAAATCACGTACGGGTCGAGCATAAATCACATTATTAAATTAATAGATACGTGTGCTAAGCGACAACGCACGACGAGCGCTAGTTGACATGCATATCGTTGTTCACAATAAGATTTTTATATTCCCGTGTACTCGCACGGTCATACCAAGCAGAATTAAGGATTCAAAACATCCTTTCATGGGTTCGTTTCGTCAGCCATAAGTGTACATTCACTTCTTCCCAAACGATTCAGCAACACAAAGTTTTTTCGGCCTGTTTACAATCGATATAATTGGATTGTTGTACACACTCTGGTTTCCAAAATAATTTCCGAATAATAATCAAAGTAAACTCTTATATATTTTTGGAGAAGAAAAGACAGAACATAATAAACACACACATGGTGTCAATATCAACCAAAGTTGACATCTGTATTTTTCTTTCAATATTTTCAAATTTCTTGCCCTGTATATCACTTTAATACAATAAATTTTAAATTTAATTATAAAAATTATTTTAAATTAGCACATTTAATGTCATATGTTACTGGAAATCAACGTTAACAATGTGTCCACTACTTGGTACAAATAGAGTTGACTTTTGCTACGTTGTAAGTACTTTTATTATTATTTTATTATGTCTACTATGTGTCCGAACTTCCTCGAGCGGCAGTGTATATTACAATCTTTGGGATTGATTTAGTATAAACTTGATACAACCTTGAACGTGTCAAATACAATTTTTCTTCGCACGGAGCCGGAAGGCTACCGGCCAACATCAAACACATGTCGGGCATGCGGTTTACAAAATCTTTCAATACCGACGTCGTCGGTACATCAATTAGCTTAATGATATAAGAATATATTCGGGAATTGAAGCCGGTTACCACCGCCCGTTTGCCGCAGATGTAGAGTTTTAAGCAACGTGTTTTCAAACAAATGTTTACGAAAGTGCATAGTGTTTAGTACCCGAAGTTCTACATTAAGTTCGATAGTTGTTTTTGATCGGTGCATTTTTTTAAATGGTATAATTTAGGAAGTTGAATAATGTATTTTTGGTCTCCTTATTATATAACAGAGGTATTGAGATATAAAATTTTTGTTAGACTGCTGTTTTTCCATAAAAATGCAAATAAATCAAAAAAAAATCGGCAAATTTTGCGAGCGATACAAAATTGTGCCGAAATATAGGTTGTTCCATTACAAAAAAACAAAAGTCTGGTTGGTACCACCTTATGAAACACTCTGTATAGTGTATACACTGTAATAATTTTAAAATGTTCGTAAAATTTTGCGAGCGATACAAAATTGTGCCGAAATATAGGTTGTTCCATTAGAAAAAGCAAAAGTTTGGTTGGTACTACCTTATGGAACACCCTGTATACACGGTAATAATTTTAAAATGTGCGCCTCGACCTTCTGTATATAAGAGTGAAATCAGTTTTAAAATATCTTCATTAACAGAGCACAATCTTCCGAGATCGCACTGTTGATACACCCTGTATAACAACCAACCTACAACTGATATCTAGGTTTGTTACAATTACCAGTATTCTTGAAAAACCTTCGCTACTCTTAAAGGCACGGATTTTGTTTCTAACAGCCCGTAAATGACCATAAATTGTCCCGAAAAGATCTTACATATTCTTAATTAGCGACTTAAAATCCACCTAAGTAATACCATTGTAATTAATAATTAATATCATTGGAAAAATAATTGCTAATATTAAATTACATCCCAGTAAATTCGTCGGCTATTTATAGAATTTCAAAATATCATACATACGTAGTATGTAGTGGTAAATAGCGGTTCTATGTTGGACGGTTTCCCCTCCGCCCCACCACCGCCGCCCGAGCGCGTCGGGTTTGCAGAAAAACTGGTCCCAAGCTAAGTCGCAACACGCAGTTTTCCAAAATATGCACCTCAGCGCATCATAACATATATATTGACGCTTGTCACGTACGCCAGCCCTGATACGTATTAGATCGGTGTGCTTTTCCTTCTTAATTTACCGGTAATTATCGCTAATTAACTATCATACGGTGATCGGTCTTCGTGTTGCGTGTGGCGTGAACTATTTCGTCGGGAAAACGTTCGTAATTTTGCGGGATACAGTGCCGATAAGTGTTTGTGCGCGACCACGATAATATTTCCATTGTTGCTCTCAAAATATTGCATTCAATTTGGCTGGTCCCGGTTCGCCGGTATAAAAGGGGTTGCCGACTTCTTCCTACACGGATATGCTATGGATTAACCCTTCCTGGGCATGGACCTAAGACGGACTTACAACCTCCGCTTCCATGAGACGCCGAAAGGAAAGCGGTAAAAAGTAGTATTAGCCGTCGTGCTTGCGGATGGGTGAGCGGAACAGGGGAAAGAGTTACCATCTAGCCGTTATAGCCGGTAACGAGCTAGTCGTTATCAAAGAGCAACCTGAGACCCCGCGACACCTTCCAAAAGGTATATTTTATTCAATTACCGAATTTTGATTGCATAATCTGTGGAAATATTATCTGGTGCCAACGTGTGTCCATAAGACTGACGAAGAGAACCGGAGGGACGACAACAAGGTAATTAATTGTTCTAATATTGCGGTATAGCCATTAAAAAACATTGTTATGTTTATCAGTGGTCGAGGCGTACATGAGTTTAGTTTTTATCGCAACTAGTTACATATAATAAGGACGGCTGTATGTCTCTATGACGGTTTACAGAATTTTGACACATTAAAATTGTTTGGTGCGCTTGTCATTTAGAGACGTTGTCAATGCCTTGACAATGAATTTTTTTGTTCCCTCATGCAACAGGTTTCTACTCAATTTCTACTGATACATCAGTCGTAAACATTTGCCAACTTCGAAATTTGGATTAAAGTCGCTGTTGAGGTACTCCAAAGTAATCAATATGAAGAACAAAATCAAAAAGATAGATAATATTAAAAGGCTCCTCAGTTATATAACTGGTAAAAATTTAGAATTTTACTACCACGTGACTTCCGGACTGACAACCACCGTAGAAGAGGAAATTTAATACTATCATGTATATAATCATCAAACTCTATGTCATACTCTATAAAATTGTCATATACAGGGTTAGTCAAAATTACCGGACGACCTAAATAATTTTCCAACCGTATTTCCAACAATTTCAAAACTGTTTTCAAGTAAAAGTTGTTTTGGTTGAAACAATCTATCGTTTAAATATATTTTTTATATCCCGGATGTTCATTTTATTCTGTATATCTGGTAACGTTTCGTTTTTCAAATAGAACAACCTGTATAATAAAAAAAAATTAAATCTAAGATTAATTCTAAGAATCCTTTGTATGTTTTTTACTTTATCATACGCAGTATGCTAAAGTATTGTAATCATGCCGAAAAAGAGATTTTGAGATTGAGATTGAGATTTTAGTGGAAATAGGTCTTTTTGGGTCCCCTGAACATTTTTGACCAAGGTAGAAAAAAATGTCTGTGTGTGTGTCTGTGCGTATGTATGTCTGTGTGTAAACGATTTTTGTGGCGACGATTCCGGAGAAACTACTAAAGGTATCGGAACGAAAGTTCATATTTAGAAGTTTTGTTACCAAACTTAGAGCTGAAAAGCTTTTGGTTGAAAGGGGTCCAAAGGAACTGGCAGTTTATTCTAAGCCTTTTTGAAAGATTTTGCAAATGAGCCGCCATTTCTGTAATTTCCACAAAATAGTTAAATAATAAATTAAAGTGGAGGAAATTTTGAATAATTTATGCCTATGATATGTTTTGGTAAAATTAATAGTTTAGCTTTAAGAGCAAATTCTATTTGATCGAGATCGGTCGCATCTGCATTGATATGAAACTTCAAAGTAGCCTGGATTTGACAAATATTTTTTTGTGCTGTCACCACAGAAATGTCTATGGCTGTCACACTCGAAAACAGCTGATTTCATCAGAGGTTGGAGAACCGCTATGGAACGTTGCCGCTCTACTGCGGCAAAGTAGAAAATACAAAATTCAAATAAAATAAGATCGCCAATTTGATTGTTCGGCACTTGTGATATAAATAACTATTATTCTAATGACGTAGTGTAGGTAGTGTCAAGTGCTGATGCTTTGACAATACCTACGATTTATCTCAATAAAATAGATTCTCAAGCAGCTAAACTATTAATTTTATATATTGTATGATAAAGTCATGTGCCTGGCCACATCAAATTTTTACTTTATCATACGCAGTATGCTAAAGTATTGTAATCATGCCGAAAAAAAAAATTGAGATTTTAGCGGAAATAGGTCTTTTTGGGTCCCCTGAACATTTTTGACCAAGGTACAAAAAAATGTCTGTGTGTGTGTGTGTGTGTGTGTGTGTGTCTGTGCGTATGTGTGTAAACGATTTTTGTGGCGACGATTCCGGAGAAACTACTGAAGGTATCGGGACGAAAGTTCATATTTAGAAGTTTCATGACCTAACTTAGAGCTGAAAAGGTTTTGGTTCAAAAGGGTCCAAAGGAACTGGTAGTTTATTCTAAGCCTTTTCCAAGGATTTTGCTAAAGAGCCGCCATTTCTGTAATTTCGACAAAATAGTTAAATAATAATTTAAAGTAGAGGAAATTTTGGATAAATTATGCCTATGAAATTTTTTGGTAAAATTAATAGTTTAGCTTTTTAGTTTATTCTAAGCCTTTTTGAAGGATTTTGGAAATGAGCGGCCATTTCTGTAATTTCGACAAATTAGTTAATTAACAAATTAAAGTAGAGGAAATTTTGAATAATTTATGCCTATGAAATTTTTTGGTAAAATTAATAGTTTAGCTTCAAGAGCAAATTCTATTTGATCGAGATCGGTCGCATCTGCATTGATATGAAATTACATAGTAGCCAGGATTTTGACAAATATTTTTTTGTGTTGTCACATTCGAAAACAGCTGATCTCATCAGAGGTTGGAAAACCACTATGGAACGTTGCCGCTGTAGTGCGGCAAATTATAAAATACAAATTTCAAATAAAGTAAGATCACCAATTTGATTGTTTGTTGATAAGACATATCAACCCGTCTTTATATCTAATTCTAGAAACGATACATTGAGAAAGTTATAAATAAAGTATAGCGATGAGTGTAGGTTTATTTTAGTATGTTGGTAGGGATGTGTCATGAACAAATATAAATCTGTCAGAATTTGAATTACCTTTTTAAGGTGCGTTTTCATTAGTGACAATGGCAGTGGTAGCAGACGGCGTTATAGTATTTCCAATAGAAAGTTGATAGTGACTCATGTTTATGTACATGCAAACTAGTATGTGTCATTATCACGATATGTAAGAAATACTATAATTTCGTATTCTACCACCGCCATTAGCCACCATTACCTACCAATCGGAACGCACCTTTAAACTTGACGTTTCGTCAAAGTGGTACCAACCTAGCATTTACTATTCAGACATCATTTATTTTTTTTTTAAATACGTATTTCTTAAAAAGCAACACAATAAACGTTGATGTCGCTCTTGCCAAAAACTAGATAGCCGACTCGCTCATATGCGACGGCGACACTCCGCCTTCGGTGACGCGCCGCATCACCGCTCGTCGCGCTATTCCGTACTTTCGGCATTTGTAACATAAATAACTATTATTCTAATGACGTAGTGTAGGTAGTGTCAAATGCTGATGCTTTGACAATACCTATGATTTATCTCAATAGAATAGATTCTCATGCAGCTAAACTATTAATTTTATATATTGTATGATAAAGTCATGTGCCTGGCCACATCAGATTTTTTTTCATAAAAAAAAATTTCTGGGGTTAAACAAACTATTGTTTATTCTGGAAATTTGATACCTGGTGGCACACTCTGTATATTTATACATTTTAATTCTGGGATTAATTCTTCTGTAGAAATAATTATTTTAATACAATACTATTATTTTTTTAGTTATAAGCAATTAATCAAAACTTCTGGACTTGAAATTAAGAATATTTTCCCACATACATACACATTGCTTTTAATTTCGCAGCACATTGCTTTTAATGATCGATTAATTGCTCATAACGCAAAGATGATCATAAATAAATGATTCTTACAAAAAATTTAAATATACCTGTTGAATATATCTATTTGAAAAAGAAAAGTTCACAAAATTTACGGAATAAAATGAAGATCCTGTATATTGAAAATATATTTAGATGCTAGCTTGTTTAAAACCAAAAAACTTTTGTTCTTTACGACTAAAGAATTACTAAGGTGTTCCGGTAATTTTGACTAACCATGTATAATCCGCCATTTTGAATTTATTAGAAATTATACGTGAAATAAGTTTTTTTTGCAAATCCAAGATTTTTGCATTTTTTGTCGCCATATTGTTTCCGCCATTTTGAATTTTGAAAATTAGACATTGGAGTTAGAGTCTAAGATCTTCAAATATGTCAGCAAGTATACATCGTAATAAAAATATTATTTAAATGCTTTAAATGAACAAATATTGTTATAAAAGTACGGTGTTTTTCCGTCGAGTTCAAAAACAGTACATGTCCATGATTATTGTTTTAATCATACCTCTGCTTTTAATGCAAATATAAATAAAATATGTAATACATTTAATTCTCTGTGAACTACTTTATATTGTGTCTTGACACAAAACAGCTAAATGCTTTATTTTTCGATAAAATTATTTTCTTAATTTTCTCAGAACTCACTTTTCAAAAATAAAAATATGTTGTGTGGAATATCAATTGATAACAAAATTATTAAATTCAAAATACATATTTTTATATGTAATTCAATTTATACTATGTACATTCTTGAATTCTAACTTCCATAATTTAGTTATTGTGAATTACTGTTAATAAGTTCAGGATGATCTGTCGTGTTTATCTTCAATAATTTGGTATAATGGGTCAAAAATGTCCATAAACATACACTTGAGCCACCCAAAGTTCCTATGAAATCTCCGAAATACATTTTGTCTTAATGTTTTATTTTTTGTTTGTTTTATCTATAGAAATAGGGGACGAAACCACATTCAAAATTAACGACAAAAATTTAAAAATGTTTATAGTTTTGACGTTATATTGTACCTACGTTTAGAAAAGAATTGTAAATGGGAGCACAATATCAGTTTTTAAAATGTTACTTACATGCATGATGAATTATTTGAAATTCTATAAAAATCTAAAAACGCTAATTGGTCAAAAATGATGTTTAATACACCTGTCAAAATTCAAAGCCTGCTTATACAAATCCAAATCTTATCAAATCCATTCTAAGGACAACAACAAGTTATCAGTATATAAAAAAAAAACTATTAAATATTCAGAACCCCAGTAGGGAAAATCAAAATACCTGACAGGAGCGGCTTCTTTCTTCCCCTTCCCCCTCGTTTTTGGATGACAAATTAGCCCATATGTTTTTTTTTCTTTGTGTAATAATCAGTAATGTTATTCGCAAAAAATGTGCTGTTCGTTTGCATTGTGCCATACCGGCCTAGGGCAAGGCATATATCAATTATAGCTTTATCAGAAAGCGTCCGCGATAAAAAAAAAACGCTCGTATATTGCCAAATGCTTCGCTAATCTGACTGCGGGCATTGCTTGCTTTAGTGTCAATTACATCAGGCGTTATCTGTACCCAAATAAAACGTAAATTTGCTCTATCGATTAATAATTAAATACCTATTTGACGTGCGGAATTACATACGCATTTTACGATATCGTTCAGGTCAATCCTTTATATTATACATGCTGTAATCGGTTCACACTAATATTGTTCTTTGAATAATACTATTTTCATTAGTTCCAGTTTCACTAATAATATTGTTTTAAAATTAGTCTTTTCTCTAATGTTGTTATAGTTGGTATTTCTTCCTAAGTGTTTTCAGAATTATTGAGGAAATTGTAACGTCTTCTGAAAGTTCATTGACTTCGTTTACAAATATTTGTGTATATACGTGTATACGAGTATATAAGAGTGTTGCACAACATTAGGGTAGTGTCGACAAGAGCTAAGAAGATACATACTTGTATAGTGCTCTGTATAGCCTCCTTTTGTTCGGTTTTGACCTAGTTTTGTGTCGCATAGTCACACGGGATAAAATATGCGAAAACTTTTGTAACCTTAAATCGATTTAGAATATTCCTGTAGGTCCCCTGAAGGCGACCTAAGTGGGAACAGTGGAGGAAGCGGGGTCGTCGGGGGTTTGATATAAAATCTTATCCCATTCTGTTCTGTCGGCCGAGGTCATTCCGGTTAGTCTTAACATTTGTCTTCTTTATATATGCCGAGATACGCGGGCACTTCTTAGCTAAGTTAGGTAAATTGGAACTCGCCTGTGTAATAAAATAAACTGTCACCGCTCGAATTGACGACTTCCTTGACAATATACGACTTTTATTTCAGTAAATAAAAACAAGAACTATAAATGGTGAGACACACGTACATCAAAATAATTCAAAATAAATAATTTAGCAATGTCTAATTAAACAGTTTGGGATGGAAATAATTTGTTAGTCTGTAATCAGGGCTCATCTTAAAATCTTCGTCATGATTTCTTCTTTATTATAACTGAAGGCTTAACCTGAAAATAAAGAAATAGTCGAACTAATGTACTATCGTGGCCATATATTATGTCCCCTCTTTTGAAGTCCATTTTCCCGCAAATCTAGGGGCGAAAAAATTTGTAAAAATTCTGATGCTGTCCCTGATTAATATGCTACAACTCATAAAAATTAGAAAGCTGTATATTTTGGCGTTTTTCCGATTTTTCCAAATTAAGACGAATTGGTGCTGTTTTTGCCCCGTAAATTTTATTCGTTTAACTTTAGCAATTAATTACTCCGGAAATAATATACAGATTTCAACGAATTAAAAAGTAACATGACCTGCGGAATGCTAGCTTTCAATGTGCATTTTTGTAAAATCATTGGATTAGTGCTTGACCCACAAAAAGCTATATTATGCAATGCCAGCAATTCCTTTATTAGAAGAGCTAGAATAATGAAATATAGACTATAGGCTACCCACTAATTCATAGGTTTAAAGCTTATTACATAATCATTGTTTATCTTGCATTTTCCCTACAAAAGATCGTGCTGAAACTCCGTGTGAATTCCGGCGCTCTACGGTCTTTGGGGTGCTGCGGGGAAGGGAGGCGTTAGCGGTGCTGTCATGTCGGAGAGAACCGACACATCTGAGAGAACCGGGGCAGCTTATTATCAATACACAAAAAGAACGATAACTTGTCAAGGTAGTAATTTTAACTAAACATAAACGACAACATATACAGCTTTCTAATTTTTATGAGTTGTAGCATATTAATCAAGGACAGAACTTTTTCTAATTTTTTCGCCCCTAGTTCTGCGAGAAAATCGACGTCAAAATAAAGGACATAATATATGGCCACGATAGTACATACATACATATGTTTAAGATGCATTCAGAAAGTATTTTGTGCAGTTTTAATACTTGGCTTTGAACTAGTAACATGTTTTCTACTGACAATTGAGAGTTTCTTTCCATAACTCGGTTCAGTTCTCTGTATTTGGTCTACTATTTTCCTCTTAACCTGTTTTTTCCACCTTTGCTTTATATCCAGAGACTAGAGTCATACCCAAATACCTTGTAGTGTGGACAGATTTCAGTTCGTAGAGCTTGGTCTTCCATTTTTTTTGGTGAATTACTGTATTCTATTATTGGGTTTTTGTTTTACCTAGATATGGAAGATAGCATGAAGTAATGAGTATGGTGTTTTTTAATTCCAGGTTAGAGATACGTGGAATCTGGAGAGAAAAGGGATGCCTGAAAGAAACAGAGATGCCTGGAGGGAGATATGTTGAAATAAACATCGCACTCAAAAACTTAAGGTAAGTCTCGTGTTTGGTGTTTTTTTTTATCTTCGTTCGCAGTTGTATGCCAATGACTAAAATGACTTCACAGGCTTCACAGTGGATGCAGTTATAAAATTATCATATGTTTTGCTACAAAAACATATTTTTTATCCCATAAAAATTAAAGGCTAACCACTGTGTGTCGTTCTAAAAGCAACATGGCGAATAGACAACAGCTGATAAACAGCTGTGACCATTAGTGAACTGTCAACCGTCAGTTTTAGGTTATGAGCGATAAAATCCGTTTTCCTTGACAGTTTCAAATCCTGCTCATCATCTTTCTGAATGCTACTTATACTACACACTAAAGTTTGTAAGCCTAAATACAAATTTATTAGCTTTGTACTTGCCACTCGTATTTCACGTTCAAGGGCAGTCGCGTTGCTGGTTGTGCTTGAAGCTCTCATGGGCGACGCTAGTCTGCCCATCGGTCCTCTAATCATCGTTTTAAGTTGGATATGCATTCTATTGTTATCCATTAGCAGATTCTCCATACTTCTTTCCAATACTTTCACTCGTTCGGCGAAACTGGCGATCGTAACGTTTTGGTCTCTCAACAGGAGAGCTTGTTTCTCAACCAGTTGCAAAATGCCGCCCATTTTGTCCAGAATAGCTATGTATTTATCGTCGGTATCATTACTTTTAGATTTACTTCCACTTGACATTTCTAAGATACATAAAATTTTGGTAAATGGCGCATAACCTATAAGTTTGAAAGATGTTGAAAGAGATCAACGTCAGATGTGTTTGTTTCGTCTCATTTCATAACATCTCATAATTAATACACACCTTAGTAAATACATACAGGGTTATTATAAATGATTGTGGGCGAAGTAAACATACGCATCTCCTACTTCGACTACAATCATTTATAACGACCGTTTACACACTTCGATTTTAGTCATAATGGCAGTGTGGGGTTTCAAATCCGCAAGCTTCTCTTGTATTTCGGGGATGATATGACGCCCTTCATACCGTGAGTCAGACAAAATTCCATCGCTATGAATCAGACGGCATACATACGATGCAACAGATGGCTTTAACCCTCCGTAGACGATGAGTTACAGTGCAGGAACGGAAATTGAGTCGCACAAACATTCTCTTGTGGGGAAGCTCGCAAATTCTGCCACGATTCATTGCAGTTTAAATGTTAAATGTTCATTTGTCTTCGGCGAGATGACAACCGCTCAGATTGCCTTGTGTGTGGGGGTGGACACTTAGATTATCAGAAGTGAAATATTGCACGTTTTTAAACTATTAATACCAAAATAATTTTCATTTATACAGGGTGTTGAATTTAGGCGTGACGGAAAGTCAGCTATTAACGCTGTGATTTATCGTTTCATTTAAAAAATGACATTGCTTTCCGTCACACCTAAATCCAACACCCTGTATAAATGACAGTAATTTTACGTTATAGAAATTGGAGTCAAACACCTATCGACTGCCGGGATACTAATAACTCACCCTGTATGAGATATATTACGACTGAAAATTATATTCATTAAACATCGTTTGTGGTCGTTCGTTTCATAACATTTTGTGCAAATTGAATTTTTGGTTTACGCATTTGCTGAATCAATACAGTTTGTCCTTGAATATCTTTTCGTCGGCGCTTTTACCATGAAACTGAGTGGCGTTTACGTTCCTAGTAAAAGGTTTTTAATACCATTACGTGCAAAGGAATGACTATATATTTTCCACGTGTAAATGTGCCCATAAATTACAACCCCCGAGGGAAAACTTTGGTTTCGTACGCACATAGTCGCGTCTGCACGAAATAGCTGCAAAAGTAATTATTCTGTGATATAATTTCAATACCAATTAGATAAAATGTTCGTAATTTCGCTTTGTGCCTTTTCTCATGTCTATAGTCCTTTCATTGTAAATGATTCTAGTCGAAGTAGGCAATTGGTTATGCAACCAATTTAACAGTTGCGTATGGAACAGTAGTATCATAGTTTTATTCAGTTTAAATGAAGCAGCAAACACAAATATTTACATTGGATCTCTCGTACAACGGAGGTATTTATGAACACCGCTATAATTTTTAACTTGACGGTCTTGGTAATAATTTTCTGGGGGTGCGATAGTATCGGTCATGAATATTATAGGATGAGGCCTATGTAGCGACAGGAAAAAGGTCAAGGGTGGATTTGGAAGCCCCTTCTATCCGTTGGTATTTACATTAATCATCGGATAGCGACGAGGTTAGGTATGCGTTGGGGACCCATCTTGCCAATATAAGCCCCGATCGAAATCTGCTCTGTTTGCACTTTGCCAAATAGAATTCAAGCAAAGGGGAGAGGAAGATGTTTCTATTATAGAGTATGCCTATATAGCTTTCAATGTCATCGAAAGTTAGTAACTTTATATGTACTTTTTTATAACAGATTTAATGAATGATTCGTTGAATATTTGAATAGTAAGTACCTGACTCCAGGGGCGTCCTTACGTATGTCTCCCCCTCTGAATTTAAAAGGAAATGCCTACTGACATACTACATATATTGTGTAGCAAGAATATGTGTTTTTTGTCGAGGCTGGGCACTTTTCGATGCTCGGAAAGTGACAGCATTTTTATCCTGATGATGACTATACCGATTACAATCGTCACCAATGTAGTCGAAAATGCCCATGTTTGGGCTTTCATTTAATCATACTTATTAGTTTTCATTACGTCGCACTTTTTTTAATTCTGAGTTGTTTTGCTCAAACATACTGGGTGTTAAAAATAAGTGTAAAATATAGATAAAGTATACGGAATACTCAACTTTTGATACCGAACTCATGTCCAGAAACACACCTGACACTATGTTCCATTTTCCGACTCTAGCGTCCAAACAATACATTTTCGGACATGAGTTCATTCAAAAATATGTCTACTTTGGTCTGTATGGTCTGTATACCGATTTCTTATACAGCTTATACCATATATAAAACAAATATTATTAATTAGTTAACTTAGTATCGTTGTCGATGATCGTTATCACGGAATTTTAAAATTTGTCAACTTCTTCTCTATATATACAGTCATTGTTTCACGTTAATGCGGCTAAATTTTAAAATAATATTGTCCCCTTTTTATTGTTTACCAATTTTGTGTTCATGTTTGGTGTGTTTCAGTTTAGGATAGTAGGTAACAAATAAGAATAAGGTCTCTAATTATTATCATTGTCATTTACAACAAATAACACAAGACGCTAACGCTGCAAAATAACTAATATCATAGTCATTCACACAACGTCACCTTTTATTACAAAAAAATCCTGCTCCCCCCTTGGTTGACACATTTTAATCTCAAGTACTACAAACTCCATTTACAGCAAGGCCCATTGCATTTAAAATTTTACTTTCGGTTGCGTAAAAATCCAAAAATTTAGATTTTGAATTAAGGGACAATGATTTGGTGCTGTGATAACATAAAATGTTCAATTCAAATAAAAATATCAGCTTACCAAAATATACAACAAGCAGCCAACAAAACCAATGTTATTATTATTATTATATAAAAAAAATCATCAGTTTTGCAGCGTCACGTCATAGATCGATAATGTAGGCAGGCGTACTAACACTAATTAAGTAATTACTTTGATTGCTTGAATTACGATAGAACGACCGCGATCGGTGGCAACCATTTCCTATGTGTATCCAAAATCATATAGGCTATTACATGATTCCCAATCGACTTATCGGGCTTTGATGACGCGTGGGTTAGATGTAGACGGGGTCATAATTCACTCGAATGGGTCATTTTCGTTGAAAGATCGCCCTTATATTCCGGATATGGGTTCAGCTGGTCCCACTTCTGATCTTGCTGATAAACGAAAATGTTCGCGTAAACAACTTCGGCGAATCGGCGGGCATTACCGACCGATTTTGATGGTTAAACACACACACTTTCCGACGTCCGGCCGCGTACCGCGGCTTGTTTATTTTCAGGACGGTAATTAAACCTGTATATTAATAGCAGCGGTCGTAAATACGAGATTTTTATCTATCTTTTTCAGTGGGTGATTAGTAAAATGAAAGTGAACCTTTAACGGTTTATAAATATATTTTCAACGAGCGGCCGCCGTATTTTTGCGTTTATGGATGTATAACGTTTTACGACGAACGTTCGGTTCTACTTTGAAAACATCTATAAACAGGGATCGGTACAAGACGCAGAAAATATCCAATTTATATATCTACATTTTGATGTATCATATCATAACTCGCTGTGGAAACTATGAGAGTTACGGTATGTCATATTCAACAACAGACTAAACAACTAATAAATCAATGTCATGTCCTATAAGTCTATAACTGAACTAGGTATGTTTTGTCTTGAATTGTAGTGTTGATCAAGCTGTTGCTTTTTGGTTGCAGATGGTACCTTTTAGTTAATTTCTGAGTTGTTTTTGGTATATTTATTGATTTTTATAGGAAAGAATATTAACTCAATTATAAAATTTGTGTTTGTCGTGTCATTATAAGTAATTATAATTGTTTTTATTCATTTTTTTTGGGCGTTTTTAAAATTTATGACAAATGTCAAAAAAATACTTCATAACAACGTAAAATCAAATGACATCTCAATATCACTGAAAAAATAGTATATTATAATACAAGTTTTATAACACAAAAATTGACGCACGAGTTGTTTTGGGCACGACGAGCGTAGCGTGGAGTGCCCAAATGGAACGAGTGCGCCAATACGTCTTATACAACAAGTATTATATACTATTTTTTTACTTTATCATACGCAGTATGTTTTCATCATAACACCGAAAGCGGGTTCGTTACGAGTTTATAACGAACGCAAAGCAGAAAAAATATAAATTAATCAAAAATTTCGACCCTTAAAAGATTTCAATAACGTTAATACATTTTTATAAATTATGAGCACATTTTCTACATCAGTTTTAAAATTACAGGTATTTAATTCATTAATAAACAACATTTTCAAATAGTAATTTATTGAATAATTTAATTTAAATTTCATAATGTTAAAATTTTGGGTGTTTGTAAAAATTAATGTAATAGAATTTTTTAGAAATGTTGTTTATTTTATATATTTTGATTTTGCGTCCTTAAAAGCCAATACAATTGCTAATCTAGATTTCGCCGAAGATTTCTTTTATTTTCAATTAAAGTTCGCCATTTTGACCCCGAAAAGGCATGACGCAAACATAGGACTTTTAGAACATATTATATACTTATTATATTGTCATATTAGACAACACATTTACTAGTAATAAAGATTATGCAATTAAAAAGGTGAATTAAAAAACTAGCTAGTTAATAAGAAAATCTAATAAACTACCATTAAAAGTAGCATACCATAATAATAGAATCATTTGAACGACAAAATATATACTTATCTATCAAAATATGTGTCTTGGCAGCTTAAAATGCAGATGGACGTTGCAGAAATGAAGATTATTCTGGGTAAATTGTAATTAAAAAAAATTATTATTATATATAATTAATGTAATATCTATATTTAATGTATTCGAGCTGCAGGTAATAGGAACAATCCAATACAAAGAGAAATCGGAAATTTATCCGCTAATGTTTGTTTGATAAGATGTTAAAATTATAATTTTCGTCAGCTGCAAACTTTTTGTCAACTTTTAGTACTGTTCCCAGTTCATTTTTTATTACTTATACATGTCAGTTAGGGTGATGCTTATTTTTAAACTGTAATTTTTTGATGCAGGATCCTTTAAATATATTCCTTTATATCCATATTTACCACATGACGCTCAACATCGAGAATATTTCTGGTATGCTATTCCGATAGAACCTGAATTTGAAAGCAGAAGTACTAAATCATCATGGATTTTTAAGTCCAAAAATACACGTTAGTTACATTTTTTAATTTTCTTGTAGTTTTAGGAAAATGGTTTTCCATATATATTTTCTTTTTTAATGAATTTCTTCGTTTCTATATTATTACTGAATATTTTATGCAATCAAGGTGTAATGTTTTTACTAAAATTTTGCACACCCTACACTAAAGTGAAATAAGTTTCATAAAAGCCAAATTAAATAAGTAATACTCAAAAGTAAAATCAAAATATGCATTATTGTCCGCAAACAGCATAACAAAAATTAAATTACAAAATCTATCGTCAAGAATCCCTAATTTGTCGTGCTGAATACATATTCTGTCATACACAATTGGTCGTTGAGAACACATAATTTGTCGGGCCGATATATGCATATTCCACAATATTTTTAGGTGCAGACAAAGGCATAACAAGATACAATCGCATTGACTTTGAGAAATGTGTGCCTTTTCATCTCTATTTAGCTACTAATACACACAACTCATTTGTAATGCTCAAGCTCAGTGCGGCATGCATTATTCACGGTAATACAAAGTGCACCTAGGCTTTGGCCGAACAGCTGTAACTACATTCGCAAGGTTTAAATAATATACCTGAAAATATGCTCCAGTCGGCTTCAGGTAAACCAATCAGGCATGATATGTGTACACTTAGTAATATACTCAGATCAAAAGGAATGAACTTTACTTAGAAAATGTTTTTTACGGGCGTTTACCTAAAACGTGCTCAAAGATTTAAGGATTTGGCAGTACGATCCCTCTGGGAAAGGGTGAACTTGTCTTATTTGCATGATTTCTGCCCGGACAGATTTTCTAACCGTCGTCGACAATTCTCTACAACTTGTTTCGTACGACCGCGTAACACAATTTCGTGCTGATGGTATAATGAACCGCGAAACATATGTATTTTCGTTCCAAGTTTTATCGCTTTTCTCGCTGTTACCGCATGTCAAGGACGTAACTGTAATTTATCACTTAGCAGTATTCTGTATCGATATTTAAAATTACGCTGGTCAATTGAGATTTTCAAGTTAATTGCGGAGGCGACAAATGTACAGGGTATTATGGAAGTACCGACAACTGGGTATATCTTATAATATACAGGGTTAGTCAAAATTACCGGAACACCTAAATAATTCTTCAACAGTAAAAAAATTTCAATAATTTTTTCAAATAAAAGTTTGTTGGCTTATTATGGAAATTTGCAGACATTTTGTTTTTCTAATCGAACTCGTATGTTAAAAAATATTTCTAATGTTAATTCTAAGAGTTTTCTCCGAGAATAAATTTTTAAAAACGTTTTTATTAAACACAAAATTATAAACTGGGAAAATTGCTTAAAACCGTGTATTGCCTCCCCTACCAACTCGAAGAGTGTCTAATCTACGCACAGTGGGGTATTTGACCTGAAAACCTGGCCAAAATTATTTTTTCACCTAAAAGGGCTTTAGATGTGTTTTTTATGTATAACATTTTTTATTTATGTATAACATTTTAACCGTTATACTAAGAATTTGAATGGTAATAACTTAATAAACACAATAAAACAGTACAAAATAGGAAAGGCAAACTGTATTAAAAATTGTTCTTCACTGCACAACACCTATTGTAAATTAATTACTGCTACAACATTTGTCATCAATATTTTTTTGTGATTTTATTTCTATTATGTTTTACCGTGTCAAATTTATAAAATAATATATGGCATGTCCTGTTTAAATACGCAGCATATACTGATTTAAAATTGAACAATACATGTCGTTTCTGAGTTATATGAGATAATATTTTTGGGTCTGTTATGTTGTAAGAAAATACTGAAAAAAGTTGTATTTTTAAAGACCAGTGGTAGAGGAAGAAAATTAAAGTTTACACCAGTCGATATTAAATATTGAAACGGTACATATGCTATTCATGCTGTTTTCCGTTCGATGCATTCGTTTTAAGACGTGATAGTAGGGGCAATTAAGAACCTATTTTACCATATTTATCACTATAAAATCTATTATTTTTAGTATAATTTCAAAATTGTCTAATATTTATATTTATTCTTTCCATGAAAACTTTCGAAATTTGATCATATTTCAAGCTGAAACGGTCGTTTTTTAGTGGTATGACCCTAATACGCATGTTTTGAACCTGGATTCGCATTCCGCATAAACACATTTATCGAAAACGCCTAACCAGTTTCTATTTACAAACTTACTATTGTCTCTCCTCAACAAGAATCCAATTTAAACCAGTGAACTGTGTATGCGAGTAGGTGCTTTCGATGTATTTTCTTGCCTTGAATATGAATCCGATTGGCTTCAAGCAACCAATTTACCAAGAAATGCATATACAAGTACAAAGTTTAAGTTTTTTTTCGGATGATTTTTAAGAGTCTAGGTCATCGAGGTTGTTTACAACAGACAAGATGCATTGAACATAAAGTTGTCAATATCTCGATAACCGTAACCATTTGTAAATAGCTAAATATGGTTAAATATGTTTTAAATTACCTTTACTATCACGGCATCAAGAAATTGCATCAAATTACATATAAGCCGGTACATCAATTTTCGGATTTTCCTCTACAACGTATTAGAAATAAAATCACAAAAACCGCATCCGCACCTATCCGCAGCAGATTTTCCAGTAGTTGTAATGTCAAATATGTATACTATAATTTGAACCACTTTGAAAAGCTTAACTAAGCTAAACACTAAACTAAAACACTCAAGTTCTGCATAAAACTGCTTTTTTAGCTGCGAAATTTAATAAAAATAATGGCCCATTCGTATCAGCGCAAAGAAAACGGTCTTCAGAGTACATAAACACAATTTAAATGTCATTAAGTTCAGAAAAAAAGCTAACAAATATCAACCATCAACCATCAATCATGTAATCCTTTATGAAGCGATAGTGTTGAATCCCTATAGCTGATTTTGACATAATTTGAACGAAAAATCTTTCCATATTTACTCATTTACCGGTACTAAGAATATGAATCTAAATGTCTGCACACCATCTCGATTTAAGTTATCGGTAGCTTAATTGATTGATGATATATTTTCTGAACTCCATCTTTTCACTTAGGATTTATTTTGCTACTTCCCTATTCAATTTTCTATGAAACTGTTTAGTTATAAACCTTGAGGAATTGCAAATGCATCATTTGAGTATAAAATATTCAATACATGCAGAGTAGCTTGACAGTAGCCTTCGCGTTGCTTATTATATTACTTCTAATGGATGCTGAAATATAGTTATAACCACTGAATGATTCAGGCTCATTTCACAAAGCTAATCGTGGCACTCAGACGATTATAATCTATTCTTATTATTATAAACTATAATGGAAAGTTTTATTATTTTTGTGTTACTGAAAAGAAACTTTCCAACTTAATTTTATCTATTAATAAACGGTCTATTAAATATAATAATGGTCAGCATAATATTATAACTGACAGGGATTAAACTTTTGCGTGCTTGGGTTTAGTGCACCATCAGTATCGGATTAATTTATTTTGTAAAGTCAGCTGCACGTCACTCTGAAAATAAATTCAGCGTTAACTACATGAACAGCCGCCGCACGTAATGAATTACGGACTAGCGTAAAATAATGCGGGAGAGTTCGATGTTTAACTTATCTACTACGGTGCCTGTTAGAGGTATTCGTCTTTCTTTTTTATTGCATTATACAAATATACCGGTTGCTAAAATAACGAGGTAAATTTTGATACTCAATAAATAAACCAAAGGTTGCCTGAATAAACATTGATTGCAGACGTGTTTATTTGTATTCAATTTCTGTTAGCGAATTATATAGTATTTTGTTTGATATATTACGTAATAGTATAATCTTTATTTATACCAAAGAAAATACCAATTAGTGAATACATATATGACTTTTCAACATGCAGTTTAAAATAATTGATCAGCAGTTCTGTTAATTGAATTAATCAGTGAATAATTGGAGTAGTACAAAATTAAATCCAGTTTGTTTGAAGTTCCATTAGTAAAATTGTAAAATTAGTAAAATTAGACTAGGTCGCTTAACAATTACCCTAATGGGTGATTACTGATTATGGTGTCGATATATTTGATGGCTATATGTGACCCCGCACGAGAGAATCGTCCTAACTACCATCTCCCGTTTCGATAACATTGACTCCTGTGTAAGTTGTATGATTGTCAACATTTTTTGCCTCTTGGTGTAAACATGAGCGCGAGAGAAATGAGAAAAGGTACCCGATTAAATCCTCCTGAACAAACTAAAATAGATAGAGGGCTGTACTTTTTAGTATTAATTACCCAATGTATCTGATCCATAAACGTGTATAATAATAATTTGTATCCCAACTACTTTGCTCGTAATCGCACATGAAGCGAAATAATAACATTCAACCACCGATAAACAACGTAAAATCTAAGTTTCAAAAATCCTCCTGAACAAACTAAAATAGATAGAGGGCTGTACTTTTTAGAATTAATTACCCAATGTATCTGATCCATAAACGTGTATAATAATACTTTGTATCCCAACTACTTTGCCCGTAATCGCACATGAAGCGAAATAATAACATTCAACCAGCGATAAACAACGTAAAATCTAAGTTTCAAAAATAGTCCTGAACAAACTAAAATAGATAGAGGGCTGTACTTTTTAGAATTAATTACCCAATGTATCTGATCCATAAACGTGTATAATAATACGTTGTGTCCCAACTACTTTGCTCGTAATCGCACATGAAGCGAAATAATAACATTCAACCAGCGATAAACAACGTAAAATCTAAGTTTCAAAAATCGTCCTGAACAAACTAAAATAGATAGAGGGCTGTACTTTTTAGAATTAATTACCCAATGTATCTGATCCATAAACGTGTATAATAATAATTTGTATCCCAACTACTTTGCTCGTAATCGCACATGAAGCGAAATAATAACATTCAACCACCGATAAACAACGTAAAATCTAATTTTCAAAAATCCTCCTGAACAAACTAAAATAGATAGAGGGCTGTACTTTTTAGAATTAATTACCCAATGTATCTGATCCATAAACGTGTATAATAATAATTTGTATCCCAACTACTTTGCTCGTAATCGCACATGAAGCGAAATAATAACATTCAACCACCGATAAACAACGTAAAATCTAAGTTTCAAAAATCGTCCTGAACAAACTAAAATAGATAGAGGGCTGTACTTTTTAGAATTAATTACCCAATGTATCTGATCCATAAACGTGTATAATAATAATTTGTTTGTATTAGTTTACTTCAGTTTTTGTGTAATTAATAAAGGTTGCGAACAAGATTTTCATGGATGCGGATATCTCAGTAATGAATATTACCACGATAACGGGATATGCGATTATTAAGACGATTTAACAGGAATGATATAAATTTCGTCAATCGTAACGGTAAATGGAAACGTAGCTGGGACAGTGGAAGATTATACCCGCATTTCGTTCGACTGCTTCGCACCAAAACCTATAAGCGAGGGAAACCAAACTGCGCAAAATATTGTTGATGTTTATTTAGGTCTTAAGAATTAGCAAATAGTCGGAATGCTATTAAATTCAAGGGATGTGTATCCCAGTAAATAAGGATTATTTACATGCTAACTGCGTTGTCCTGCTAACATTCGTTACTGAGATATCAGCTACCAGAATCTTGTTCGCAACCTTTATTACATAAAAACAGGAAAATAAAAACACCAAACTATAGATGTTAGTGGTTTAAAAGAAAAAAATCGAAAGGCTAAAAAGGTTAATTTAAAACTGCTGGAAATGATTAGGACATACTTTTTTTCAGTTTTTTCTGTTCAGTAGTTTTAGAGTTATGGGCCTTCAAACACAGGTGTCAATACTATCAAAACGAGAGATTGCAGTTAGGTCGATTCTCTCGTGCGTGGTCACACATGTGGTACCAACACCATTGTTTTAACGTTGCTCTCCCCAAGTATTTATGTAATCGATTAATAAATGGTAATAAGTTAATTAAGTTTAAGTTAGACTGGTTGCTGGGAGGCGCGAGTTCGCCGGCAGGTGTAAATCGATTATCTCCCCCACAAATGTGCGCTACTTTAGCTATTAAATTCGCAGCTTGACGCCGTATACCAATTTTGTAATTAGCGCCCAAATTGGAACGGTCTTAATAATTCGGCGCGCACCAAAGTCACTAACAAGATAACTATGCTAGGTGTTCTTACATCCTACGCGTACAACGCGGTTCCAACGATGTGTAAAGCAGGGAAAATCAAGTTCAGCAGCTTTTAACAACCGGTGAAGATTAAACTCTGACGTTTGATGATTTGATGGTTTGATGACGTTTTTTTACTTTATCATACGCAGTATGTAAAGTATTGTAATCGTGCCGAAAAAAATTTTTGAGATTTTAGCGGAAATAGGTCTTTTTGGGTCTCCTGAACATTTTTGACCAAGGTTCAAAAAAATGTCTGTGTGTGTGTGTGTGTGTGTGTCTGTGTGTGTGTAAACGATTTTTGTGGCGACGATTCCGGAGAAACTACTAAAGGTATCTTGACGAAAGTTCATATTTAGAAGTTTCATGATCTTACTTAGAGCTGAAAAGCTTTTGGTTCAGAAGGGTCCAAAGGAACTGATAGTTTATTCTAAGCCTTTTTCAAGGTTTTTGCAAATGAGCCGCCATTTCTGTAATTTCGTCAAAATAGTTAAATAATAAATTAAAGTAGAGGAAATTTTGAATAATTTATGCCTATGACATTTTTTGGTAAAATTAATAGTTTAGCTGCGAGAACAAATTCTATTATATCGTAGATTGGTCGTATCTGCATTGATATGAAAGTACATAGTAGCCAGAATTTTGACAAATATATTTTTGTGCTGTCACACTTGAAAACAGTTGATTTCGTCAGAGGTTGGAGAACCGCTATGGAACGTTGCCGCTCTAGTGCGGCAAAGTACAAAACTCAAATTTCAAATACAAAAAGATCACCAATTTGGTTGTTTGTTGGTAAGAAATATCAACCCGTCTTTATATCTAACTCTAAAAACAATAAATTGAGAGAATTGTAAATAGCGATGAGTGTAGTTTTATTTTAGTATGCTGGTACGGAAATGATATGTACAGTGTCATGAACAAATATAAATCTGTCAGAATTTGAATTAGCTTTTTAAACTTGACATTTCGTCAAATATAATCATTTTTTAATTATTTTTTTTCAATACATGTTTGTCAAAAAGCAACACATTAAACGTTGATGTCACTCCTGCCGAAAACTAGATAGCGCGACTCGCTCACATGCGACGGCGACGCTCCGTCTTCGGTGACGCGCGGCATCACTGATCGTCGCGCTATTCCGTGCTTTCGGCACTTGTGACATAAATAACTCTTATTCTAATGATGTAGTGTAGGTAGTGTCAAATGCTGATGCTTTGACAATACCTACGATTTATCTCAATAAAATAGATTCTCATGCAGCTAAACTATTAATTTTATATATTGTATGATAAAGTCATGTGCCTGGCCACATCAGATTTTTAATAAATAGTGTACTGTGCAAGTAATTTGATTTACAATATGAAATATTTCGTTAGTAAAATATAAATACAAATACGCACAAAAACGTTTTTATTTATTAAATTTATGAATGTTTTGTTTTCCAGGTGCATTTGAGCATAAATTGATTTCGTTATGAATCATTAATTAATATCATTGTGTTGGTTATAAGTTATAACAATATTCCCAGTCTACTTTTTAATACCACATTTCAATATAGAAATATTCGATTCTATGTTATAAACTAGCGCCATCTAACAATATAGTTGGTTGAGGTATTCACACTAAAAATTTACTTAATTAAATCAAATTATGATTTCTTTGGCGGAAGTAAACCTATTTTTAAGTCAAAGCAATTTATAATTTGCTTTATAATTTATGCCTTGCGTGAAATAAAATAATGTACATACAATAATAATTACAAAGTTTGCCAAAGAACGGAGTTTTGCGAAGTTTGCTTCATTAACTTGGCTGTACTGTGTATAATATTATACATAATTCCGCTTTTACAATAACCCACCGAGCCCCTTATAATGGATTCGAACTTTAAATTGTGCTTTATACTTTAAACTCGCTTAACTCGACAAATTTTCATTGTAATATTGTACGTTGCAAATAAAAGCTGCTACGGGAAATACTACGTTGTATTTTAATGGAAACCGCCATTAGATATATCGTTAATATGAAAACAGAGTGTATTGTGGAATATAACTGTAAACAAGCACATAAAATTGGCTTGGAGCTATAAAAGTTTGACGAGCATTTCCACCGTCATCGAACGTCATCACCATTTGTTCACTTCAATCGATTGCTGGAAAATACATTTAGTACTTTTCCTGAAAAGAACTCTACAGTACAAATTATATGCGCAATAAATAAAATAAAACTTCCATTTATTGTAAACATTTGATTGAATATTGGACCAATACCAAAAATATTTGTCTAATACAAAAAATATTTGAGCAATGCAAAAGACTACTTGTGCATTAACAAAATAAATGTGCAGTAAATATATATAAATATCGATCAGAATAAATAATTCTGCATTTATATATTTAAATGTTCCTTTCATAATATATTTGTACACTTAAATAAATAAATGTGCAATGCAATCAATACCTCGATAAAAATATAATGAGCAGCTGAAAGAACACTTGTTTATTGACAAAATATATCTCCATTGGTTTAAATCAGTGGTTCTTAACCTTTTAGTGATGAGGGACCATTTGACTAAATTTTAGTTATGTCATAAACCACTAAATGTTTAGCAAAATAAACTATTATAAGGTTGTTGAATAAATAAAAGACGGTTGAAATTATTTAAATCTTGTGTACATTATTTGCTAAAGTTGAAGAAGTTGCATTTTTAGTGCGATTTTTGCCACTGCATACTGTTTACCAAGTGCTTAATTCTTGGTTCGGTACTGGCAGCCAAACGATTTCGGTTTTTATTTTATGTAACGTAACGCAATTTCTCGAATTTTAGAAAAAAATCTCGCTTTTTTGCCTTAAATTGTAAAAATTAAAATTAAAATTAAAAAAAATGGTAAAGTTCAATTCTTGTCTAGAAACTGTCCTTGCAGTTACTATCGTGTTGCATTTAAAATAACTCTTCTGGAATTTCATCAGGCGTTTCAGTAATGTTAACAATGAAAGCATTGCGAATGTTTCTGAATAGCTTTGTCCTCACAGTCAGGTAACTCAAAGAACGTGTATATTTATTTAAAAATTGTTGTAATTTTTCTAATGTTCTGTTTAATGTTCGTCTTTTATTCCCAGTACACAGTCTGAAAAATTATCTAAAACTATAACGTAAAATGTAACATAAGGTAAAAAACATAAAACAGTTAAAAAAACAAACATTCAAGAAATTTCATACGAAACAAACTGGGAAAACAAATGCAAATTAAATACTAATTAATCATACAGCAAGTTTAAACGAGTTCTAATTACCTCCAGCGTACCGGAAAAGCAGACGATAACAATAAGCTTAATATCTTCCCCGAAATAATTGAATTAATTTATGCATTTAGCGGAAAACGAAGTCACAGGATTAAACCACAAACCCGAGGGAATTCCGCAAAAAAACAAACGACAACTCGAACCCAACTTAACCAATTAATAACTCGAGAGAACCACTTGTTGACCCGCCACAGAAATAAAATTCATTTAGGCGCTAACCTCACGGCGCTACACGTCATAAACACAACATCCAAGCGACAAGACAAAAAAAAATGTATCCAACACAGTTGGTTCACACGACACGACATCTATAAGACAAGAATCAGTCGTATTCAAGATGTCAAACGAGCAAGACGTGCTTCCCAGTGATAATTCAGCTATGGTTAGTGCAGAAATGTTGATCGGCGACTGATCAGAAATGTCGCCGGCAAACATGTTGCTAACATATCGTGTCGCTTAGATGTAGTGCAGCGCCGTCTGCCTGCTCCCATTTGGATATATGGCGTCAACATCGACGGGACATGTCGTCGCCATGTCGTGTTGATGCCGTGTAGCGCCGTGGGAATAGCACCTTAACCTCGTTATAAAATTTTCCAGCATCTAATAAAAAGAAAAACTTACCTTGTCCACTGAAGCACATCAAAACAAACAAAAGTCCGCACCACAACATTTTCAATTAAAACTAGTCCTTGCCGCTTCAAGTTTATATACAAATTTATATACAAACAGATCTTTTAATAGTTTATTATACACTGTTCATTTCCACGTTCGAAAACAAACAGGCCGCATACCATCAGTTTAATGAGTTTCCGCGTTTACCTGGAAAATATCAACACGTAAAGTTGGAACGCGCGCGCGAAAATTGCTGCGTTTGGCGTGTAGGTCTCTAGCGTTCGACTGTCGGCGTCGGTCTGAAGTTTGGAGCGTCGCGACGCCTACGCTGCGATACCAACCCCGTCGTGCCCTACCCTTAACGTCTACGCGCTTGATCGCGTGTTGACTGGAGCGCCCTTATCAGCGTCTGACTGCAACCGGCTTATTATTGAGGAGAGAGAATTTTGCATAAAGGCAAAAGATTAATATTACGTTTGTTTTGTGTCTAAGGGTAGCAAAGTTCGTAGTAAGCTCACAAAGGGCTTATCGTTTAGTGAAGGTAACTGCAGGTAATTGAGAAAGTAGAGGTTTTAAGTTTGAGATCCTGTAACTGTTGGTGGTTGTAAAGTTCCGGCGACTCCGGTAATTTGGTTATATTGCGAGACGAGTTCGTATCGCGTGTGGGTTTTTGGGAGACTATTTTTTAGATGTGAATGCATCGATTGGTGTAGTAGAATAGTAGGTATATTATAATAAACCTTATAAAACGAGTGTAATATACTTTTTTTTCTACTTTGCGTCATTAATTTTATATAAATTAGGAATTGTGGTTACTTTATTGCGCTACATTAGAATTGGGTATTCTGCGGGTACCACGTGGTAGTTCTGTAGTAACTGTCAAGTTCGTAATGATGGAATAAAATCATGACAAAATCTAATTGTGAATAATTTTGCTAAACATGATTTACTGGCACATTCCAAAGATATAGAAACCGCTTTAAAAGTTGGCGAATCCTCCATCTTAACGGTTTACCATTTACTGCCAAAATGGTAAGCTAGTTAATTTTTATTTGAGTAGACACATAATTTGCCCGCCAAAAAAAAAATATTAAAATGTACTGAGTCTTTGATAATATTATTATTGAAATTAATTAAAAACTATCAGTGATTAAAAAATTCCCCATGAAATGCTTGCATCAATATCTCCGAAAATATTACTCTTAGCAGAACAAATTATACATCATATTAAATAAAATTATAATAAAATTTTGATGAAGATTTGGGTACATGATAAACAAAGAATTACTTAAAATATTGAAAGATTTAGATTTCGGAAAATGGAAAGAACGGAGATATTATGTCAATATCTATTAAGTTTGCTGATGACAGATGACTTAACAGTGTAGATATTGACATAATATTTCGGTTCTGAAAACCGCTTTTTAACCTTCTCCCAAATATACATCTTTCAATATTTTTAAGTAATTCTTTTCATCTTTAATATGGTGTACATTTTGTTCTGCTAAGCTTCATAGTTTCGGAGATATTTGATGCAAGTAGTTCATGACAAATTTTACTGATAATCACTGATAATTTATAATAAATTTCAATAATAATGTCTTCATTTAGCAAACATTTTGATGGTATTATTGGTACTATTTTCATAGTCGGGCGAATTAATTATGATGTTAAATGATTTTGCGTCCATAGACCTTGTTTCCAGAAGGTCCAGTTGACGTTTTTAAAAATTCATTACCTCCCTTAACATTGGGCTAAATTTAAACATTGCTTAGCATTTTTTTTCTAACCCTGCCTACAACTGTTGCTAACTGAGCGGGCGATAGACAGTTTGCTAAACTAATAATTAATAAAAAAGTACTTAAGAACCATGTTTACTTAAAATTGTCTTAATGTGTTAGCAATGAAGGCCACTGAATATGAATTGAGTAAAACTTTAGATCTGAAAGAAGTTACTCGCGATTTTGCAGAAAAAAAGGTTCAGAAGAGTTAATTTTAATTTAGGGTTAAACTTTGTATATTGTACTAGTATTCTTTATTTTTTGTTGTTTTAAAAGTATTGTTTGTACTAGTATAATCGCCAAAGGTTGTGTTTTTATTACAAATAAATTTCGTAAATATTGTCTGAGTGCTGACTGTATTTTTCTGGATCATGATTTTTGTATAAATCTGTTTTGGCGGCAAAAGCGCTACGGCCGGCCCCTGCACCCAGTATTATTTCAATGATTTGCAGTTGGTTTGTTATAAAAGTAATTAATCAATTGAGCTACTACTTTGCAAGTTTGTAATTAATTAAGTATGTACAGGTGGGCCAAATTCGATGTTACTATAGGTGATATCGCTAACTATAAGAGATATCGAAAAATGTGTAAGATCGTCTTTTTTTGAGAGAAACTCAATGGTGAAAACCAAAATTAGCTATCGTCTTTTGTTTTCGAGTATTATTATCCTATTTATCCTATTAATCTAAGCAAATTGCACTGCGAGATATGCACTGTCAAATATTTGTACCGAAAATATGAACATTTTATGCCGATTTGTAACATCGCACATCTGGACTTGCAAATACGTTGCAAGGTCTCGAACGCATCGGCTGGCTCGACAAAAACTTGTAGTTCTGTGGCCGTAAAAATCTTCTACGCCGATATTGGGCAGACTATTTGAGGTAAACATATTAATGCCGCATGAATGCACCGGTGAAAAATACATTCTTATGCCTGCAAGAAATAGTTTTCGCGCTATAGAATTCTTAATACGTTTTACTTTCGACAAGAAAATAATATCTTGGTACGTAGTGTGTAGGATGTTTGTTTTCGCTACTTTACTAACGCGTCTTGCAAAATATAATAAAAAATAATACACGCAAGGACTCATGAATACTCACGATGCATGAATTTATTCTTTGATAATAATTATTTCAATCATTGGCAGTTGGTTTGTTATAAAACTAATTAATCAATCAATTAGGGGGGCGGCACTATTGTGATTTGCCTACGGCGGCAAAAACGCTAGGGCCGGCCCTGCGACCTGTATGCTGATATTCAATAAACCTATTTGAAGGTCCCTGCTGACATGACGAATAGAGTGGCCATGCTGAATAACAATTCGAGCAACTTTCACTTCACTAAGATGCCTCATTTTACTTCTAATGACGCTTCTAGTCAACGAAAATTGACAACTGAATTAATTTGTTATCTTTAGTAGGCTTTCATACGCGAATTCAAAACATACTATAACTGTCATTTCCATTGTGCTTTGCGTTATTAATTTACATTTTTTAAGTGTAACTTAGAAGTAACTAAGAGTTCTAACATTGTAATTTTTTGGACTTTATTAAGTGGCTAATGTTTTAATGCCCCAAGATCAAACAAGTCTCAAAACAAAGAAAAACATGGTGACTAAATTCTTTTTCTTTATGAAAAATACTGTAAAAAAGTTGTTTTTCTATAATACTGCACCATAACATTAAAAAAGCTCCCCTTTTCATAATGATTAATCCTTGCTCCATCCGTCATCAATTAATACAAAATTAGTGCATTAAAACATGTCCGAAATAATGGAAGTGCATCAATTCTACTCCGCGATGATTATCGCAGATATCAATTTAGGGGTGTTTACCCTCTGTAGCGACCGGCGATGATAGATAACGGCCCTATTGAAAAGAAACCCGCCGAAAGCTCCCTTAATCTTTCTCGGATCAAGCCCGACTTCGCCAGTCAAGTAATAGCAACAACACTGAAACCTAAAGCGCCGCCTCTCAAACCAGGCAACTGGAAATAATTCACTCGCGATGGGAAGTTAAACGAAAGCGCCGGCGTAATATCTGGGAGTCGTTTTATTCATACTGGCAATAATATGCGACGTGGCATCAAGCTTACTACATTTTTAATTAAAATGCTCCGTGGCTTCAGTTATATTACCTCATAGATGTATTGTGCGATATCGAACGTCAGGAAGTAAAGTTTGATAGTTTTGTTTTTTCTAAAGTATTTGGTGATGCTTTTGAGCAAATTTTGATTCAACAACGCATGCTACTTTTAAAAGACACGTTTGACACACAAAAAACGTATATAACCGAACTGAACTAATGGAAAATCCCTTCCTGAACACAATCTGTGCCCGTACCCTTAAAATGATGCCTACGCATCCCCAGAAAAAACGTCCAATATAGTTCAGGGTATGACTCATATCAATCTCCATGACGCTGCGATGTCTTACTGAAACAAAAGCGGCCGGCGTAGGAAATATCCTTCGTGCGCGTGGTGATCCGTCGCCGTCTAAGGTCGTCTTGCGACCCAATATCAATTTTATACACGGGCGCGCCCTTAGAGCTTTTCTTGCTTCCATACGGGAATGCACGACTCACAAAATTTCAATTGCCCCATGTCGTAAAAGGGTCCTTTCGGGACCTACTTTATCTAATAGCGGACCGCTTCCTTCTACGCGTTGTGGATACGTAAACTGCGTCCTGGGTAACGTCTTGAGAAGTCTTCAGGAATTGTTATATTACCCTTATTGGTGATATGTCTTTTGAATAAAGTAATTATGTTTAATTTCGATGAACAGAATTTTGGGCGTTTTTTTAGTTTTGATGTTTGGAAAGGTTGAGGATCCTGGAAAAGGTACTTTACATGATTGTTTTTATACAGCTTCCTTTTAGCAGTATTGGATTCGAGGAACCTATCCCTAAGAAGTTATGGTTGTACACTATTTTTATTGATTTGAAACGTAGAAACGATTTAGTCGAAAATATAAAAAGGTTGTCCCGAAGTGGTCGTAAATGTTTATAGCAATTCTTCTGAGTACCTATAAAAAATGTCAAAAAGCATATCGTCCAGACCTGCCTTTCAAACTCTTGAATTTTAGTGAATAATGAAGAATGTGTTTGTATGTTTTATAGTTTGTTTAAAAAAAGACAAGAAAACTTAAATTAATAACTAAAAAAGTTGCCCAACCTTCAAGAGCTTCACCTGGAATAACCAATTTCTAATTTATAACTATGAATTTTATATCAACAATATAGGTTTGTAATAGTCTATTCAGAATGGTACTAAGGGCAAACCAGTAAATGGCGCATCTAATGTAGCGGTATGCGGAATTTACAGGCGGAAGCTCCATATCGAGGGATGATTTACAAGCTAATGGGGAACCCCTGGAGAGCAGCAGCGCTTGGCCATTGTTATTCAAATAACATAATAAATATTCAAGTATGTTAAGATGTGTAGTCTACCGTTACGGCTAATTAGCATATGATATCTTGTTATCATGTACGAGGGTTGAAGCCTGAAACTGAAATTAATTTTGGTTACCGAAGTGTACATACTAGAACTTCACTATCGCCTTGCATAATTTTAGGGCCGCGACGCAAATTCGTTACCATCAAATTTAGCTTAATTTAAGTTTTGATTCAATCGAGAAAAGAAGAAAGAATACTGGAGATTAATGGTCCATTGTTTATGATAGTATCTACCAAACGTGGAACTTTTTTGATATTTATTTCTCTTTCATTAATTAATATTACAGTAATCTCGCTGTAATCTGGGTTAAATATGTAAACGCCGGATTTGCGAGTAAAGGTGTCCTCTTGGTTTTAATTTTCCTAATGAAGAGAGATAACCCATTTAGCTTTTATAGGTCACATTGGGTTGCCACACAGTTTGTTTCAAACACTGTTTTTACAACATACCGTTTTGGCAGGACTGATTATATTATTTATTAAATTTAATAATCAACAGGTCGCAATAAACTATTTACTGTTTGTCTGGTAAAGAACAAATTCACCTTAGAATTACTTAAATAAAACAGCAAAATAACACATAACTAGTAAACAAGATCACATTGTGCTTTATTGGTAACGTAAAGGCGTATGTAAACAAAGAAAAGTGCGTTGTACACAGATTTGCGCAATACTGAAAAGTCGTTTTTGACCTTGTTTACTTTGCTTACCAAAACAAGGTTTTGTTTACCTCGTGTTTTGCGCTTCTGAATTAATATTTAACGCACCCAGCTTCTATTGTATCCATCTCGGGTGTCCCAAGACAAAAAAGCACATAATATAGCAAGTAAATAAATTAACCCACTTATTTTCCAGTGTTACGATACTTTCACAGGTGGACATTAGATATTCCCAAAAGGATCAACATCAACACATAAAGTTGCAACGTACCGCTGCACAGTGGGGTATTAATAATAATAATAATAATAATAATCTTTATTGGTGTTATTACAAAGAAAATTGTTTACACAAGTCAGAACAGAAAAAGAAAAACACTATGCACTACATATTTCTACGAAATTACAGTTAAAGTATTCATCGTAATTGAATATACATTTTTCAACCAAGAATTGTTTCATTACTGTCTTAAATCTGTTATTGGAGTAACACTTAATTGCTGGCAGCAGAACATTAAAAAATTTTAGAGCCCAGTAATTTGATGCGTTGCGCGACTTCTGTAATCTCAGAAAAGGTCGGCGATACTGCTGATTCTCACGAGTGTTGTACGAGTGAATTGCATTCGATGTCACAAACGTACTGGCATTGACCTAATGTACAGCGTACATTAAACATTCCAATATGTAGGCGGATGGAAGTGTCAGAACATTGAGATTTCGGAAGTGTTCACGGCAATCTTCCCTCCAACCGACTCCGAGTACTACTCTTATGCATCGGCGTTGTAGAGAAAACAATTTATTGCTGTGACCTGAATGGCCCCAGTTAAATATTGCATATGTCATAAAGGAATGAAAAAAGGCAAAGTATGCAACCCTAAGACATTTTATAGAGATTGATTCTCTCAAGATTCTCAAATAATGAATCACCCTCGCAAGTTTTCCTGAAACATGTCCGACATGACTTTCCCACTTTAATTTGGAGTCAAGAATAACACCCAAGAATTTTACACTCTCATTATCGTCCGTACTGGAACGCGCATGTCGCAATGTAAACAATACCGATAAGCACTTATCCTGATTGATGCAAAGCGCATTTGAAGAAAACCATTCTTTAATATCTCTGTCACATAGGTCAACTGTATTAAGAAGCTGTTCATAATCATCACCTCCCTTAACTACCGTTGTGTCATCCGCAAATAGAATAAGATCAGTTGCTTCAGTAGCACAATTAATGTCGTTGATACAAATTAAAAAGAGAATGGGGCCCGAAACTGATCCTTGGGGTACCCAGTAACTGCAAAGTCTGTTCGATGAAATTGAATTGTTCACTTTTACGTGTTGGTAACGATTACTCAGATATGACTCCATTAACCCAATGCTCGATTTCGAAAAGTTATATTTCTTAAGTTTTTCTAATAGAACATGATGTGTGACACAATCGAAAGCTTTCGAGAGGTCATAAAACGTGGCAACTGAATGGTATCCGCGCTCAAAGTTGTTTAAGATTTTATTTATAAGAGCATTGATAGCTAGACTGGTAGATTTGCCATGCCTAAATCCAAACTGAGATTCACTAAACAAGTTGTTCCCTTCAAAATGTATGTATATTTGTTTTTTTAGTATTTTTTCGAATATTTTTGATACGATCGGTGTTAATGATATGGGTCGGTAGTTGTTACAGTGCCCGTGTCATTTTTCTTATGTATCGGTATCACTGTCGCAATTTTTAAACATTTCGGGAAACAACCTTGTTCAATGCAGTCATTGAAAAGGTGTGTAAGTGGATATATAATGATATTTCTTAATGTTTTGATTATTCTTACACTGATACCATAGCAGTCCGCACTTGCTGAGTTCTTCAATGAGTTTATTGTGTCTCTCATGTCATTAAATGAAACATGGTTAAAATTAAAGGTGTCAGATGTTATATTTTTTATGTATTGCAGTGGATTCATATCAGGTTTGCTTAGGTTTTTAACAATATCATGGGGTATGTTTATAAAAAAGTCGTTAAAATTTTCATATTCGGCCCAAAAAGCTGGCCAAAATATATTTTTTTACCTAGAAAGGGAGTTGTATAATATTTTGTATATATTATAATTTAGTAAAGTAAGTTTTCTGAAAGTAAATGTAATTCGGTATTAAAAATCTTTAATACCGAATACTGGTATTGACATTTTGGTCCTCTTATCTATCCAGAACAAAACTTATTATTTATTTTTCATTATTCAGCCCTATTTTTAAGCACTTATTTTCTAATCATAACCGTCATTTCTCCTGAACAAAACGAATAAATCTCCGAAACTCGTTTCGCCCACCACTAATTCCGTTTATGACGCCCACATAAGTCCTTTTTTCAGGGCCATAATGACGACCTCGCGTTACACACATGGCATGTCGTGGCATCACGCTGATCCAAGGATAATGGTCTCATAATCAGGTTAAGTCCTAAGTGCCGCAGGCTTAATCATGGCAATGTGTCGAACGCCATTCCGATGTTTTCAATCGACAATTTTCGTCGCTTTTGCACTCCACAAAAAAATGGGGCAATTGGCTAAATGGGTAGCTTCATAACTGACCCGCGAGGAAGCGTGTTTCCGTGAAAATCGGTAATTATAATATGTAAATCTGGACCCTAATGAAATGCGATAACGACCCAGGTAGAGCGAACACGACGATACGCCTATTTATTTCGTGTACAACACACATATATTTTATGTAAACTTGCTACCCACCATAAAATGTGTTAATGAGAGATTCAGGTCTGATTTGCTTGAAAAACCTAGTCTCGTCTTTTCTTAGAATTATTGTAGCTTATAATTTGCGAAAACGACGTACTTACTTACGTCAGTACTTAATAATAATGGTCTCTTTTATGTAGATGTTTAATAACAGCTATAGTCATAACTAAACTCAAGGTCAGTGTTCAGGGTGGGCCAAATTCAATGTTATAACACAAAACTCGATTTTTTGCTATTTTGATACTTGTCGCTATCTTTGTTGCTTGTGAAATTAGACAGGTTTTAAATATCTAATAGTTATTCTAATAGTTTTGTAAATATAACATACAGTTGTGTTTTTTAAATGGAAACTACAGCTGGTTATGATTGAAATAAATAGTTTCCTCTTTTCACCGATATATAACATGAGGGTTCAAAATATTCCAAATGTAACGTTTTATTGAATAACATGAAATTAGTATATATCAGAGGCATTATGATTATTGTCTATGAGATTTCAGTCCAAATAACTTTTTTTTTCAAATACCTAATCGATTCTGCTGAAGATGTTCACGGTGCCACTGGCAAAACTCCATTCGTTGCTGAGGGTCTGTTGGTTGCAAATGATGTTGTTTTCTAAAAGCATATGGTCTGAATTTATGCTTCTTGAGGATTCTCAAAGCTCGACGTCTTGATACCCCAGATTCAGTTTCTATTTCACGACTTGGAGTTGAGGGATTTGCAACTGCGGCTGCAACTGTGTTGGTGGCAGCTTCTTCAGCATTTTCAATATGGTAATGTTTGGGTCTTGGCATACTAAATGACCCGTGATTGATGAGATTTTCTTTTAATCTTTCAAAAGTAGATTTGTGAGGTTGTGTTCTTTCTGGATAACGATTGAAGTATGTTTAGGATGCAATTTCAGCATTGTTATAGTAATAATTCAAAGTATTGAATAAAGCATTCGATCATTGCGTATTTTTCATAAGAGTCATACGGCATTTCGTAACTTTTAATTGAAATAAATATTGAAAAGAATGCAAATTCAATACTTAAGTCACTTATTAGTAGTGTCAAACCACTAGTGACATACGCCTACTCGGAGAAATCTCGAAGACAATAATTATAATTTCTCTGATATATACTAATTTCATGTTATTCAATAAAACATTACTTTTGATATATTTTGGACCGGCATGTTATATATCGCTGAAAAGGGGGAAAAAAGCTTACTCAACAACCTTACTCATTTTTCGATATCTCTTATAGTTACCGAGATCTCCTATAAGTAACATCGAATTTGGCCCACACTGTATATATTTTTTGTTGAATGTTCATATCAAATTCCTGACAACACAGAAATTTTAATTAATTTGCGTGTCTACGCAATCTGGCTAAAGCCCTTCAATAAAAATTATGCTTGTTTCGTGCAAACACTGTAAACAAAAGGAAACCATGGTGTATGTAAAAATCGTGAGGGTTATTTCGGGGTTTTTGGACTAGATAAGATATGAACTCCCCTGGGTAACAAACGGGATAGCGTGCTCAAATTGTTACCTGAAAAGGGGCTTGGTGCAGTTTATAGTAACAACGGTATTTGGGACACCAAGAGTCTGTTTAAATAGAAAAAAGTTTTTTAAATTAACAAAATTGTTGGTTGAGATAAAATGCGATATTATGAGATTACGATAAATGGTTCTTTAACTAAAGAAATTATTAGTTTGTTGAGGGAATTAATGTGTACCGAATTAAGCTAACGAAAAAAACAGTAAAATTTGTTTTTTTTTGTTATCTGTATATCAAGTTTCGAATTAGTTGTCATCAAGAATAATATTCTCTATACTATACTTATAGAAATTATTATTTATTATTTAAATTATATTCCGAAGTTGATCAAAAATCGAGTCGAGTAATTCTAACCTTACATACTCTATAAACTTAAATTTATTGTCAGGTAAATAATTTCAACATTTTTCAGATTATTCAATTTCTAATATTTAAAACTTTTAAGGTTAAAAATATCTAACATGTAATATTATTGTCCATTCTAAGTCGTCTACTACATTTCCAACCAAATTTAGTATTGACTTCTATAAATTAATAATATAGGTCGTAATTTTGAACGTATATTATTCGGTATTTGTGTCAATTGTGCAGAATTATCAAGTAGATCTCGTCTGTATGAATTAATGATAAAAAAGGAGAGCACCAGAACGATTTACGCAAGGAGATTGCCGGTTCTCTGGGCGTAATATCGGTGCAAAAGGCGGTCCCATCTCGTATGTGTCGCACGTTCGTGGCATATTAACGCCTCAATAACCTCTTTACTCCGAGTTTAGTGGAAATTCTGTGGTAATATTAAAACGTACACTCCCTCGGAAATTAATAAAGTGCTGCTCTTTGTGCTCATGAAGTACTTCAAAAGTTCATAGAGGGCTTTATAATATGTATTATATAGGTAGGTGTACGCTGTAACCAGTACAGGGCGTCAAAAATTATAATAATAATTAATCTAAAATAAGGATTTAATGAATATGCTATGGCAAATCAACGCATATGTTTGGGAATATTTCCTTTATATTTAAAGCCACACTATTTTAAATTTTCTTTGGGTCTCCTGAAAATTTTTGACCAAGCTACAAAAAATGTTTGTGTGTGTATGTATGTACTGTAGTGATGGGTGCATTCGGATTACATAATCGATTCTTGAAATAATCGAGATATCTCGATTATTATTTTTAATAATCGATTCCTAGTCATCGATTTTGAATAATCGATTTTTAATAAAAGATTTTTAATAATCGATTTTTAATTAAGTCATGTGCCTGGCCACATCAGATTTTTTTAAATACTTTTAATAATTTAGTTAAAGTAAACAAGAACACCACAATTGGAACAAAACACGTCGCAAAAAATGATAACGAGAATAATCTATACATAATTTCTTAATTAGGTCTAGTTTTTGAGAAATCAATGCCAAAAAATGTACAAATCTCATTTCTTAGTCCATTTAGATTTAAATTTAAAATATATATCTTCTAAATTAATTCCACAATATTTTTGTCTTAAATTAATCTATGCGATCTTAGTTTATGTAAACAAAAGCACCAAAATTGGGTAAAAACAAATAAAAAAAAAATGATAACAAGAATAATCGTAACAAGAAGAATATCTTTCCGTAGAATTTGAATCTGAAGTCATAATTTCTGACTTATGTTAGTTTTTAAGAAAATCAGTGCCTAAAATGCACAATACTCATTTTTTAGCCTATTACTTTTTCTGTAAACAATCCGTTTATCTTACTGTTTTTGTTGTAGGATGATTTGTTATTTGTATACATTTATTACTAATATTTCGCAAAAACTTAATGACAACTTTCTTGTCAATGCCAAAACAATGCAGGTATTTCCAATTTATTTTCGCGTATTTTAAACTGCGAAACCAGACTAATTCGTTTCTATCTTTTCAAATTCTAATGGACAATTCTACGGGGTATACGTCGTTATTTGCGCTTTAATTAACAGTATAAAGGACGCCCGCATTTGTTGAATAGACGCAATTAGGTCGATAAGTACGTTTCCCTGTCGATTTACCTGCTTACTTCGGTTTAATTAAATATGTGACAGAGTGGGGTTCTCTAAAGGGCACAACTTCAATGGCCGAACATATTCTGCGGGTTTACTGCGTCGTGCAGACTTTGAACAAAAGCACGACGTAAAGAATAAGTGGAAATACGCCACCACTCTAGCTTTATGCCGCAATTAAAACATTAATTAACCAAGGAAATATTCCAATGAAGACATGGGTCACACAATACACCCACTACCAATAATTTGCATAAATAATGAATGAATGAATAAATTTCTTTCTGGTGTGGAAAATAAAAACAAAACTGCACAAATAGGGTTTCTGAATACCTGTTGTTCTGTTTAGTAAGTTAAAATTACGTATTTTCCTTTACTTTTTATAGGAATAACACCCTGCATGGTATTAATTTAAATTCAATTTACGTTTAAATTTATCATCATCATTAACAAGTAAATCAAATTTCTTCCGGGTTTCTATGTTTTGTGTTTTGCTTGCATCCATTATATTTTCGTCCTTAACCTCGTTGCAACATTCCGTTCTTTTTTTTCAGGAAATAGGTATGTCTTGTCATTCACACCCACTTTTACGTATATGTCGACGCGCTAAAATAAATGTGACCGGCTACACAGAAAAGTGTGTTGTAGGTGTGGGCCAGTTAATCTAGAACTCGTTTTATTACACCTGTAGTAATTAAAAATGGATTTACCAGAATTAATTCGGTAATGTCAACAGAATAGGATAGGTTTCAGCACCCAGGAGAGTGTGTATGGAAAATTGTTTATCTCAAATAAGCGAGCGAATATGATTAAAATTCGTACCTAGTAAAAAACTAAAATAGTTTTGTGTATTCATGATACTACGTATTATATACAGGATGTTAATTAAGAAGCTGAAAAAGTCGATAACTCCGTTACTGTTTGGGATAGATCAAAAATCTAAAAGGGTATGTCGATTGAAATTACTTTGTGATTGAAATTACAGCGGTATTTATTACATCGTATGGCTGTATCACGTGTTATCTGTTCCTAATGAATGCGTAGTACAGAAATATCCAAAGCAACATCGTTAACGAGAACTGCATATGAAATAAGATGCCAGATACTAATTTTGTACGATCAATATTAAAGCACCTTGAGAAATTCCGATCTAAGGCACTTGACTAATTTTAAACGTTGGACTAATTTTCTAATAAGCCCCTAAATAATCTAATTATGTCATATGCACTTGATAAAGATGACCAGTAACGTGCATTAATCCATTGACAAATTGAGTTAGCTTACTGAACGTACACCATCCATATTTCTGTCCCTTGTTATACAAATGTTTAATCTTGTTAATTATAAAACCCACCCTATCCTACACTAAGCACACATCCGCCCTTTGCGTTCCCGTTTGTTGATATAGACGTGACTGGGATGTCGAATTTAGCTTATGATAAAGTAAATATGTAGTACCGTATGTGTGTAGTTGTATTAAGCATGATGAGTTGCGAGTATGATGTCAAAGCGCCTCAATTCATTACTGATATACATTTTTTTTTAAAACATAAGATGCTTAACATATTTAAACTAATCTAAAAGATTAACCTTCAGTTTAAATCTGAATTTTAAATACTAGGTACTTGTGTGTAATAGGCTCTCCGCTGATATCCTATATTTTCTTTGTCCTAAATAAGAAGCACTAACACTTCACTCACTGTGCTCTGCTTTTTACACATTTTACTCATTCCTTTAAATAATAGGTACATATTCTTTCTAAAACTAGTAAGGAGAACCGCCCCCCATGAAAGTGGAAACATGATTCCTCAGTTTAAGCATGTGTTACAAGGATAAAAATCAATTTAAAAAATACAATTTTACTAAAATTAAATATGCTGCTGTTTTACATATGTGTTTACCTGTACTTACAAAATAAAAACCGATCAAAATGTTGGTTTGTCTGACTTCACGTTATGATGGGGATATAGATTTTTTGCAGATTGTTCTGTTTTTGTTAATTTGCAGTGTTTTGGAACCAAAATCAACACTTTTTTTCTTGAACTAAAATTATGACAGTTTGATTTGACTTGTCTGACGATTAGTTCACGTCTATAAAACAATTAGTATTAACAGAAAAACTTTGTTTGAAGTTGTGTGATATATGAGAAACATTCTTTAAGGCTGTGATTCAAACTTTGCAGAAACAAACAAAAAATGTACCAATAGGTTAAAATGTACATTTTACGTATAGAAAATGTATACGAAAAAATCAACCTGTATATGATGCAATAAAACCTCCATTGTCTTTCGACTTTTGACTATTACAAGACACAATTTGACTATTACAAGACACAACATAATTTTGTTTTAGAAAAAATGACCCATGTTATCAAAAATACTGCATAGCCATACATACATAAATACATAAAGTAATATTGCAGATATGGTATGTTTTCAATCGTTACAATACAAGCAATTAGTTAAAGAAATATTCGAAATGACTGAGTATTATTGGAAATACTAGTAATTAATAATGCAACTCATATATTTTTACTGGTAGGTACATTATCTCACATATTTCGATAAGTAAAATCTGGTAACCCTATCTGCAATAGGGACCGTTTAGTTCGCACAGAGAGGTTTTTCAATTTATATTTGCAATTAGCATATAAAGTGGGCTCAGTCGGCGGCCGGATCTCTTTTTTGTTTGCAATGAAATCCGAGAGATATAAAAAAGGGGGACACAAATGATCCGGGGTTTTGCGCGCCCAACGCTACGCAGGAAATTTTTATGGCGGCACTGGCAATTTTAAGCACGATTAAAATTTTATTGTTCACGCTTTTCCTATGCGAAGAAAATTGCGAGGCGTGGAGGTATTTCTTAATATCGCGCGGAAGCGCTATAAACTTACGCTTGGCATAGTTCTAGCCGGGTGATTTTTAATCATATTTATGGTGTATATGAAAAATATCACTTTTATTATAGTCGGAAATATCAATACCGATTACCCACAAGATTTTATTTTGTTGTTTGTTATCATTGCAATTATTATTGTAGATGAATATAAAATCTGTTTCATTTTTGATGTCAATAAGGCACATTTTTCAAGTTTCTCGAAGTAAGGAATAAATGTAAAACATGTATGTAGTGTTCGTTATTATATCAATCAGTATTGTCGCCTGTTTTATTTTAAATTTTTTAATAATTTTAATGATAATATTAAATTTTAACCTTATAGCGCCATCTGACCAATATTTTCCAATTTTCACTATTAACTGTAGAGTTCTATCCTTACTTGTAGATGCCGCTAGCAACCCCGATCAATAAAGTAACTCCCTAGAAGCCGAATATGTAGTCACTTCCTAACCATCGAATCAATATCAAACAGCTTTTCACTGTTAGAGGGCGCCAGTAGCCACAAAATTTTCCGGAAGAAGTTGTGTAATAAATTAATGTAAACGTCCAAATTTAGACAGGTTAAGGAATTTTTGTTACATTTGTAACTGCACTTTTTTTTTAAACAAAGAAAGAAAATTTATAATAGTTATGTAATTTAAATTATATCCAAATCTGTATTTTTCTTTTCAAAATTTGAACAGCATTTCATAATCATACTATCACAATCATAATAATTACACATCGGTCTTATCAGAAAAATCGTCAAATTCACGCATAAAACATTTAAAACGTCATTATACAACTAATCCATATAATACAAAACAAACTCCAATAAGTAATATGTACGTAATTTAACATAATAAACACCAGATCTACTATAGCTTTGACTATTGTAGTGTTCAGTCGCCCCCACTGCGCGACTGTAGCTATGTGACCGCGGCAGATAAGTAACCAGCGCCGTTGCCTAGCAATGTCAACAACTCGCTAGGTTCCTCTCCGCCATTGTTGCTCATTTGCTGTGTACATTAAAAATGTTAATTTCGTCGCGATTTTTGATCGGTTTTTTTCCGGGACAAACGGCGAATTATCTTGTGAAAATTTGCAGAGGCGTGCTAAATGTAATTTGTGATGTCTTGCGTACGGTTTGTGACGAATTTGTGCGGATTTACGAATAGTATCAACGTGGAGCCGGGATTGCATAAACGGTGAGTTTTTTGTATGTTTTTTGTATGAGTTTTATGGAGGATTTATATGGATTTCTGTCTCTAAATTAGGTAGTTATCTACGCACAGAAATAATGTTTATAAAATTCTGCACAAAAGAAGGTATTTACCACTTATGCTTGTATTCAGTGAGTGTTTGGTTCTCAAACTACGAGCGCACCAATATGGGAACTTATTTTTACTAATTTTAGGCTAATTTTAGCCCAGTATCGCGGGATTAAGTTTACGAATTCTCAAGAAGAGATGGACAGACAGTTGTGATGAATATTTAATACAAAAGAATAATTGATGGAATTAAAAAAAAAAATCTGATGTGGCCAGGCACATGACTTTATCATACAATATATAAAATTAATAGTTTAGCAGCATGAGAATCTATTCTATTGAGATAAATCGTAGGTATTGTCAAAGCATCAGCATTTGACACTACCTACACTACGTCATTAGAATAATAGTTATTTATGTCACAAATGCCGAAAGTACGGAATAGCGCGACGAGCGGTGATGCGCCGAGTGTCGCCGTTGCATGTGAGCGAGTCGCGCTATCTAGTTTTTGGCAGGAGCGACATCAACGTTTATTGTGTTGCTTTTTAAGAAATACGTATTAAAAAAAATAAATAAAAAATTTCTGTATAGTAAATGCTAGGTTGGTACCACATTGACGAAACGTCAAGTTTAAAGGTGCGTTCCGATTGGTACGTAATGGTAGCTAATGGCGGTGGTAGAATACGAAATTATAGTATTTCTTACATTCGTGATAATGACACATATTAGTTTGCATCTACATAAACATGAGTCACTAGTAATTTTCTATTTGAAATACTATAATGGCGTCTGCTACCACTGCCATTATCACTAATGAAAACGCACCTTAAAAAGGTAATTCAAATTCTGACAGATTTATATTTGTTCAGGACACATCCCTACCAACATACTAAAATAAAACTACACTCATCGCTGTACTTTATTTATAATTTTCTCAATTTGTCGTTTTTAGAATTAGATATAAAGACGGGTGGATATTTCTTATCAACAAACAATCAAATTGGTGATCTTATTTTATTTGAAATTTGTATTTTATAATTTGCCGCACTAGAGCGGCAACGTTCCATAGTGGTTCTCCAACCTCTGCTCTGATGAGATCAGCTGTTTTCGAATGTGACAACACAAAAAATATTTGTCAAAATCCTGGCTACTATGTAGTTTCCTAGTAATGCAGATGCGACCGATCTCGATCAAATAGAATTTGCTCTTGCAGCTAAACTATGAATTTTACCAAAAAATATCATAAACATAAATTATTCAAAATTTCCTCTAGTTTAATTTATTATTTAACTATTTTGACGAAATTACAGAAATGGCGGCTCATTTGCAAAATCCTTGAAAAAGGCTTAGAATAAACTACCAGTTCCTTTGCACCATTGTAAACCAAAAGCTTTTCAGCTCTAAGTTAGGTCATGAAACTTCTAAATATGAACTTTCGTTCCGATACCTCCAGTAGTTTCTCCGGAATCGTCTCCACAAAAATCGTTTACACACACACACACACACACACACACACACACACACACACACACACACGCACACACACACAGACATTTTTTTGGACCTTGGTCAAAAATGTTCAGGGGACCCAAAAAGACCTATTTCCGCTAAAATCTCAATTTTTTTTTTCGGCACGATTACAATACTTTACATACTGCGTATGATAAAGTAAAAATGTAAATATCATATTTTATCCAACAAAATAAAAATGTGTCGGATTATAGGACAGTGTCGGAATTTGAGACGTTTACTTTACTCAAAATAAAGCCGAACTGCGAGGAGACTGTTTACAACGCCATCTAGCAATACAGTTAGATGCGGTATTCACACTAAAAATATATTTAAAGGAAAGTAATTTCTTCGCACAACTCCTTCTCTAGAAAATTGAAGGGGCGTATTGTATGTTGTCCATATACATTTTAGTTTACTGCACGGAAAATAGTATATTACAGCGTGCAGTTAAAAATAGATCGAAATTTTTAAAGTGTCTGTAGGTTAAATCTTTAATAATCGCTTTTAAAGAGGTCGTAAATCTTTGATAGCCGAACGGCGCGACCGACGCCGTTCGGCTTTTATAACCGGAAGAGAATTTATTGCGATGTTGCCCGATATGCCCCTCGCATAAATTCTTCAAGTAATAACAGAAAGTGTAACGCCCTCTTCCGATTCTAATCGCAAGGTAAACCGTTGCGACAATTGTACATCGTCAAAATAATAATAAAACTGGAAAAACACTAATAAAATTGGTCGTGGAAAAACTTTCATGTCTTGAAAACTTAACGAACTGAAAACCGAAAAGGAAACATCTATAATTCGCGTTTCCGACCGAGTATAAACGGCGTAAAATATATTGCCAAGGGCAATCCATTCTATAACTTTGTTTGTAACGTCTTAACTTCAAAGTCAATATCGAGTCCGCTGTGTCACACGAAGCACACAGTCGGGGAACTTAATCCCCCCACGACTACCCCTTCCGTACCTCGAGTTTACCCCATTTGTTTTTCCAGTTTGTTTTCGTGATAGTACCAGGCATTGCTATTATTCTACCAATTTTGTTTACATGTCACGTGATCCGTCTTACGACTGTAGTTCCTCGCGGTTCCTTGTCTTTGTGAATTACAGCATAAATTTGTAATGCCATTTATTCGTAATAGTCCGAAAAGTTTGTATTTCTCAACCTGAAATATTTTTTATTCATGATCAAGGATGTTCTTTATCGCATATTTTTTGTCACAACATAACACGACATCCTGAGAACTATGTTTCACCGAGACTTATTTATTTCTCCATTAAAAACAATTGGAGGCATTTGAAATTATAACAAGACAGTACCTAAACTTCTTTACCTTCTGAAGGAATTCTAAAGTCTATAAATCTATTTGACACATTTTACTCACAATTAATGTTCTTATTATTTTTTTAATAACTCAGATATTTCAAACTGCTGTTACATTTAAAGGAATTTATAAAAAAAAACTACAACAAAATTGCTCTAGAGATTTGAAATTTGAATTGAAATTTGAATTTACTTCGTGGTTGAACACTATTTCAAGATTTCCGCAAGGTAGTTTGTTGAGAAGCGCTGGTCTATTGTTAATAGGCTACGAAAGCACCATAGGTTCATTATTGTCTTATGAGATAGCAACATAAGGGCCAATAAACTGTAGATCTATATCTAGCTAGAACTGTAAATTAACAGCCATTGCGACGCCATTCTACACCGTGCAAATTTAATAATTCCTTATTTATTGAAACGTTGTACTGATATATTGGGCAATTCCTCCGCGTATTAAAGGTCTTCACTAGACTGCGGAATTATAAGCATTTATTTTTGGAAAATAAGCACGAAAAGTGAAGCTATGTACTTGTCTGTTATAGCCACTGATGTCCTATATTTAGTTTGTCTTAAACAACAAGCACTAACATTTCTTTCACTCTGCTCAGCGTTTTACACATTTTACTTGTAATTGTTACATAAATATATAAGTATAACATAAAGTGATATAAATATATTATTTTCTTTTAATTCCAGGTCAGAAATGCGTGGAATCTGGAGTGAAAACAGATGCCTCAAAGGACATAGAGATGCCTGGAGATATTTTTAAGTAATCATCGCACTCAAAAACTTAAGGTAACCATTTTGTTTTTATCCATTGATGTATTTTATTACTAGCTTGTTGAAGATTCCTAGTAGATTCCCCAAAAGTTGATCCCACTGCCATTAGACAAAAAGACAAAATAGTTAGTTTATTCGAAATTAATTCGATAAGACACTGATTAATTTAAAACTATAAACGCGTCAACTCACAATAATAAATGTATTACTTAGCCCGAATCCATTATGTTATATCCCATAATGTATCGAGTTCCATCATAGTCAATATAATTATATAAAAGCTTTCGTGGTTTTGGAACATCGCCGATATGCGAAATTCCGGCTAAAGCTTTCGCTAGTCGCGGCGACGCTTCTCGCCGCTAAGGCGGGGGCGATTATGATATTAATACCCTTCAGGAAACCTCTGTAATAGGATCACACAACAACAGCTAGTTCACAACGGATACGCCAAACATTTCCATAGCCGAAGGAAGGTTACGGCGGTGCGGCGCGGTCCCAGGCCCAACTAACTTTAGAAGTATCTAATAGGGACGGGATCAAACCAGTGTATTGTGAGCTGCGGTCCTTCTTAATCACACCTCGTCCTTGCGGTCGTGTAAAATACCAGAGGGCCCCGGTCGGCAAGAAAACCAATTATAATCATTAATTTGGTTGATTTCTACAAGATTTACAGATAGATTTCTTTATTTTTTGGAAATATATAATTTTGAATGTATTCTTTTGGATCGAAACATATTTCTTTGACACCAACAATAATTACCTCAATGAGTACTCTAGTTTATTTGCTTGTATTTATTTATTTGCATTGCTATACATAAACAATCATTACATTGGATTAGAACGTTCAATGATTGCAAATATGGTATGTTTTCAATTTTCACAATATAAGCAATTAGTATATCAAAGAAATGCTTGAATTTAATTAATATCTTTGTAAATTTGAGCAATTGAAAATTTGTACCGTTTTTTGCCCTCAGTGTATAGACTATTATATTAACATAAATTAACATAATAACTTTTCATCCGCAATTTTTGTACGTTTGTACGGTTCCTAGTTAATGCTGATTGTTGTCGCTACAGTATAAGAGAAAATCTGTACTTTAAAATTCAGTCCTTATACAGAGTAATGCATTGTGAGGATACCAAGAAAATGCAACAGCACAAATGGCCGACCGAACAAAGGCTTCCAAAGAAAATACCGAGTAATTTTGTGTGCTCCCTTTCCACTTTCCTCGGCTCGCCTGTTGTGGCGGCGTTACCGCGCGGGGATTATTAAATACCAATCGTATTTTTGAACAATGATCGTCCCCGTACGGCGTAGTGTTGTAGGCGTGGTCGCCCCGAATGATTGATTGTTCGTGAATTACAGTGGAGAGCGAAACTCGGGCGAAACCCGAGCCGCCGTAACGACGAAGAAGAAATAAGTGCCCGCTTCAAATTCGCATTACAAGAATGTGAAATATTCCGCGCTCATGCATGCCAGTCACGATACGCCGCCACTTTCCGTATTGCATGCAAACGCTAAATACCGAACGCCATATATTCAACACGTTTTAGTTTTTCGGTGCATCCCACTTCTGATGTTGTCACTGTGTAATAGTCATTTACAAAAGCACACATTAAAAAACTACATTTTGATATTAAGCATGCAACTGGTTTGTTTTACATCTCAAACCACTCTCTATCTCTTCGAAATGCCAACGAATCTACGCCTCACCTATCTATTAACACTTCCCTCTCCTTGACTTCATATTAGGAGAAAAAGGGACTACACGACAACTTAACCGAAATGTGTAGATGGCAAGCCAGTGGCCCTAAAAGCATAAAAATCTCTCACAGACCAACGCAACAAAACTAATGCCAATTATAACAACAGTGTTCCGTATCAATATATAAAGTTACTATAAACGCCATGATTTCACATATAACTAAAGTATGATTGTAAGTACATCTGCAAGATGTTTAATACATCGTTTTCTTGTGAAACTCCATTCCTTGGCTGTAAGTTTTAACTGCAAATATTTTCCTAGTAATATTTCATAAGATATGAATGTAATTTAAAAATTCTTTTCCACTTTAGCAGAAAATAAATTTTGCGGGTCCTGCTCGAGCGAAGAGGCCACCTTATTATGAGCGGTTCGTTCGCTTCTTCCGCTAAAAAATCTTACAAAAAAAGGAAAGGTAGTTCCTCAGGTCGTAAGTTAAGCACTGAAGAAAAATAATTCAATTTAAGTATAATACGCTAAGATAAGTATAAATTATTTAAAATGTGAACTTCCCTCATTTTATGCTTAAATTTATTTAAGAAAAAGCAACCATACAAACAAAATCTACTGGTTTACTGGTAGGAAGTTTGTACAAATTTACCTACTTTCCAAACTGATACTTAAAACCGTTTTCCTTATTCGTTTTTCATGTTCATAAATAAAAAAAACGTCACTCAACACAACGATAAAGATAGCGTACAACCCACTACATCGTTAACGACACCCATCAAACTCCTTCAAGTGAAACTCGCCCCTATTCGGTATAATCTCATGTCCATCGCGTCACACGTTTACCAAAACTACCCCCAATCCCTTCATAATAATTAAAAGCCTTCCCCGGTGTAGATCAATACATTCGGACCAGTACCAGGTCTTATCGCTTCTTGCACAGTGCATTAGCCTGTGCGACGGGACAACCCGATATGACCCCTAATGACGTTTTGCCGTCCAAACTCCGAGGTTGGAGCAGTTCGGGGCATCACTGGGTGCCGTTTCAGCACTCTGCTGCCGCGATATAATCAGAATGACCAGATTTGCCCTAGCCGGAGCGTAGAACGGTCGACGCTTCCCGATATCTTGAAGGGTACACGAAGTGGACGGACTGGTGTGGGCCTGCGAGGGTTGGATGCTGTTAAACGACCAACGGGGGCTTAGGACTTAACACGTATATGGGTATAGTTAACTGTGTGTACTTATCAGAATCTGATTATTTCGGACAAAATGGGGCTGTATTTAGGGTTGCGTCGTTAACTAGTGTTGCTGTAATAAAATAATTTCGTAAAGGCGTGTACTCAGAGTATCGCCATTTAGGGGTTGTTAACCCTGAAGAAATTATTCTAAAAATAAAAATTCACCAAACTTTACTACCTAGATATTTTACCTAGGTATTTGTTTTTTCAGTTCATTGTTTTATTATAATTCTAGAAAATCTCTCCTAGGATAGAGGATTGGGCCTAAGACTCTAACCTGGAGTACCGACACGTGTGTTTATTTTTTTTTAGATCAGGTAATAGAGACGTGTTTAATGTTACATTGACTTTTCTAATTGAAGACATGGATTATATCGTACAATATAAATCAGTGTCTCACATTTTCGGTCGATAATTGTATTATGAAGTGAGAAGCCTGATCGTAATCTAAATGTTGATTTCACTTCTCACGCAGGCTATAAATAATTTGGGTGGGAGCCGATATTCAGATCGGGCAAACTCCTAGCATTGAACAATTACTATCTTAGTGAAAATCCGAAAACGCACTCTCAATATTTCAACGTCGGAGATGTCATTTGCAGCTAACTTCGGCACCGCGATGACAATGAACTCCAATTCGTTCTTCTGTATAGAAAGAAGGTCATTAGGATCTGCACAATTTATTCAGGCTCGATTCAGGCCGAACCTACTGTAAACTTTGCGAGAAAATCTATCCAAATTCTAAATTCTCAACTCGGTGGAGCAGTTTATTAAAATAAATTATACTTGTGTTTGTTACATGTATGCTGATATTCAACAAACCAATTATTGCGCATATACAATCCCGCGGCAGTATTTGAACCCGATCATATCTACAATGTAGGTTTTATCTCCGCATAACTCCTTATTCAGTTAAATGTGGTTCTTGAATTTTATCTGAAAGGTGGATTTGATGTTTATTTGACGAAAATGATGCACGATCATTTCCAAAAGAGTTACAATGTATCCCAAAAAAAAAAAACAATTTAATACAGCTGGTAGGATAGAAGTTCAGATAAACTGTGCTGAAAATTACAGCACTCAACTGAAACCATTAGATCATACTTCAGTTCGTGTGCTTAATGAATTCATTCATAACGAAATTTCAGCCAAATAAACTCGCCGACTTCAGTAAATTGAAACTTGCGTAGGCGATGATTCGGTATGTTTCGCTTAGCAGTTGTTTTTTCGAGCTCATCCGTTCGGTAAACAGCTGGCAACAAGTTGTTTTGAGAGCCTCCATCGCCGGGGTGGTATTTTGTGTTCAACGGACGGAACAGTTCTCCGCCTATAAATGATACCCCGTTTAAAATAACAGCATTAATTAGGTAGGGTCTTCTGCGTTCGAATTAAAATTCCTCTCTCCAGCGGCCCTGTATCGATGAAGCCATGCGGAAAATCTACTTAATTACAATTATTGAAATTAGATTTTGTATTTAAGGGTGTTATTGAGTGATCGTTTTTTTGTGTGACATTATCGTTAATAATAATTAATTTGAAGAGCTTGGTTTCATCTTTCAAGTTATTTAAACTACCTCATCCAACTGTATTGTTAGATGGCGCTGTAATCACTCTCCTCGCAGTTCGGCCTTATCTTGAGTATAGGATCTCTTGCAGGATCTTTTTAAATACTATTTAAAAACGACATTTTTGCCGATTTTGCGTTTAAATTATCTGAGACATTAGTCAAAGCTAGTAGGTAGATCATAGTACACTATACAGGATGTTCATCAAATGGTCTTTTCTCGATAATAGGTCCAAATTGGACCTGTTATTGACTGGTTATTGACAAGTATGGACTACTTTATTCATTTACATCGCAAGAACGTAGGTTTTAGATTAACGCGTCATGCAATTGAAAGACTTTGTAAGGGTATTAGAGAACTCCACGTTCCTACTTCGCTGGAACTTGTGCTCTCTAAAGTATACCTAAATTATTGATATTATGTAAGTGTATCGTGTTTGAACTATCGATTAGTTAAGAGCGTTGATAAGTTAACTATTGAATGGACTTTAAACTAAGTTTCTTAGAGCAAATGCACCATCTGCATACAGTGAGGACATTTAATATGAACCAGTACATGCAGCAATGCTGATAATGTTGTATAGTATTGGCAAGCACGATTGCTATTTTGAACATTTTCGTTGATACATATTTAATTACAAAGTTACAGCCGTACTGCAACTTCGTATTGCATTAACCTTCAACTTAGAACGTAAGTACTAGGAATGCAATAAGTGGAGACAATATAGTGCATTAAATAGTTATGATCACAAATATTCGCCACTACCAAATTATGTGACTTGGGCCACGTCGCCACGCCTATTAAGGTAAAGTGTTAGATACGACCTATTAGATGTCCAAACAAAAATAAAAATAAAAATCACAATATTACAACAGTTATTAATGATCAAATTGTAGCAAAATAAGTACTAGCTTAATACATTTTCAATTTATTTCTCTTGGTAATTCCTGAAAATACACATGTGTAGTCCTTTTTCAGTCACATAAGAAAAGGCTATAAATGTTCCTCAGTGTTATCGGTAAAAAGTCTCAAGATTACAAAAGTTATTGAAGATCAATGGGTAGCAAAATAGGTACTACTTTTTCATTGCAACAGCAAGTTGACGAGCGTTTTGGTATTTTCTCTGACTGTTTAATTGTTTTAAAGACGTCTTATTGTATATTCGTCGAGCCAATTTTTGCTAAACACGATTGAGTTATCGTTTATCGTCTGTTAAAGATTATTCAGTTGTAAGGAAACAGGTTTATCAATACTGCGTCTCTTGTTAAATTTCCCATCTGAAACTGTTAATAAATCGTCTACATCTGGCGATTGGATTGCCCACAGTTTGCTTTCATAATTTGATAATATTTGAAAATTAAATTATACCCATTTTACCAAATTTTAGTGCGCCACGTTTCAAGAATTTTGTTTACCTCCAATACCATTTCAGCCCGTGCGTTCGAGGCGCGCAAAAAAATGACCGAGCGGAGCGAACAAGTTTTGTGTTTTTCCGACGACGCGCAGCTGATTCCTTCGGTCAGTAGATATCGTGCAACGCTTGTAGATTGTTTTGTGATAAGAATTGCACAACGTAAGTGCATAATTTCGTAATATCTATTGCAATTAGCCTAGGTCTAATAAAACTGGCTAAATGTCTTGAAACCACATTTTCCATCGGTCACACATGCGGCTCACGAGTTGCTTTTTTCACTTAATAGGATTATCAAAAGTGCATTATTATGTTTGTCTATAATTCAGTAATATTTATTGCAATTATTTTTGTTGTAGGGCCCAAATTCGCAAATTGCCTGACCTTTGACATGCTATGTGTTAAGACTATGGAGACATTAGAAGATCAGTGGCATCAGGATGGACCCAGGATCACCCAGGATGAATCTAGGATGGACTCAGGATAGACACAGGAGTGCTGGCTGAATATTAAGGTAGGAAATTTATAATTGTAAATAACGAACTAACTGCCAAAAGCATTTTTGTGCAGACCAAATATTAGTTAAAAAGCAAATTCAATAATTTGTAGTAGGTGCTAAATGCTATAACAATTATGTCTAATTAACTAATTTGTGGGCACTGCAATTCAAAAAGCAATATAAACTATCGAAATTAAGTTTCAGCAGGTTACTAGGACACCGACTTCTAAGGGTAATTACGTTGTATTAGGTACATATACTAATTTAAACTCTCTTCGAAAATCCACTTAAATAGAGAAATATAGCTCCCGCCCTGTTGGAAACGCGGTGACAGCGAGACAAGTTTGAAATTGACCAAGAAATTCATCGAGCTCCTGTAATCTTCTTATGTAGTCCCTAGGGTCCTCAAAATAATCCTTCCTAAAGACCCACAGCTTCAGACGCGTTATACACTCTACAGTACGAGCAAACTGAAGGATATCATCAAACGACTTTTGTTGTAGTAAAAAAATGTGTAAAATCATGTTTAATTTGGTTATTTCCAAGGTATAATAATACATTTGGTCTTCTTACTTTTGTTGGTCCTGTTGCTCAGCCTATACAGGGTGTCTCACAAAACTGGTAGGTACATTAGAAATGTCTCATTTCTTACTATTTCTGGAAACTTGAAATTTTTATTATTTAATTTATTTAATTTATTATTTTTGGTGTCTACGTATCAAAATACATCATTTTTAATAAGGATTTCCTCTACCTAAATATCACAATTTGAGTTTTTTTGATGAATATTTTAGCTGGAGATCAGATCGAATAAATTCTAACTCCAAAATTTCAAGTTTCCAAAAATAGTAGAACATGGGAAACTTCTAATGTACCAGTTCCACGAGACAACCTGTATAGTATTGAAAGGCAGTATTTGCATCTAATTTGCATATCGGTCACCGCGAATGTATTGACGTAATATCAATAATATCGGTCCGGTAAACAATTGTCCCCCGCGCTGCCGCCAAAGTGGTAAACGCGGAGCCGCCTTGTAATTCTGACGTTCATACCATATTGATCGAAACCGCAGGTGTGTATTGGGTACTGTAAGTGTTTATTTTCATTTATATCGAGCACCGTCGATATGAACATGTTTAATCCCGCATACGTGTTCCCTAATACCTCGCAAAATGAAACTCTGTTATCCGTTACAAAAATAAAAAAAAAATACTTCGGTACATCGATGAAAAATGTATGTATTTCACTACTGCTCCGGCGATACTAAATTGTCGATATTGTCTTTCAATATTCGCTCTTTTTTTGCAATATTTTGCAGTCTGCTATTTATAGGAATTTTATAAATGATGTATTATAGATGTGAAAAAGGGGTATAAAGGAGTAGATTATAGGTACTTGCTTAATTCTTCTGATCACCTTAATGTGTAGACCTGCAGGAATTGCCAATAACTCTTTAAAGTCGGCGCAGGAGCATCGCTTTCTTATAATAAAAATATGCTAGGCATGTCCCGCAGATGGCGCGACTTGCATGAAGAGTGCACTCACCTCTAAAGCGCTCCAGACTGCAAATTTCGTTTTGTAGAAGCGATGTTACCTTGAAGACATCTATTGCTAAAGCCATATTTATATCTAGTGTTCAAGTTTAGGCTATTTCTTGAACGCATACATAACACTGATGAACCTTTTTAGACATTTTTTTTATCTGGCTGGGATGTCCATGAAGCAGATTTGTTGGGATAACTCGAGAAAGGACTTAAAAAGTTAAGCTGAAATTTTTCTCTTTCTTATGCTTCTTGATAATAATGTTCATTGAAATTATGAAATACATTGTTTATAATTGAAACTGGCTGTGATTTTATAAACTTTTAAATACAATTTTCAGTATTCAATTGATTATGTGCTATGTCGTTATCAACCTCAAAACTATTTTTATTTTATCATACTTAGTAGGATAAATCCGGAGAAACTACTAAAGGTGTCGGGAGGAAATTTTATATTTAGAAGTTTCATGATTAAACTTAGAGTCCAAAGGATCTGGATGTTTACTCTTAGTATTTTTTAACGATTTTCCAAATGAGCCTCCATTCCTGTAATTTCGTCAAAATAGTTAAATAACAAATTACGGTAGAAGAAATTCTGAATAATTTATGTCTATGAAATTTTTTTTAGTAAAATTAATACTTTGGCTGCATGAGCAAAGACTATTTGATCGAGATCAGTCGTGTCTGCATTAATATAAAACTAGTTAGCCAGGATTTGACAGATATTTTCATTCTAATGACAGTAGATACTGTCAACCGCTGATGTTTTGACAATATTTACAACTTTTTGCTCAGTGTGATATTTACTATCTGTAAAATATGTTCTATTCCAATATTAACCTTTCATATTGTTCATAATTCTATATGACCATTTAATTTTGTCAATAATTATATATTTGTATTAAATAATCAACAAAAACGTCTGTCCAGATCATTTTTAAGAACCATTGTGGATCCCAAAAGGGTAATTTTATTTCTCGTTATTTTGTCTATGTTACTGTACTATTATTGATTATGATAAATCTATTAATTGTCTTCATAACAGCGGAAAAATGTATGTATATTCAAATTTACCAAGATAATATTAGCTACTATAGGGAACGTGGATTTTGTGATATCATTTGTGGTATCGTTTAAGGTCTTAATGTCGCAAATTAATAAATATACAATAACCGCTGGAATAACTTGCTGAACTAATATTAATAAACTAAACTAATATATTAAAATTAAAATTAAAAATTACTGTTCTTTTTGTATTTCATTTAGAAATAAAATAGTTAATGAATCACGAATGGGAACGTTTAGAAAAGATTGGGCTACTGCTAGATTCCAGTTATTAATTTTGGACTAATCAAGATCTCATAGTCTTCTAAATCCGAAGTATGTCGTATTTCGCTCTGAAAATGACGTGTTTGTTTCCGTATAGATACACATATCCCTTTGCACTCATTGCGGAAATTAAAACAGCCAATATCCCGAGTCCAAAATCGGATATTTTTATCTGAAAGGTGTCCTTTAAGTCACGTTCTCTCTACACAATAAGAAAAAATCTGATGTGGCCAGGCACATGACTTTATCATACCATATATAAAATTAATAGTGTAGCTGCATGAGATTCTATTTGATCGAGATCGGCCATGTCGGCATTAAAATAAAACTACTAGTACTAGACTAGAGACATTTTGATTATATTTACAGTAGGTAATGTGAAAACATCAGCATTTGACACTACCTACTGTCATTAGAATCACAATATCTGACAAATCCTGGCTAACTAATTTATATGCAGTACGAGCGATCTCGATGAAATAGAATTTGCTCATGTAGCTAAACTATTAATTTTACCAAAAAATGTTATAGGCATAAATTATTCAAAATTTCCTCTACTTTAATTTATTATTTAACTATTTCGACGAAATTCCAGATATAGCGGCTTATTTGCAATATCTTTCAAAAATGCTAAGACTAAAACGCCAGTTCCTTTGGACCCTTGGTTCAACAGAAAGCTTCTAAATATGGAGTGTTGTCATACTACGGATGATAAAGTAAAAAGGTTCTGGTTCTGATGATTAATATATTATATTGGCTTCTAGCAGACTATATTTTCGAGTTTTACGCCGCCTTCAGTGCTAACTACAAAAGTTCATAAAGAATTATGCTCAATATTCCAAATAAGTTTTAAGGTTAACATACCGTCTTACAATCTTTCTTGTATATTTATTCGCGAAAACATAACATTGCTATCCGCACTCGTAATATTGTTTTTCAATATTGTTTCAATTTCACCTAGCTCCTCATGGCAATTCTCCATGCATTTGCGTGTTGAATTGACGTTTCGTAAACGCTGACGTTCCAAATACTGTCAAAAACTTCAAAATATCCTGGGCACCTAGTATTAATGTAGACACGATTTCGATCAAATAGAATTTGCTCCTGCAGCTAAACTATTAATTTTACCATTAAATGTTATAGACATAAATTATACAAAATTTCCTCTACTTTAATTTATTATTTATCTATTTTGACGAAATTACAGAAATGACGGCTCATTTGCAAAATCGTTGAAAAATGCTAAGAGTAAATAGCCGGTTCCTTTGGACCCTTTTGAACCAAAAGCTTTTCAGCTCTAAGTTTGGTCATAAAACTTCTAAATATGAACTTTCGTCGCGATACCTTTAGTAGTTTCTCCGGAATCGTCGCCACAAAAATCGTTTACACACACACAGACATACACACACACACACACACACACACACACACACACACACACACAGACATTTTTTTGGACCTTGGTCAAAAATGTTCAGGGGACCCATAAAGACCTATTTCCGCTAAAATCTCAAATTTTTTTTTCGGCACGATTACAATACTTTACATACTGCGTATGATAAAGTAAAAAAAAACATTACTATACTGCCATATCTTGCAAACTTTATGTTCATTAGTAAAATAAATTTCCAAAAAAGAAGGGTTATTAAATCACGCAGAAATTGTGTCGTTTCTATAAAATTCAATCTCTTTTAAACTAGTAATGAAGATCTAATATAGTCAGGACACCCGACCTGTGAATACGCTCAAAATGTCAGGCATAAATTGCACCACCGTCCGATGTAGAGTAAGGTAACGTCATTTGTGATCAGCGGGCGTGAAAATTTCAGCTTTATTTTTAGCGGCGTCAACCCTTTGACAGTGGAAAACCGGAATCGTCCTCGCACGTCAACGCTCGGAGTACCACGAAAACTCCACACGCTTGTGACGATCCTAATAGAAATTTTTCCGATAACCTCGCTCGTGACGACTCAACTTAACCGAAGAGAACTCCTCGAAGTTATAATTTCCTTTGGGGGGACTCGATAGGGGAGCAAGTTCCGCCGTTTAACCGACTCGACGGTCACAAGACAACTGTTATTATATTCCGATTTCTGACTCGTCAATATTTGATGGGGCTCGTCCTATCTCGAGCGATTAGTTGGTCTTTCAGTTAGGGGATGGTAGATCGCTAATTAATTGCTTTTGTAGAGTTTTTACGAGAACCGGGAGCCGTCTGAATGAAAACAATGGAGCGAAGGCTTTGTTTGAATTGCTTCTTTCTGCCTTTTTGCGTGGGTTTTGAATGGAGCCGGAGAGAGACAATGTTCTGGCTATCGGAATTATTAACGAAAGTTAATTTGAGTGGTCGTAGATCATCGAAATGAGGAATCGTTTATGGATAGTGTTGAATTCTAAAATTTAGCCCGTAGAGTTTTGCCCCATAGACAATAACCCCTAAAGGGGTATAATATCTGTTCGAATAGCAAACGTATTTCAATCAGTTCCTCAAAGGAAAATGATTATAACTTTTGCAAATATTGTTGCATAAATTTCTATCATACCTCTAATGATTGATAATTAATAGGTCTACTAACGGTTGCAAAAGAGAGCAGTAGAGCCCTGTGTTTAAAGAGTTATAACTTGGAAACCACTAATTAAAAAAATTAAAGGAAAGTCCGTTATGGTCCTGAATAATTCCTACATAACTTGTAGGACTTTTAAAATTCTCTTGCCCTAGGTTTTGACGTGATAGCGAGAGAAGTGCAAAAATGTACCCAATTTTAGCAGTTTTAAAGAAACGCTCGTTTTCCGATTTTTTCTTACTAAACCGCTGGTATAAAAAAATCAAATTTACCTCTGTGGTAATTTAAAATCTCGTCTACAGAATGGCTTTTGTACTTTCGTAAATTTCTCTGTAGTAAAGGCTGTAAACAAGGTTATTAGGAAAAAAGATAGTAACGAATTATAGCACCACAACTCCATAAGGACGGAAATAATAGTCATATTTTCCTAACGACTAACACACGACTATTGAAACAGAATGTGAATCTATATGAGTCTATAAATAGCAAATAAATATATTTCTTAAAAGCAAAAAATCTTTTCTATCTGTGCATGGACTGTATAGAAGAATTCAATACAAGACACAATAATAGTATATTATTATACAAGTTTTGTAAGACGTCATATTGGCGCACGATATGTTTTGGGCACGACGAGCGTAGCGAGGAGTGCCCAAATGGAACGAGTGCGCCAATACGTCTTATAAAACGAGTGTAATATACTATTTTTTCTACTTTGCGTCATTAATTTTATACAAATTTAGTAATTTTGGTACTATTTTGCGCTAAATTAGAATCTAGGGTATTTTGCAGGTTCCACACTACCAGGTGGCAGTACTGTACTAACTGTCAAATGCGTAAGGTTTGGATAAAATCATGACAAAATCTAATTGTGACTAATTTTACTCTACTTTAGTCTACAAGTTTTCATAAATAATCAGTGAGGTCGCAACTATGATCATAATGGAGCTTGGGGCAACAGTGTAAACCCAACTGTGATAAAATCATGAAACATAACCTAAAAAATTACCTTTAAAATAGTGGTTTCATATTATAATAATCAGAATAGACGTGTTTGGCGGTGACTGATTAGTTACTTCAAAGAATAGTTAATAGTTAACGTTTACTAGCAGTTTCTACTTAGTACCACTGGCTTATACCAGTTTACACGCACATATAATTGAAACTAAATTGTAATTTCGGTGTAATAATTTATTAGGATGAGTTGCACTTAGTAAAATTACATGTGATAGAGGTAATACAAGTTCGTTGCACACAACCAGACTTAAGACGTAGTCAAAAGCGACGGACAAAAACAAGTACGGTATTGAACCGAGTAGAATTCGGTCCAAAATGTTACCGAAAACTTATACGTTACATAAACTAAGAAATCCTCGACACTTTAGCTTCCTACGTGTATGCTGATATACAATAAACCATTTATTGCACATATACAATCCCGCAGCAGGAATTAAAATCGTTCATATCTACGATGTAGGTTTGATCTTCGTATAATACCTTATTATAAAGTAAATGTGATCCTTGAATTATATCTGAAAAGGGGATTTGATGTTTAGTTGAAAAGAATTATGACAATCACTTACCCGAGTTGCAAAACATCACCGAAATGTCATGCTGGCGTATTTTGATGAACACAGCAAAACTAAGAAAGCCCCAATCCTTTGGACACACTATAGCAGGCTACACATATGTTTATATATGTATAGAAGATTGATATATCGCAGTTTATGCGATAGCAAGCAATTCAAAAGAGGGAGTGTGTGGTTATGTGTTGTACATTTGACATATGGCATTTGATTGATCAACAATCAATGTGTACTGTATCAGTGTGTACCAATCTTAGAAAAAAGTTACTAAAAACGATATTACAATTTGTTAATTGTAACACCGAAAACAGTGTTACAATGTGTGCATTGTGAATGCAAAGTAGAAAAAACGATATACGAGATTGTTTTGGTAATTTATATTCCTCAAGAAGTCTGAAGACGTGCGAACCGCCCAGGATTTAGCTTATTTGAAATACTCCCGCTCCCGTCTGCGCTAAGGATGCTATATATTTCGCATATTGAATAGTTTTTATAGCGCTTCTGGTCCGGTTTCATCTTCGCTGAAACTCTCTACATCAATCTTTTAAATTAAATGCGCAACTTTCGCGTTTAATTTTACTGAATAGCGTATTCAACAAAGATACTTTCTACCATTGGAAATATCCACATCATATTAAAGTAAGTTATTAATTCGTTTTTTTTAGAATATAGAAACTAACTAAAAATAATATTTTAATTTTTGATATGGCTGAAAGGACCACAGTAAACATCGTAGTTATTCTAGCAATATTTCCAATAAAGTGATTGTAATTTTAAACACAAGCTGTGTTTATTGACCCAATGTATGTTTGTTTGTTTATTGGCAGAATACTGGCAATCTACAGCGAGCAGGATAACAGCCACTTACTCCACAAAAGCAACATCCACTTCGCGTTCGTATTGAATTGCACAGTATCGCAGTACAAACAATTCACCTGCCATAAACACAACTCCCTTATAACAATAAGTACAGATATTTCATTTCATATTTAGGCCTTTATTTGTTCGAATTAATTTCTTTAAAGTTGTGTATATAAAACAATTTTTTTGTTATAATTTAGTACATGAGAACCTGAGAACCAAATTACTTAATTACTTTTTACAACCGTCTCGTAGTTAGACTAAAACGATTCATCGTGATGATGTGTGAATACAGGGTTGGGGTATAATGTGTATTTTGCGTATATATGTATATGTCTGTGTGTGCAGAAGTAATTTCCGCGCATTCGATATTAAATTACGTGTGAAACATTTACGTTGACCCTAGAATAACCGAGTTATTCGAACTGGAAACGAGCTAGGGACTGCAACGTTATTGCATTTACACCTGTCCGTTCCTGTTTAATAAGGACACCATGGTCTTTGCAGCGTAGCCTTATTTCCCAAGTTGAATAAAGAAAGTTAAACGGTATATAGGGTTTCATTGAGTTGGTTATTTGAAAATTAGAAGCCAATGCACAAGAGATTCCTAAAAACTACTGTATTTAACCCTTAAATGCATACCTGTTCTCCAACTGCAAAATGTGGTATCTATGAAATCCTTACGTGAAAAACAACCAGAATATTTAGCCATGATTTGAGTGAAATTAGTAATCTTAGTGTTTATGACGATTTCTCAGGTACCAACTTTTTTTGAATGATTCTGACTGATTTCTGAATATCGAAGTAATGAAAAACTTAGTGAGGAACTTCAAGGGTAGCGTTAGTCCTTAACTAAATAAAAATTAATTACTAAATAATTAATTAGTAAGAACCTTAATGCAATACAAAAAACAATATCCAAGTTTCCCTTCTTCGTATAGAAGATAGAGAAAGAGAGATGAGAGCTTTAGTAATATTTTATATCACGTAAATGGGCCAATTTTATGTTTGAATTATAACGGAATTGTTTTCCTGGCCGCCTGCCAAGTCGGTAAGCAACCCGGACTCGGAGTTGAGACCGCCTCCCGGATTCGCAGATTGAGATACGCTGGAAGCGTTTAACTTGCGGTTTCCGATGGACAATAAATATTATACGGGCCGCGTTGATCTATCTTCTCGTTTGTTGTGCAGCGCGCGAAGAAGAAACCCCGTGCCAGCAGAAAACTATGGTCCTGATATTCGTCCGAACTCCGAACTATCTGGGATCAGACGAAAGATAACATCAAGTCTACCGGGAAGCTAGTTGTGGACTGAATATTAAAGATAAGAAAGAAAACTAAGGGATGTTTGGAAATAAAATGTTCGAGTCTTGCTGAAATGTAGAACTTGAGGTTCGTTTAAATTTAGGAGTTTGTCCATTTCTGTTTTTAAAATTTTATTTTCATGATTTACTGTAGATAAGACAAAACTGATAACAAATTTTTAAGGTAGTTTATTGGGTACGAAGAGATTTCAAAATATTTTAATCAAATTCGCTCCTGGATTAAAACGGGGAAGTAAGAAGAAGTCAGAACGGACCGGTAATCAGCTTGTGAAATGCAAATGAAATATTTACGCGTGAAAATCAAATAAAAATGACAAGTTTGTGAAAGAAAAACCCGAAGAACGGACGAAGGAAGGTAGGAATAATAAGTAACGTTGAGTAGGTAGGTAATTCCTTTTACTTTCGGGAAATTTAAATTTGTAATGAATTTTAGGCGGCGCCGTGCGACCGAGGCGGGACGAAAAACGACAAATGACGAGAGAAAGGCGCCCACCTGAAATACTGATGAGTGTGACAAATCGAATTCGGCGCGACAAAGCCCTCCAACATCAAACGAGTCTAAAGCAAGAAAAATACTGATGGATTGTGTAAGCGAAAGTCTCAAGAACGAACCAAATCCATCCAATGATGTTGTCCATAATGGCTAATGACTATCTTGTCTACACAGAGGATTTTTGCACTGTATTAGTTTTATTTCTCTTTTTGTAGATTGCTGGAGATATTATTGAGGAAATAAGAAAGCTTAAAAATATGGTAGTTCAACTTTAGAATGTGGAGTTGAGTCTGAGTTAATTGTATTCACTGCTTATAAACATTGTTGTTAATATTCTTAATAAATTGATTGATGTTACTTTTGTAGATTTGTCTTTCAGATTTGTGTAATAGTTTACATCAAACCAATGTAGATGTTTGCGTAGATATGTTTATCTGTTCCAAAAGATATTCTTATTTTAAAGAAATGTTTATTTGCCCATTTGAAACTAATAACGTTTTTTTCTGTTGTTTCAGGTTAGTTTTCTGGTGATACCATGCGTTTTCTTGCTAGACAATTCAATTCGTAAGTTATACTCTTAAATTCTATAATCACGTCGTCATTTGAATTACGATATCGATTTTATAATATTCACACATTCTATACATTATCAATTCGAAAACTTGTAACAATGGTGAAAAAATATAAATCGATAAAACGTTAGATACAAATATTTTTTGAATTTTTTTTTATGTTACACAATTTTCTTAAATTGTAAGATTACATCAAAAAATGCTCCCATTTCAACCATACAGGATTAGTTGAATTTGGATATAGTCACTAGAACTCCAAATTAATCCATAAAATAAATAAACTACAATATTCAATAATAGAAAAAAATAATCATACATAAGTAATAACAATATCAAAATATAGGAATATAGCAATTTAAACAACTATATTTAACACAGTAGTTACAGTGGTATTATCGTGTTTTCCCGTTACATTGCAAGTGTCGCCGGGGTAGCCCCGACAACTTCACAAGGAAACTGTCACGCCGTCTGAATGGCACGAGGTACAATATAGTCAAATGTCTATACATACACAACAACATACGTACTATCGTGGCCATATATTATGTCCCTTCTTTTGACGTCGATTTTCTCGCAGAACTAGGGGCGAAAAACTTGGAAAAAATTCTGATGCTGTCCTTGATTAATATGCTACAACTCATAAAAATTAGAAAGCTGTATATGTTGGCGTTTTCCCGATTTTTCCAAATTAAGAAGAATTGGCGCTGTTTCTTCCCCGTAAATTTTATTCGTTTAACTTTAGCAATTAATTACTCCAGAAATAATCTATAGATTTCAACGAATTAAAAAGTCTACAATTTAGAGAAAAAGTAAAATCACCTGCGGTATGCTTGTTTTCAATGTGCATTTTTGTAAAATCATCGGATTAGTGGTTGACCCACAAAAAGCTATATTATGCAATGCCAGCAATTCCGTTACTAGAAGAGCTAGAATAATGAAATATAGACTATAGGCTACCCAATAATTAAAGTTTATTACATAATCATTGTTTATCTTGCATTTTTCATACAAAAGATCGTGCTGAAACTCCGCGTGAATTCCGGCGCTCTACGGTCTTTGGGGTGCTGCGGGGAAGGGAGGCGTTACCGGTGCTTTTATGTCGGAGAGAACCGACACAGCTGAGAGAACCGGGGCAGCTTATTATCAATACACAAAAAGAACGATAACTTGTCAAGGTAGTAATTTTAACTAACAATTAAATTCTTAATTTTCGCATAATTTAGATTATAATATGTGACCCGGTACGAGAGAAATCTCTTCTATCGATTGGCGTTTATGTTTTCTTCAGGTTTATACAATAAGGTTGTAAACAAGATTTTTTGGAATCGGATAGATCTAATAATATGGAGTTAGCAGATTTTCCGATTAGTGTTGAATACTAAATTAAGTTTGCTTGATAAACCCAAAAAAATATTAAAAAAGTATGCCTGATTCTGTTATATAAATATTCAAACTATTATAACAGTTTCAACAGCTTATTTATTAATAATATTTAAATACATGCACAAACAATATAAAACAATAAAACCAACTCTTGATATATTACATATATTTCAAACGTCAGCTCTGAGCGTATAAAACTTAGAAATATCAAAAAACTTTTACAAATCTAGCATGAGGCTTTCGACCCCCATTCTGTCACTCTGTTACGGTGAGGGTAGATGTTAAAATTTTCTTTAGATTCATTTGGATATACCGGAGTTTTACCTGAACATTGAATATACATATTCCTTCAAGTCACTCCTATCGATTTCTTGAATTGACGCTGTAGACACAAATATACTATATTTTCCTTTCGACATTATGATCTGTTCCTTATGATTAAATCTATTTTTGGTTAAAATAATCGATATAGTCCACATAGTAAATTCAGTTGAATATAATATGAACTATTTAAAACAAGAAACACAAATCCTAAAACCTGTTGGTGGAGTCAAATGTATATAATACATATACACATTTGAATTGAGCATTTGTTTTTCAGTGTATATTATAGATAATTTGTTAAGCTAATGCGATAGCTTCTATATCAACTAACAATTCAAACACATCCACAATTGTCTCGGGCCGTCGCATAATTGTTTTACGTAATATCGAAACGCGTACAGATCAGCTCGTTCTCACTTAGCTCCAAGTATACCTCCATTAAAATTAACATCCTCGCCCGTCAAATTAATTATGCATGCAAATGCTATGTTGTTTGATGTTTGTGAATGCATGGCCGCGCAAATATAATAATAACATTTTGAGTTTGCGATCCCAACCGCCGTTCTACGATGTGAGAACAAGCGGCAGTCAAGAATGTACCAACCGTCAGACAGATTCATATGTGTACGAGTTCATGTGTAAATATTAATAATAATAATAATGATAATCACGATCGTGGTACATGCTGGTGGCAAGGGTCAGGTACTGAACCGTTAAAATCCCTTGCAGGTGTTTGTGTTACTGGGTATATTTGAGTAAAGCAAATTCAAATAATTCGACGCCTTTAAATTACTAGTTAAATTGTTTATAGGCGAGGAATCTAATTTAGCATCTGTGTCTTTCTAAAACTATGTTTTGTTGAAATCAACGAAGTATTTAATGTCGCACGTCATTCACACACAGAGAGAAAAGATTTCTTGGTTTAGAGAATATTTCTCTAAAACAAGAAATCTTTTCTTTTGAATTTATTCTTTTGGACGTTGACGTGGAGATTAATTTATTTAGAATATGTATTGAAGTCAAATAAATATTACTTTCCTTTAAAGTAATAATTTTTATTTTTTGATTTAATAACAAATTTCTTTGCACCAAAGAAATCAACTAATACAAATAAAAAAAACTTGTTGAAGAATATGTTACGATTACTTGAATCTGTATGGAAAATCAACTTTGATCTTTTGAAGCTAATATTATGTGCTTTTTTTATTACTATTTTTATTATTAACTGATTGTGAGAACAGTACGTAAATGAACAGATAAAAACCGGATGACAAAATTATTTTAATTCAGAACGGTTTGACATTGCTGTTTCGTTTCATTTGGTAGTTTTGAAGTTTTCAATTTATTGCACTCTGGACAATATTAAAATTGTAAATTTTAACACAAAACATAAGTTGTTTGACACAAATAAACTTTCTCCGCAAAGAAATACTTCTTTAGCACTATTGAGACACCAGATTTCTTTAAGTCAATGCATATTTATTTGAATTATTTTATTTATCTATCTTTATTAGTGTAATCAGCCCTTAGCAGGGTATTTTCGTTGAAAGCGTGATACAAACAAATAATGATACAACCGTATATAGAAAATTCAACCACAAGATCGAATAAAACAATTTACATTTTATTAGTATATATTATATTATATTATTCGTCGTCTGCGTAATTTTGACGTGCACGCGAGTGGAAAGAGACAGCGATAAGTCGACCTCTCGCAAGAGAAAGACGCGTTCAGTGGAAACCTACCTGCCGGCATTCTGTGGAATGCCAAGGGTGGTATGAGATGGGAAATTCGCGGTACGATTCTACATTCTAACGTTTCCCTTATAAGTCAACATTCCAATCCAGTTATTTCATATATTACGTTGATATTAGATGATATAAAATTCAATTCTAGCTTCGGTCAATACAGCGAGGAAGCACGGCTAGCTTGTCGACTGTGCAGCTGGCTAAAATAGCACAATAAACCAATAATCGTTTCCGTTTACTCAGAATGTTATTATTTCGCTTCATGTGCGATTACGAGCAAAGTAGTTGGGATAGAAATTAATATTATATTTCGGCGTCCATTCCTCAATATCACATAATTAACAATGTAGTACGTGCAATCCTGCACTTCTGCCCACAAGTTTTAAAGAAGAAAAAGTTCACTCCGGCCCTGTGGTCTCCCCGCTACTCGTCCGTGGCACGGTGGGTTTGTCGTCATTGTGCTTTTTGTGCTTCGCCCGAAAGGTTGTATAACGTGCTCCGCAAGGAACGTTAGCTTGCCCAAGCTTCCCTCATCATCAAAACTCAACTGTTTGTGTGTGCTGAGAGGACAATATACTGAGGTGTTTACGCTTTTATTTGATTTGTAAGTAAAACAAATTTTATTTCTTTATTCAAACCTTTTAGGTTAGGTAGATACCCCGTTACGCGAATGGGCAAGCACAAGCGAAGTAAGCGGGACGCTTCCCGCAGCCCAAGATCGTATGATTTAAACTCTAAAGTAATTCGAGACCTGCAAGAAAGGCTTAAAAGGCTCGAGAGAGAAAAAAGCCGTAGCTCTTGCAAGAGTGCGTATTACCATCATGCCGGTAGAGCTCCGCCCCGCTCGCGCTCCCGATCTCGACTAGGACAGAGCCAATCACGTTCCGTCTCTGCCGAACGGAGACGACGACACCGATCGCAGTCGACTGCATCGACTAGTGCTAGCCCGAGAGAACGCGGCAACGCTTCGTTGCAAAACCGTAACAGGGAATTGGACAGGCCCGGACCGTCCCGGATTGAATCCGTGGACCGTGGAGGGAATATTGAAAATCAAGCTTGTAGTTTGATGGACGGCGTTTGCAACGCTGATAACAGTGATGATGAGTTAATCATTCACGCCGACGAGGAAATCCCCGGAGATTTCCTCGAAATATTGGGGAAAAATCCCGAGAAAATCGTGGATACCGGTTTTGCATTGCATGCGGAACTGGTACCAAGATGGAGAGATAATATATTGAATGGTATGCAGAAAGATGAAGCAGTTGCACTGCTCAATAAATACGCTTTACCCTCGAATTTACCTAACTTGGCTCCCCCAAAACTGAATCCAGAGATAGCGACTTTAATTAAGAAAAATAACCTTGTTAAAGTCCGCGACGCCTCCCAATCTGAGGTGCAGAATCAATTGGGTAAGGGCATAAGCGCCCTCGGTAGAGGCATTACGGCCATTCTAAATACCAAAGAATCACTGACTCCCGAACTTAAGAAGGAGCTATTGCAGAATTTCTGTGATTCTGGAAAGATACTAGCGAATCTCTTTCACAGAATTTCTACTTCGCGGAAAAATTGCATTTTACCACTTTTGAATGATAACATCAAAGACTCCGTAGACAAATGCCCCCCTACCGAGTTCCTCTTCGGAAACGACTTAACCGAAAAAATAAGATCACTGAAAAGCATGGAAAACATGGGAAAGGACCTAAAATCGCTGGGCCCTCGAACTCAAAAAAAGGAGGGGGGGAGCAGTCAGAAGAACTACACACCAAAAAACTACAATCGCCCTGCCCGTCGAATGGCCGAGACGGGGTTTCGCAAGGGCTATGCCCCGAAGAGCCGGGGGGAGGGCCGAACACACGGCCAGTATACCTACAGAAAGGACTTAGGGAGGAAAAGGACCTAAGCACGGTAAGTCCCAAAGGCCTTGCAGGCTATCTAAAATGTTTTTATACGCGCTGGTCCGCAATCACCCAGAATTCTGTAGTCCTGGGATGGACCCAAGGCTACAAAATTCCATTTACTAAAATACCTGTGCAAACGCGTCCACCGAAACCTAAATCTTACTCTCCTACTGAATTAATTGAAATGCGCAGGGAAATTGGTAATTTAAGGGGAATGGGCGTAATTGAGCCTGCCAAGCAATCGAGACATCAATTCATCTCAAAAATTTTCCTGACGGACAAATCCAATGGTAAAAAACGTTTTATCCTAAACCTAAAGCGCCTAAACGCATTTGTGTATGCACCACACTTTAAAATGGAGGACACAAGGACTGCAGCTAAACTAGTACAAAAAGATGGGTTTTTGGCCACCATCGATTTAAAAGATGCGTACTATTTAGTACCAATGCATCCAAGTCACAAGAAATTCTTGCGCTTTGAGTTTCAGACCCAACTGTATCAGTTTACTTGCTTACCCTTCGGCCTCGCCTCAGCCCCCTATACGTTTACCAAACTGTTGCGCCCAGTCGCAGAATCTTTACGTTCTAATGGTGTTACGTGTGTCTATTACCTGGACGATTTTCTAATTCTAGGAGATTCGGAAAAGGAATGTTATGAAAACGTTCAGAAAACCTTACAACTACTAAAAGAATTGGGGTTCCTTATTAACACAGAAAAGTGTTGTTTAACCCCCAAAACTAGATGCAAGTATCTGGGGTTTGTACTGGATACGGTTAAACTAACCTTAGAGCTACCGCCTGAAAAACGGGACCGTATTACTAAACTTATAGACTCTCTCCTTCCCCTCGAACGTTGCAAAATTAAAAAAATAGCACGGTTTTTAGGCATTCTTACTTCAGCTTGCCCAGCGGTAAAATACGGGTGGTTATACACCAAACGCTTTGAGAGGGAAAAATTTCTTGCCCTACGCCGCAACCGTGGGGACTACCATTCTTATATGAATATAACGGGAGACCTTATTGAAGACATGCTTTGGTGGCGCCAAAACATCTATTTGTCTTATAACCACCTGAAACCTGGGTCGTTCGAACTTGAGATCTTTAGCGATGCCAGTTTATCGGGTTGGGGTGCTTACTGCAAAGGTGTAAGTACGCACGGCTGGTGGACTGTATCTGATCAATCTACACACATCAATATACTGGAACTCAAGGCAATATATTTAAGTTTAATTTGCTTTGCAAGACAGTTGGAAAACTGCTGGGTCCTGATAAGAACCGATAATACTACCGCACTTGCCTGTGTGAACAAGATGGGTAGTATACAGCACAAATCACTTAATGATTTGTCCAGAAGAATTTGGAAATTTTGTGAACTTAGAAATATTTGGATTTTTGCTTCTTACATACAGTCCAATGATAATTCAGAAGCTGATAAAGCTTCGCGTGTCTTAAGATCTGATACTGAGTGGTCTCTTAACTTTGAAATTTACAATATTATAATAGGCAATTTTGGAACTCCAGATATTGATATGTTTGCATCATACTTAAATAAAAAATGTAGTCGCTACGTTTCATGGTATACAGACCCAGCCGCAGAGGCAGTTGACGCCTTTACTATAAACTGGGGTGCATTTACCTTTTATGCGTTCCCCCCTTTTGCTTTAGTGCTTAGAACGCTTCAAAAAATCGCGATGGACAAAGCCACAGGTATTTTAGTAGTACCATATTGGAAATCGCAATCATGGTACCCCTTATTCATGAAGATGATTGTGGGCCAACCATTATTTTTTGGACCAAATAAAAATCTATTGTCTTGTCCTTACAGCAACGCGGATCACCCTCTGAGTCAGGACCTTATCCTGGTAGCAGCTCTGTTATCCGGCAAGCATTTCGGATAAAAAAGATACCGGAGGAAGCCATAGACACAATGCTACACTCTCTGGCCCCCTCTACAATTAAACAATATAATACTAGTCTGAAACTCTGGTGGCAATTCTGCCAAAAGCAGGGTGTCTCACCTTTCTCGGGTTCGGTTCCAGAGGTCCTTAAGTTTTTCCAATCTTTACTAAACTCAACTAAAAATATGTATGGTACCTTTAATGCTCATAGAGCTGCGATTTCACTAATTACCCCAACAGATCTCGGGAATAATCCGCAAATCAAACGTTTCATGAAAGGGGTGTTCCGCAAAAGACCTCCGAAACCTAAGTACGAATCTACCTGGGATCCTCAACTTATCCTCGAGTTTCTGGAGAAAAGTGAGGACCCTAGCTTAAAAATGCTCTCACAAAAGCTGTTGACGTTATTAGCCTTAGCGACAGGCCAAAGAATTCAAACTCTTTCACTAATAAAGTGTGCCAATATAAAAACTACTGAGGTTGGAATAAAAATCCTTATTCCTGATCTGATAAAAACCTCCGGAATCAACAGAAAACAGCCATGTCTAGAAATCCCATATTTTAGCCAAAAACCTAATTTATGTGTGGCATCGTTGATTAAGCATTACGTGAACATCACTAAAGAATTTAGAACTTCTAGTAATGACTCTTTCTTCTTGACTTACAAGCCCCCTAATGGCCCTGCGACAAAACAAACGCTAAGCCGCTGGATTAAGGACACTCTTAGGGCAGCTGGTGTGAACACCAGCATCTTCAAGGCTCATTCAACCAGACACGCGTCTACGTCTGCAGCCTGGAGAAAAGGAATATCTTACGATGTTATACGTACATCAGCTGGTTGGAGTGGAGAATCCTCAACATTTGCGCAGTTTTATAATAGACCATTATTAGAAACTAACTCATTTTTAGAAACCGTGTTTCAAAATGACAGGCTAGAGTCTAGACAGTAAATGATTTCATTTCCTCTAGTTTCTCAATTTAGAATAATATTTTTGTTTTTTTAAGTCCGTTCCTTTCTATATTTACCGTTTATATTTACAATAAAGCTGATAAACACCATAAAGAACATGCTTTACATAATATCTCCAAACATCTACATTGTTAATTATGTGATATTGAGGAATGGACGCCGAAATATAATTAGAAAATCAAATGAACTTACCTGAAGTTCGATTTTAATTATATGAGGCGTCCATTCCGAAAATATCACATCCCACCCTACCCTACCCAGAGGAGTAAAACATGTTATCTTTAAACTAATGACGACAAACCCACCGTGCCACGGACGAGTAGCGGGGAGACCACAGGGCCGGAGTGAACTTTTTCTTCTTTAAAACTTGTGGGCAGAAGTGCAGGATTGCACGTACTACATTGTTAATTATGTGATATTTTCGGAATGGACGCCTCATATAATTAAAATCGAACTTCAGGTAAGTTCATTTGATTTTCTAATTATACACGCTTATGGATCAGATACATTGGGTAATTAATTCTAAAAATTACAGCCCTCTATCTATTTTAGTTTGTTCAGGAGGATTTTTGAAACTTAGATTTTACGTTGTTTATCGGTGGTTGAATGTTATTATTTCGCTTCATGTTCGATTACGAGCAAAGCAGTTGGGATACAAATTATTATTATACACGTTTATGGGTCAGATACATTGGGTAATTAATTCTAAAAAGTACAGCCCTCTATCTATTTTAGTTTGTTCAGGAGGATTTTTGAAACTTAGATTTTACGTTGTTTATCGGTGGTTGAATGTTATTATTTCGCTTCCTGTGCGATTACGAGCAATGTAGTTGGGATACAAATTATTATTATACACATTTATGGGTCAGATACATTGGGTAATTAATTCTAAATAGTACAGCCCTCTATCTATTTTAGTTTGTTCAGGAGGATTTTTGAAACTTAGATTTTACGTTGTTTATCGGTGGTTGAATGTTATTATTTCGCTTCATGTGCGATTACGAGCAAAGTAGTTGGGATACAAATTATTATTATACACGTTTATGGGTCAGATACATTTAGTAATTAATTCTAAAAAGTACAGCCCTCTATCTATTTTATTCTGTTCAGGAGGATTTTTGAAACTTAGATTTTACGTTGTTTATCGGTGGTTGAATGTTATTATTTCGCTTCATGTGCGATTACGAGCAAAGTAGTTGGGATACAAATTATTATTATACACGTTTATGGGTCAGATACATTGGGTAATTAATTCTAAAAAGTACAGCCCTCTATCTATTTTAGTCTGTTCAGGAGGATTTTTGAAACTTAGATTTTACGTTGTTTATCGGTGGTTGAATGTTATTATTTCGCTTCATGTGCGATTACGAGCAAAGTAGTTGGGATACAAATTATTATTATACACGTTTATGGGTCAGATACATTGGGTAATTAATTCTAAAAAGTACAGCCCTCTATCTATTTTAGTTTGTTCAGGGGGATTTTTGAAACTTAGATTTTACGTTGTTTATCGGTGGTTGAATGTTATTATTTCGCTTCATGTGCGATTACGAGCAAAGTAGTTGAGATACAAATTATTACTATACACGTTTATAGATCAGATACATTGGGTAATTAATTCTAAAAAGTACAGCCCTCTATCTATTTTAGTTTGTTCAGGAGGATTTTTGAAACTTAGATTTTACGTTGTTTATCGGTGGTTGAATCTTATTATTTCGCTTCATTTGCGATTACGAGCAAAGTAGTTGGGATACAAATTATTATTATACACGTTTATGGATCAGATACATTGGGTAATTAATTCTAAAAAGTACAGCCCTCTATCTATTTTAGTTTGTTCAGGACGATTTTTGAAACTTAGATTTTACGTTGTTTATCGGTGGTTGAATGTTATTATTTCCCTTCATGTGCGATTACGAGCAAAGTAGTTGTGATACAAATTATTATTATACACGTTTATAGATCAGATACATTGTGTAATTAATTGTAAAAAGTACAGCCCTCTATCTATTTTAGTCTGTTCAGGAGGATTTTTGAAACTTAGATTTTACGTTGTTTATCGGTGGTTGAATGTTATTATTTCGCTTCATGTGCGATTACGAGCAAAGTAGTTGGGATACAAATTATTATTATACACGTTTATGGGTCAGATACATTGGGTAATTAATTCTAAAAAGTACAGCCCTCTATCTATTTTAGTTTGTTCAGGGGGATTTTTGAAACTTAGATTTTACGTTGTTTATCGGTGGTTGAATGTTATTATTTCGCTTCATGTGCGATTACGAGCAAAGTAGTTGAGATACAAATTATTATTATACACGTTTATAGATCAGATACATTGGGTAATTAATTCTAAAAAGTACAGCCCTCTATCTATTTTAGTTTGTTCAGGAGGATTTTTGAAACTTAGATTTTACGTTGTTTATCGGTGGTTGAATGTTATTATTTCGCTTCATTTGCGATTACGAGCAAAGTAGTTGGGATACAAATTATTATTATACACGTTTATGGATCAGATACATTGGGTAATTAATTCTAAAAAGTACAGCCCTCTATCTATTTTAGTTTGTTCAGGACGATTTTTGAAACTTAGATTTTACGTTGTTTATCGGTGGTTGAATGTTATTATTTCCCTTCATGTGCGATTACGAGCAAAGTAGTTGTGATACAAATTATTATTATACACGTTTATAGATCAGATACATTGTGTAATTAATTGTAAAAAGTACAGCCCTCTATCTATTTTAGTTTGTTCAGGAGGATTTTTGAAACTTAGATTTTACGTTGTTTATCGGTGGTTGAATGTTATTATTTCGCTTCATGTGCGATTACGAGCAAAGTAGTTGAGATACAAATTATTATTATACACGTTTATAGATCAGATACATTGGGTAATTAATTCTGAAAAGTACAGCCCTCTATCTATTTTAGTCTGTTCTGGAGGATTTTTGAAACTTAGATTTTACGTTGTTTATCGGTGGTTGAATGTTATTATTTCGCTTCATGTGCGATTACGAGCAAAGTAGTTGAGATACAAATTATTATTATACACGTTTATAGATCAGATACATTGTGTAATTAATTCTAAAAAGTACAGCCCTCTATCTATTTTAGTTTGTTCAGGAGGATTTTTGAAACTTAGATTTTACGTTGTTTATCGGTGGTTGAATGTTATTATTTCGCTTCATGTGCGATTACGAGCAAAGTAGTTGAGATACAAATTATTATTATACACGTTTATAGATCAGATACATTGGGTAATTAATTCTGAAAAGTACAGCCCTCTATCTATTTTAGTCTGTTCTGGAGGATTTTTGAAACTTAGATTTTACGTTGTTTATCGGGGGTTGAATGTTATTATTTCGCTTCATGTGCGATTACGAGCAAAGTAGTTGAGATACAAATTATTATTATACACATTTATGGGTCAGATACATTGGGTAATTAATTCTAAAAAGTACAGCCCTCTATCTATTTTAGTTTGTTCAGGAGGATTTTTGAAACTTATATTTTACGTTGTTTATCGGTGGTTGAATGTTATTATTTCGCTTCATGTTCGATTACGAGCAAAGCAGTTGGGATACAAATTATTATTATACACGTTTATGGGTCAGATACATTGGGTAATTAATTCTAAAAAGTACAGCCCTCTATCTATTTTAGTTTGTTCAGGAGGATTTTTGAAACTTAGATTTTACGTTGTTTATCGGTGGTTGAATGTTATTATTTCGCTTCCTGTGCGATTACGAGCAATGTAGTTGGGATACAAATTATTATTATACACATTTATGGGTCAGATACATTGGGTAATTAATTCTAAAAAGTACAGCCCTCTATCTATTTTAGTCTGTTCAGGAGGATTTTTGAAACTTAGATTTTACGTTGTTTATCGGTGGTTGAATGTTATTATTTCGCTTCATGTGCGATTACGAGCAAAGTAGTTGAGATCCAAATTATTATTATACACGTTTATAGATCAGATACATTGGGTAATTAATTCTGAAAAGTACAGCCCTCTATCTATTTTAGTCTGTTCAGGAGGATTTTTGAAACTTAGATTTTACGTTGTTTATCGGTGGTTGAATGTTATTATTTCGCTTCATATGCGATTACGAGCAAAGCTGTTGGGATACAAATTATTATTATACACGTTTATGGGTCAGATACATTGGGTAATTAATTCTAAAAAGTACAGCCCTCTATCTATTTTAGTTTGTTCAGGAGGATTTTTGAAACTTAGATTTTACGTTGTTTATCGGTGGTTGAATGTTATTATTTCGCTTCCTGTGCGATTACGAGCAATGTAGTTGGGATACAAATTATTATTATACACATTTATGGGTCAGATACATTGGGTAATTAATTCTAAAAACTACAGCCCTCTATCTATTTTAGTTTGCTCAGGAGGATTTTTGAAACTTAGATTTTACGTTGTTTATCGGTGGTTGAATGTTATTATTTCGCTTCATGTGCGATTACGAGCAAAGTAGTTGGGATACAAATTATTATTATACACGTTTATGGGTCAGATACATTGGGTAATTAATTCTAAAAAGTACAGCCCTCTATCTATTTTAGTCTGTTCAGGAGGATTTTTGAAACTTAGATTTTACGTTGTTTATCGGTGGTTGAATGTTATTATTTCGCTTCCTTTGCGATTACGAGCAATGTAGTTGGGGTACAAATTATTATTATACACCTTTATGGGTCAGATACATTGGGTAATTAATTCTAAAAAGTACAGCCCTCTATCTATTTTAGTTTGTTCAGGAGGATTTTTGAAACTTAGATTTTACGTTGTTTATCGGTGGTTGAATGTTATTATTTCGCTTCCTGTGCGATTACGAGCAATGTAGTTGGGGTACAAATTATTATTATACACCTTTATGGGTCAGATACATTGGGTAATTAATTCTAAAAAGTACAGCCCTCTATCTATTTTAGTTTGTTCAGGAGGATTTTTGAAACTTAGATTTTACGTTGTTTATCGGTGGTTGAATGTTATTATTTCGCTTCCTGTGCGATTACGAGCAATGTAGTTGGGATACAAATTATTATTATACACATTTATGGGTCAGATACATTGGGTAATTAATTCTAAAAACTACAGCCCTCTATCTATTTTAGTTTGCTCAGGAGGATTTTTGAAACTTAGATTTTACGTTGTTTATCGGTGGTTGAATGTTATTATTTCGCTTCATGTGCGATTACGAGCAAAGCAGTTGGGATACAAATTATTATTATACACGTTTATGGGTCAGATACATTGGGTAATTAATTCTAAAAAGTACAGCCCTCTATCTATTTTAGTTTGTTCAGGAGGATTTTTGAAACTTAGATTTTACGTTGTTTATCGGTGGTTTAATGTTATTATTTCGCTTCCTGTGCGATTACGAGCAATGTAGTTGGGATACAAATTATTATTATACACATTTATGGGTCAGATACATTGGGTAATTAATTCTAAAAACTACAGCCCTCTATCTATTTTAGTTTGCTCAGGAGGATTTTTGAAACTTAGATTTTACGTTGTTTATCGGTGGTTGAATGTTATTATTTCGCTTCATGTGCGATTACGAGCAAAGTAGTTGGGATACAAATTATTATTATACACGTTTATGGGTCAGATACATTGGGTAATTAATTCTAAAAAGTACAGCCCTCTATCTATTTTAGTCTGTTCAGGAGGATTTTTGAAACTTAGATTTTACGTTGTTTATCGGTGGTTGAATGTTATTATTTCGCTTCATATGCGATTACGAGCAAAGCTGTTGGGATACAAATTATTATTATACACGTTTATGGGTCAGATACATTGGGTAATTAATTCTACAAAGTACAGCCCTCTATCTATTTTAGTTTGTTCAGGAGGATTTTTGAAACTTAGATTTTACGTTGTTTATCGGTGGTTGAATGTTATTATTTCGCTTCATGTGCGATTACGAGCAAAGTAGTTGAGATACAAATTATTATTATACACGTTTATAGATCAGATACATTGGGTAATTAATTTTGAAAAGTACAGCCCTCTATCTATTTTAGTTTGTTCAGGAGGATTTTTGAAACTTAGATTTTACGTTGTTTATCGGTGGTTGAATGTTATTATTTCGCTTCATATGCGATTACGAGCAAAGCTGTTGGGATACAAATTATTATTATACACGTTTATGGGTCAGATACATTGGGTAATTAATTCTAAAAAGTGCAGCCCTCTATCTATTTTAGTTTGTTCAGGAGGATTTTTGAAACTTAGATTTTACGTTGTTTATCGGTGGTTGAATGTTATTATTTCGCTTCCTGTGCGATTACGAGCAATGTAGTTGGGGTACAAATTATTATTATACACCTTTATGGGTCAGATACATTGGGTAATTAATTCTAAAAAGTACAGCCCTCTATCTATTTTAGTTTGTTTAGGAGGATTTTTGAAACTTATATTTTACGTTGTTTATCGGTGGTTGAATGTTATTATTTCGCTTCTTGTGCGATTACGAGCAATGCAGTTGGGATACAAATTATTATTATACACATTTATGGGTCAGATACATTGGGTAATTAATTCTAAAAAGTACAGCCCTCTATCTATTTTAGTTTGTTCAGGAGGATTTTTGAAACTTAGATTTTACGTTGTTTATCGGTGGTTGAATGTTATTATTTCGCTTCATGTTCGATTACGAGCAAAGCAGTTGGGATACAAATTATTATTATACACGTTTATGGGTCAGATACATTGGGTAATTAATTCTAAAAAGTACAGCCCTCTATCTATTTTAGTTTGTTCAGGAGGATTTTTGAAACTTAGATTTTACGTTGTTTATCGGTGGTTGAATGTTATTATTTCGCTTCCTGTGCGATTACGAGCAATGCAGTTGGGATACAAATTATTATTATACACGTTTATGGATCAGATACATTGGGTAATTAATTCTAAAAAGTACAGCCCTCTATCTATTTTAGTTTGTTCAGGACGATTTTTGAAACTTAGATTTTACGTTGTTTATCGGTGGTTGAATGTTATTATTTCCCTTCATGTGCGATTACGAGCAAAGTAGTTGTGATACAAATTATTATTATACACGTTTATAGATCAGATACATTGTGTAATTAATTGTAAAAAGTACAGCCCTCTATCTATTTTAGTTTGTTCAGGAGGATTTTTGAAACTTAGATTTTACGTTGTTTATCGGTGGTTGAATGTTATTATTTCGCTTCATGTGCGATTACGAGCAAAGTAGTTGAGATACAAATTATTATTATACACGTTTATAGATCAGATACATTGTGTAATTAATTCTAAAAAGTACAGCCTTCTATCTATTTTAGTTTGTTCAGGAGGATTTTTGAAACTTAGATTTTACGTTGTTTATCGGTGGTTGAATGTTATTATTTCGCTTCATGTGCGATTACGAGCAAAGTAGTTGAGATACAAATTATTATGATACACGTTTATAGATCAGATACATTGGGTAATTAATTCTGAAAAGTACAGCCCTCTATCTATTTTAGTTTGTTCTGGAGGATTTTTGAAACTTAGATTTTACGTTGTTTATCGGTGGTTGAATGTTATTATTTCGCTTCATGTTCGATTACGAGCAAAGCAGTTGGGATACAAATTATTATTATACACGTTTATGGGTCAGATACATTGGGTAATTAATTCTAAAAAGTACAGCCCTCTATCTATTTTAGTTTGTTCAGGAGGATTTTTGAAACTTAGATTTTACGTTGTTTATCGGTGGTTGAATGTTATTATTTCGCTTCCTGTGCGATTACGAGCAATGTAGTTGGGATACAAATTATTATTATACACATTTGTGGGTCAGATACATTGGGTAATTAATTCTAAAAAGTACAGCCCTCTATCTATTTTAGTTTGTTCAGGAGGATTTTTGAAACTTAGATTTTACGTTGTTTATCGGTGGTTGAATGTTATTATTTCGCTTCATGTGCGATTACGAGCAAAGTAGTTGAGATACAAATTATTATTATACACGTTTATAGATCAGATACATTGGGTAATTAATTCTGAAAAGTACAGCCCTCTATCTATTTTAGTTTGTTCAGGAGGATTTTTGAAACTTAGATTTTACGTTGTTTATCGGTGGTTGAATGTTATTATTTCGCTTCATTTGCGATTACGAGCAAAGTAGTTGGGATACAAATTATTATTATACACGTTTATGGATCAGATACATTGGGTAATTAATTCTAAAAAGTACAGCCCTCTATCTATTTTAGTTTGTTCAGGACGATTTTTGAAACTTAGATTTTACGTTGTTTATCGGTGGTTGAATGTTATTATTTCCCTTCATGTGCGATTACGAGCAAAGTAGTTGTGATACAAATTATTATTATACACGTTTATAGATCAGATACATTGTGTAATTAATTGTAAAAAGTACAGCCCTCTATCTATTTTAGTTTGTTCAGGAGGATTTTTGAAACTTAGATTTTACGTTGTTTATCGGTGGTTGAATGTTATTATTTCGCTTCATGTGCGATTACGAGCAAAGTAGTTGAGATACAAATTATTATTATACACGTTTATAGATCAGATACATTGGGTAATTAATTCTGAAAAGTACAGCCCTCTATCTATTTTAGTCTGTTCTGGAGGATTTTTGAAACTTAGATTTTACGTTGTTTATCGGTGGTTGAATGTTATTATTTCGCTTCCTGTGCGATTACGAGCAATGTAGTTGGGATACAAATTATTACTATACACATTTATGGGTCAGATACATTGGGTAATTAATTCTAAAAAGTACAGCCCTCTATCTATTTTAGTTTGTTCAGGAGGATTTTTGAAACTTAGATTTTACGTTGTTTATCGGTGGTTGAATGTTATTATTTCGCTTAATGTGCGATTACGAGCAAAGTAGTTGGGATACAAATTATTATTATACACGTTTATGGGTCAGATACATTGGGTAATTAATTCTAAAAAGTACAGCCCTCTATCTATTTTAGTCTGTTCAGGAGGATTTTTGAAACTTAGATTTTACGTTGTTTATCGGTGGTTGAATGTTATTATTTCGCTTCATGTGCGATTACGAGCAAAGCAGTTGGGATACAAATTATTATTATACACGTTTATGGGTCAGATACATTGGGTAATTAATTCTAAAAAGTACAGCCCTCTATCTATTTTAGTTTGTTCAGGAGGATTTTTGAAACTTAGATTTTACGTTGATTATCGGTGGTTGAATGTTATTATTTCGCTTCCTGTGCGATTACGAGCAATGTAGTTGGGATACAAATTATTATTATACACATTTATGGGTCAGATACATTGGGTAATTAATTCTAAAAACTACAGCCCTCTATCTATTTTAGTTTGCTCAGGAAGATTTTTGAAACTTAGATTTTACGTTGTTTATCGGTGGTTGAATGTTATTATTTCGCTTCATGTGCGATTACGAGCAAAGCAGTTGGGATACAAATTATTATTATACACGTTTATGGGTCAGATACATTGGGTAATTAATTCTAAAAAGTACAGCCCTCTATCTATTTTAGTTTGTTCAGGAGGATTTTTGAAACTTAGATTTTACGTTGTTTATCGGTGGTTGAATGTTATTATTTCGCTTCCTGTGCGATTACGAGCAATGTAGTTGGGATACAAATTATTATTATACACATTTATGGGTCAGATACATTGGGTAATTAATTCTAAAAACTACAGCCCTCTATCTATTTTAGTTTGCTCAGGAGAATTTTTGAAACTTAGATTTTACGTTGTTTATCGGTGGTTGAATGTTATTATTTCGCTTCATGTGCGATTACGAGCAAAGTAGTTGGGATACAAATTATTATTATACACGTTTATGGGTCAGATACATTGGGTAATTAATTCTAAAAAGTACAGCCCTCTATCTATTTTAGTCTGTTCAGGAGGATTTTTGAAACTTAGATTTTACGTTGTTTATCGGTGGTTGAATGTTATTATTTCGCTTCATATGCGATTACGAGCAAAGCTGTTGGGATACAAATTATTATTATACACGTTTATGGGTCAGATACATTGGGTAATTAATTCTAAAAAGTACAGCCCTCTATCTATTTTAGTTTGTTCAGGAGGATTTTTGAAACTTAGATTTTACGTTGTTTATCGGTGGTTGAATGTTATTATTTCGCTTCCTGTGCGATTACGAGCAATGTAGTTGGGGTACAAATTATTATTATACACCTTTATGGGTCAGATACATTGGGTAATTAATTCTAAAAAGTACAGCCCTCTATCTATTTTAGTTTGTTTAGGAGGATTTTTGAAACTTATATTTTACGTTGTTTATCGGTGGTTGAATGTTATTATTTCGCTTCCTGTGCGATTACGAGCAATGCAGTTGGGATACAAATTATTATTATACACATTTATGGGTCAGATACATTGGGTAATTAATTCTAAAAAGTACAGCCCTCTATCTATTTTAGTTTGTTCAGGAGGATTTTTGAAACTTAGATTTTACGTTGTTTATCGGTGGTTGAATGTTATTATTTCGCTTCATGTTCGACTACGAGCAAAGCAGTTGGGATACAAATTATTATTATACACGTTTATGGGTCAGATACATTGGGTAATTAATTCTAAAAAGTACAGCCCTCTATCTATTTTAGTTTGTTCAGGAGGATTTTTGAAACTTAGATTTTACGTTGTTTATCGGTGGTTGAATGTTATTATTTCGCTTCCTGTGCGATTACGTGCAATGTAGTTGGGATACAAATTATTATTATACACATTTATGGGTCAGATACATTGGGTAATTAATTCTAAAAAGTACAGCCCTCTATCTATTTTAGTTTGTTCAGGAGGATTTTTGAAACTTAGATTTTACGTTGTTTATCGGTGGTTGAATGTTATTATTTCGCTTCATGTGCGATTACGAGCAAAGTAGTTGAGATACAAATTATTATTATACACGTTTATAGATCAGATACATTGGGTAATTAATTCTGAAAAGTACAGCCCTCTATCTATTTTAGTTTGTTCAGGAGGATTTTTGAAACTTAGATTTTACGTTGTTTATCGGTGGTTGAATGTTATTATTTCGCTTCATTTGTGATTACGAGCAAAGTAGTTGGGATACAAATTATTATTATACACGTTTATGGATCAGATACATTGGGTAATTAATTCAAAAAAGTACAGCCCTCTATCTATTTTAGTTTGTTCAGGACGATTTTTGAAACTTAGATTTTACGTTGTTTATCGGTGGTTGAATGTTATTATTTCCCTTCATGTGCGATTACGAGCAAGGTAGTTGTGATACACATTATTATTATACACGTTTATAGATCAGATACATTGTGTAATTAATTGTAAAAAGTACAGCCCTCTATCTATTTTAGTTTGTTCAGGAGGATTTTTGAAACTTAGATTTTACGTTGTTTATCGGTGGTTGAATGTTATTATTTCGCTTCATGTGCGATTACGAGCAAAGTAGTTGAGATACAAATTATTATTATACACGTTTATAGATCAGATACATTGGGTAATTAATTCTGAAAAGTACAGCCCTCTATCTATTTTAGTTTGTTCTGGAGGATTTTTGAAACTTAGATTTTACGTTGTTTATCGGTGGTTGAATGTTATTATTTCGCTTCCTGTGCGATTACGAGCAATGTAGTTGGGATACAAATTATTATTATACACATTTATGGGTCAGATACATTGGGTAATTAATTCTAAAAAGTACAGCCCTCTATCTATTTTAGTTTGTTCAGGGGGATTTTTGAAACTTAGATTTTACGTTGTTTATCGGTGGTTGAATGTTATTATTTCGCTTAATGTGCGATTACGAGCAAAGTAGTTGGGATACAAATTATTATTATACACGTTTATGGGTCAGATACATTGGGTAATTAATTCTAAAAAGTACAGCCCTCTATCTATTTTAGTCTGTTCAGGAGGATTTTTGAAACTTAGATTTTACGTTGTTTATCGGTGGTTGAATGTTATTATTTCGCTTCATGTGCGATTACGAGCAAAGCAGTTGGGATACAAATTATTATTATACACGTTTATGGGTCAGATACATTGGGTAATTAATTCTAAAAAGTACAGCCCTCTATCTATTTTAGTTTGTTCAGGAGGATTTTTGAAACTTAGATTTTACGTTGTTTATCGGTGGTTGAATGTTATTATTTCGCTTCCTGTGCGATTACGAGCAATGTAGTTGGGATACAAATTATTATTATACACATTTATGGGTCAGATACATTGGGTAATTAATTCTAAAAAGTACAGCCCTCTATCTATTTTAGTTTGCTCAGGAGGATTTTTGAAACTTAGATTTTACGTTGTTTATCGGTGGTTGAATGTTATTATTTTGCTTCATGTGCGATTACGAGCAAAGTAGTTGGGATACAAATTATTATTATACACGTTTATGGGTCAGATACATTGGGTAATTAATTCTAAAAAGTACAGCCCTCTATCTATTTTAGTTTGTTCAGGAGGATTTTTGAAACTTAGATTTTACGTTGTTTATCGGTGGTTGAATGTTATTATTTCGCTTCATGTTCGATTACGAGCAAAGCAGTTGGGATACAAATTATTATTATACACGTTTATGGGTCAGATACATTAGGTAATTAATTCTAAAAAGTACAGCCCTCTATCTATTTTAGTTTGTTCAGGAGGATTTTTGAAACTTAGATTTTACGTTGTTTATCGGTGGTTGAATGTTATTATTTCGCTTCCTGTGGGATTACGAGCAATGTAGTTGGGATACAAATTATTATTATACACATTTATGGGTCAGATACATTGGGTAATTAATTCTAAAAAGTACAGCCCTCTATCTATTTTAGTTTGTTCAGGAGGATTTTTGAAACTTAGATTTTACATTGTTTATCGGTGGTTGAATGTTATTATTTCGCTTCATGTGCGATTACGAGCAAAGTAGTTGAGATACAAATTATTATTATACATGTTTATAGATCAGATACATTGTGTAATTAATTGTAAAAAGTACAGCCCTCTATCTATTTTAGTTTGTTCAGGAGGATTTTTGAAACTTAGATTTTACGTTGTTTATCGGTGGTTCAATGTTATTATTTCGCTTCATGTGCGATTACGAGCAAAGTAGTTGAGATACAAATTATTATTATACACGTTTATAGATCAGATACATTGGGTAATTAATTCTGAAAAGTACAGCCCTCTATCTATTTTAGTCTGTTCTGGAGGATTTTTGAAACTTAGATTTTACGTTGTTTATCGGTGGTTGAATGTTATTATTTCGCTTCCTGTGCGATTACGAGCAATGTAGTTGGGATACAAATTATTATTATACACATGTATGGGTCAGATACATTGGGTAATTAATTCTAAAAAGTACAGCCCTCTATCTATTTTAGTTTGTTTAGGAGGATTTTTGAAACTTATATTTTACGTTGTTTATCGGTGGTTGAATGTTATTATTTCGCTTCATGTTCGATTACGAGCAAAGCAGTTGGGATACAAATTATTATTATACACGTTTATGGGTCAGATACATTGGGTAATTAATTCTAAAAAGTACAGCCCTCTATCTATTTTAGTTTGTTCAGGAGGATTTTTGAAACTTATATTTTACGTTGTTTATCGGTGGTTGAATGTTATTATTTCGCTTCCTGTGCGATTACGAGCAATGCAGTTGGGATACAAATTATTATTATACACATTTATGGGTCAGATACATTGGGTAATTAATTCTAAAAAGTACAGCCCTCTATCTATTTTAGTTTGTTCAGGAGGATTTTTGAAACTTAGATTTTACGTTGTTTATCGGTGGTTGAATGTTATTATTTCGCTTCATGTTCGATTACGAGCAAAGCAGTTGGGATACAAATTATTATTATACACGTTTATGGGTCAGATACATTGGGTAATTAATTCTAAAAAGTACAGCCCTCTATCTATTTTAGTTTGTTCAGGAGGATTTTTGAAACTTAGATTTTACGTTGTTTATCGGTGGTTGAATGTTATTATTTCGCTTCCTGTGCGATTACGTGCAATGTAGTTGGGATACAAATTATTATTATACACATTTATGGGTCAGATACATTGGGTAATTAATTCTAAAAAGTACAGCCCTCTATCTATTTTAGTTTGTTCAGGAGGATTTTTGAAACTTAGATTTTACGTTGTTTATCGGTGGTTGAATGTTATTATTTCGCTTCATGTGCGATTACGAGCAATGTAGTTGGGATACAAATTATTATTATACACATTTATGGGTCAGATACATTGGGTAATTAATTCTAAAAAGTACAGCCCTCTATCTATTTTAGTTTGTTCAGGAGGATTTTTGAAACTTAGATTTTACGTTGTTTATCGGTGGTTGAATGTTATTATTTCGCTTCATGTGCGATTACGAGCAAAGTAGTTGAGATACAAATTATTATTATACACGTTTATAGATCAGATACATTGGGTAATTAATTCTGAAAAGTACAGCCCTCTATCTATTTTAGTTTGTTCAGGAGGATTTTTGAAACTTAGATTTTACGTTGTTTATCGGTGGTTGAATGTTATTATTTCGCTTCATTTGTGATTACGAGCAAAGTAGTTGGGATACAAATTATTATTATACACGTTTATGGATCAGATACATTGGGTAATTAATTCAAAAAAGTACAGCCCTCTATCTATTTTAGTTTGTTCAGGACGATTTTTGAAACTTAGATTTTACGTTGTTTATCGGTGGTTGAATGTTATTATTTCCCTTCATGTGCGATTACGAGCAAGGTAGTTGTGATACACATTATTATTATACACGTTTATAGATCAGATACATTGTGTAATTAATTGTAAAAAGTACAGCCCTCTATCTATTTTAGTTTGTTCAGGAGGATTTTTGAAACTTAGATTTTACGTTGTTTATCGGTGGTTGAATGTTATTATTTCGCTTCATGTGCGATTACGAGCAAAGTAGTTGAGATACAAATTATTATTATACACGTTTATAGATCAGATACATTGGGTAATTAATTCTGAAAAGTACAGCCCTCTATCTATTTTAGTTTGTTCTGGAGGATTTTTGAAACTTAGATTTTACGTTGTTTATCGGTGGTTGAATGTTATTATTTCGCTTCCTGTGCGATTACGAGCAATGTAGTTGGGATACAAATTATTATTATACACATTTATGGGTCAGATACATTGGGTAATTAATTCTAAAAAGTACAGCCCTCTATCTATTTTAGTTTGTTCAGGGGGATTTTTGAAACTTAGATTTTACGTTGTTTATCGGTGGTTGAATGTTATTATTTCGCTTAATGTGCGATTACGAGCAAAGTAGTTGGGATACAAATTATTATTATACACGTTTATGGGTCAGATACATTGGGTAATTAATTCTAAAAAGTACAGCCCTCTATCTATTTTAGTCTGTTCAGGAGGATTTTTGAAACTTAGATTTTACGTTGTTTATCGGTGGTTGAATGTTATTATTTCGCTTCATGTGCGATTACGAGCAAAGCAGTTGGGATACAAATTATTATTATACACGTTTATGGGTCAGATACATAGGGTAATTAATTCTAAAAAGTACAGCCCTCTATCTATTTTAGTTTGTTCAGGAGGATTTTTGAAACTTAGATTTTACGTTGTTTATCGGTGGTTGAATGTTATTATTTCGCTTCCTGTGCGATTACGAGCAATGTAGTTGGGATACAAATTATTATTATACACATTTATGGGTCAGATACATTGGGTAATTAATTCTAAAAAGTACAGCCCTCTATCTATTTTAGTTTGCTCAGGAGGATTTTTGAAACTTAGATTTTACGTTGTTTATCGGTGGTTGAATGTTATTATTTTGCTTCATGTGCGATTACGAGCAAAGTAGTTGGGATACAAATTATTATTATACACGTTTATGGGTCAGATACATTGGGTAATTAATTCTAAAAAGTACAGCCCTCTATCTATTTTAGTTTGTTCAGGAGGATTTTTGAAACTTAGATTTTACGTTGTTTATCGGTGGTTGAATGTTATTATTTCGCTTCATGTTCGATTACGAGCAAAGCAGTTGGGATACAAATTATTATTATACACGTTTATGGGTCAGATACATTAGGTAATTAATTCTAAAAAGTACAGCCCTCTATCTATTTTAGTTTGTTCAGGAGGATTTTTGAAACTTAGATTTTACGTTGTTTATCGGTGGTTGAATGTTATTATTTCGCTTCCTGTGGGATTACGAGCAATGTAGTTGGGATACAAATTATTATTATACACATTTATGGGTCAGATACATTGGGTAATTAATTCTAAAAAGTACAGCCCTCTATCTATTTTAGTTTGTTCAGGAGGATTTTTGAAACTTAGATTTTACATTGTTTATCGGTGGTTGAATGTTATTATTTCGCTTCATGTGCGATTACGAGCAAAGTAGTTGAGATACAAATTATTATTATACATGTTTATAGATCAGATACATTGTGTAATTAATTGTAAAAAGTACAGCCCTCTATCTATTTTAGTTTGTTCAGGAGGATTTTTGAAACTTAGATTTTACGTTGTTTATCGGTGGTTCAATGTTATTATTTCGCTTCATGTGCGATTACGAGCAAAGTAGTTGAGATACAAATTATTATTATACACGTTTATAGATCAGATACATTGGGTAATTAATTCTGAAAAGTACAGCCCTCTATCTATTTTAGTCTGTTCTGGAGGATTTTTGAAACTTAGATTTTACGTTGTTTATCGGTGGTTGAATGTTATTATTTCGCTTCCTGTGCGATTACGAGCAATGTAGTTGGGATACAAATTATTATTATACACATGTATGGGTCAGATACATTGGGTAATTAATTCTAAAAAGTACAGCCCTCTATCTATTTTAGTTTGTTTAGGAGGATTTTTGAAACTTATATTTTACGTTGTTTATCGGTGGTTGAATGTTATTATTTCGCTTCATGTTCGATTACGAGCAAAGCAGTTGGGATACAAATTATTATTATACACGTTTATGGGTCAGATACATTGGGTAATTAATTCTAAAAAGTACAGCCCTCTATCTATTTTAGTTTGTTCAGGAGGATTTTTGAAACTTATATTTTACGTTGTTTATCGGTGGTTGAATGTTATTATTTCGCTTCCTGTGCGATTACGAGCAATGCAGTTGGGATACAAATTATTATTATACACATTTATGGGTCAGATACATTGGGTAATTAATTCTAAAAAGTACAGCCCTCTATCTATTTTAGTTTGTTCAGGAGGATTTTTGAAACTTAGATTTTACGTTGTTTATCGGTGGTTGAATGTTATTATTTCGCTTCATGTTCGATTACGAGCAAAGCAGTTGGGATACAAATTATTATTATACACGTTTAAGGGTCAGATACATTGGGTAATTAATTCTAAAAAGTACAGCCCTCTATCTATTTTAGTTTGTTCAGGAGGATTTTTGAAACTTAGATTTTACGTTGTTTATCGGTGGTTGAATGTTATTATTTCGCTTCCTGTGCGATTACGTGCAATGTAGTTGGGATACAAATTATTATTATACACATTTATGGGTCAGATACATTGGGTAATTAATTCTAAAAAGTACAGCCCTCTATCTATTTTAGTTTGTTCAGGAGGATTTTTGAAACTTAGATTTTACGTTGTTTATCGGTGGTTGAATGTTATTATTTCGCTTCATGTGCGATTACGAGCAAAGTAGTTGAGATACAAATTATTATTATACACGTTTATAGATCAGATACATTGGGTAATTAATTCTGAAAAGTACAGCCCTCTATCTATTTTAGTTTGTTCAGGAGGATTTTTGAAACTTAGATTTTACGTTGTTTATCGGTGGTTGAATGTTATTATTTCGCTTCATTTGTGATTACGAGCAAAGTAGTTGGGATACAAATTATTATTATACACGTTTATGGATCAGATACATTGGGTAATTAATTCAAAAAAGTACAGCCCTCTATCTATGTTAGTTTGTTCAGGACGATTTTTGAAACTTAGATTTTACGTTGTTTATCGGTGGTTGAATGTTATTATTTCCCTTCATATGCGATTACGAGCAAAGTAGTTGTGATACAAATTATTATTATACACGTTTATACATCAGATACATTGTGTAATTAATTGTAAAAAGTACAGCCCTCTATCTATTTTAGTTTGTTCAGGAGGATTTTTGAAACTTAGATTTTACGTTGTTTATCGGTGGTTGAATGTTATTATTTCGCTTCATGTGCGATTACGAGCAAAGTAGTTGAGATACAAATTATTATTATACACGTTTATAGATCAGATACATTGGGTAATTAATTCTGAAAAGTACAGCCCTCTATCTATTTTAGTTTGTTCTGGAGGATTTTTGAAACTTAGATTTTACGTTGTTTATCGGTGGTTGAATGTTATTATTTCGCTTCCTGTGCGATTACGAGCAATGTAGTTGGGATACAAATTATTATTATACACATTTATGGGTCAGATACATTGGGTAATTAATTCTAAAAAGTACAGCCCTCTATCTATTTTAGTTTGTTCAGGAGGATTTTTGAAACTTAGATTTTACGTTGTTTATCGGTGGTTGAATGTTATTATTTCGCTTAATGTGCGATTACGAGCAAAGTAGTTGGGATACAAATTATTATTATACACGTTTATGGGTCAGATACATTGGGTAATTAATTCTAAAAAGTACAGCCCTCTATCTATTTTAGTCTGTTCAGGAGGATTCTTGAAACTTAGATTTTACGTTGTTTATCGGTGGTTGAATGTTATTATTTCGCTTCATGTGCGATTACGAGCAAAGCAGTTGGGATACAAATTATTATTATACACGTTTATGGGTCAGATACATTGGGTAATTAATTCTAAAAAGTACAGCCCTCTATCTATTTTAGTTTGTTCAGGAGGATTTTTGAAACTTAGATTTTACGTTGTTTATCGGTGGTTGAATGTTATTATTTCGCTTCCTGTGCGATTACGAGCAATGTAGTTGGGATACAAATTATTATTATACACATTTATGGGTCAGATACATTGGGTAATTAATTCTAAAAAGTACAGCCCTCTATCTATTTTAGTTTGCTCAGGAGGATTTTTGAAACTTAGATTTTACGTTGTTTATCGGTGGTTGAATGTTATTATTTTGCTTCATGTGCGATTACGAGCAAAGTAGTTGGGATACAAATTATTATTATACACGTTTATGGGTCAGATACATTGGGTAATTAATTCTAAAAAGTACAGCCCTCTATCTATTTTAGTCTGTTCAGGAGGATTTTTGAAACTTAGATTTAACGTTGTTTATCGGTGGTTGAATGTTATTATTTCGCTTCATAAGCGATTACGAGCAAAGCAGTTGGGATACAAATTATTATTATACACGTTTATGGGTCAGATACATTGGGTAATTAATTCTAAAAAGTACAGCCCTCTATCTATTTTAGTTTGTTCAGGAGGATTTTTGAAACTTAGATTTTACGTTGTTTATCGGTGGTTGAATGTTATTATTTCGCTTCCTGTGCGATTACGAGCAATGTAGTTGGGGTACAAATTATTATTATACACGTTTATGGGTCAGATACATTGGGTAATTAATTCTAAAAAGTACAGCCCTCTATCTATTTTAGTTTGTTCAGGAGGATTTTTGAAACTTAGATTTTACGTTGTTTATCGGTGGTTGAATGTTATTATTTCGCTTCCTGTGCGATTACGAGCAATGTAGTTGGGATACAAATTATTATTATACACATTTATGGGTCAGATACATTGGGTAATTAATTCTAAAAAGTACAGCCCTCTATCTATTTTAGTTTGTTCAGGAGGATTTTTGAAACTTAGATTTTACGTTGTTTATCGGTGGTTGAATGTTATTATTTCGCTTCATGTTCGATTACGAGCAAAGCAGTTGGGATACAAATTATTATTATACACGTTTATGGGTCAGATACATTAGGTAATTAATTCTAAAAAGTACAGCCCTCTATCTATTTTAGTTTGTTCAGGAGGATTTTTGAAACTTAGATTTTACGTTGTTTATCGGTGGTTGAATGTTATTATTTCGCTTCCTGTGCGATTACGAGCAATGTAGTTGGGATACAAATTATTATTATACACATTTATGGGTCAGTTACATTGGGTAATTAATTCTAAAAAGTACAGCCCTCTATCTATTTTAGTTTGTTCAGGAGGATTTTTGAAACTTAGATTTTACATTGTTTATCGGTGGTTGAATGTTATTATTTCGCTTCATGTGCGATTACGAGCAAAGTAGTTGAGATACAAATTATTATTATACACGTTTATAGATCAGATACATTGTGTAATTAATTGTAAAAAGTACAGCCCTCTATCTATTTTAGTTTGTTCAGGAGGATTTTTGAAACTTAGATTTTACGTTGTTTATCGGTGGTTGAATGTTATTATTTCGCTTCATGTGCGATTACGAGCAAAGTAGTTGAGATACAAATTATTATTATACACGTTTATAGATCAGATACATTGGGTAATTAATTCTGAAAAGTACAGCCCTCTATCTATTTTAGTCTGTTCTGGAGGATTTTTGAAACTTAGATTTTACGTTGTTTATCGGTGGTTGAATGTTATTATTTCGCTTCCTGTGCGATTACGAGCAATGTAGTTGGGATACAAATTATTATTATACACATTTATGGGTCAGATACATTGGGTAATTAATTCTAAAAAGTACAGCCCTCTATCTATTTTAGTTTGTTCAGCAGGATTTTTGAAACTTAGATTTTACGTTGTTTATCGGTGGTTGAATGTTATTATTTCGCTTAATGTGCGATTACGAGCAAAGTAGTTGGGATACAAATTATTATTATACACGTTTATGGGTCAGATACATTGGGTAATTAATTCTAAAAAGTACAGCCCTCTATCTATTTTAGTCTGTTCAGGAGGATTTTTGAAACTTAGATTTTACGTTGTTTATCGGTGGTTGAATGTTATTATTTCGCTTCATGTGTGATTACGAGCAAAGCAGTTGGGATACAAATTATTATTATACACGTTTATGGGTCAGATACATTGGGTAATTAATTCTAAAAAGTACAGCCCTCTATCTATTTTAGTTTGTTCAGGAGGATTTTTGAAACTTAGATTTTACGTTGTTTATCGGTGGTTGAATGTTATTATTTCGCTTCCTGTGCGATTACGAGCAATGTAGTTGGGATACAAATTATTATTATACACATTTATGGGTCAGATACATTGGGTAATTAATTCTAAAAACTACAGCCCTCTATCTATTTTAGTTTGCTCAGGAGGATTTTTGAAACTTAGATTTTACGTTGTTTATCGGTGGTTGAATGTTATTATTTCGCTTCATGTGCGATTACGAGCAAAGTAGTTGGGATACAAATTATTATTATACACGTTTATGGGTCAGATACATTGGGTAATTAATTCTAAAAAGTACAGCCCTCTATCTATTTTAGTCTGTTCAGGAGGATTTTTGAAACTTAGATTTTACGTTGTTTATCGGTGGTTGAATGTTATTATTTCGCTTCATATGCGATTACGAGCAAAGCTGTTGGGATACAAATTATTATTATACACGTTTATGGGTCAGATACATTGGGTAATTAATTCTAAAAAGTACAGCCCTCTATCTATTTTAGTTTGTTCAGGAGGATTTTTGAAACTTAGATTTTACGTTGTTTATCGGTGGTTGAATGTTATTATTTCGCTTCCTGTGCGATTACGAGCAATGTAGTTGGGGTACAAATTATTATTATACACCTTTATGGGTCAGATACATTGGGTAATTAATTCTAAAAAGTACAGCCCTCTATCTATTTTAGTTTGTTTAGGAGGATTTTTGAAACTTATATTTTACGTTGTTTATCGGTGGTTGAATGTTATTATTTCGCTTCCTGTGCGATTACGAGCAATGCAGTTGGGATACAAATTATTATTATACACATTTATGGGTCAGATACATTGGGTAATTAATTCTAAAAAGTACAGCCCTCTATCTATTTTAGTTTGTTCAGGAGGATTTTTGAAACTTAGATTTTACGTTGTTTATCGGTGGTTGAATGTTATTATTTCGCTTCATGTGCGATTACGAGCAAAGTAGTTGAGATACAAATTATTATTATACACGTTTATAGATCAGATACATTGTGTAATTAATTCTGAAAAGTACAGCCCTCTATCTATTTTAGTTTGTTTAGGAGGATTTTTGAAACTTAGATTTTACGTTGTTTATCGGTGGTTGAATGTTATTATTTCGCTTAATGTGCGATTACGAGCAAAGTAGTTGGTATACAAATTATTATTATACACGTTTATGGGTCAGATACATTGGGTAATTAATTCTAAAAAGTACAGCCCTCTATCTATTTTAGTTTGTTCAGGAGGATTTTTGAAACTTAGATTTTACGTTGTTTATCGGTGGTTGAATGTTATTATTTCGCTTAATGTGCGATTACGAGCAAAGTAGTTGGGATACAAATTATTATTATACACGTTTATGGGTCAGATACATTGGGTAATTAATTCTAAAAAGTACAGCCCTCTATCTATTTTAGTCTGTTCAGGAGGATTTTTGAAACTTAGATTTTACGTTGTTTATCGGTGGTTGAATGTTATTATTTCGCTTCATGTGCGATTACGAGCAAAGCAGTTGGGATACAAATTATTATTATACACGTTTATGGGTCAGATAGATTGGGTAATTAATTCTAAAAAGTACAGCCCTCTATCTATTTTAGTTTGTTCAGGAGGATTTTTGAAACTTAGATTTTACGTTGTTTATCGGTGGTTGAATGTTATTATTTCGCTTCCTGTGCGATTACGAGCAATGTAGTTGGGATACAAATTATTATTATACACATTTATGGGTCAGATACATTGGGTAATTAATTCTAAAAACTACAGCCCTCTATCTATTTTAGTTTGCTCAGGAGGATTTTTGAAACTTAGATTTTACGTTGTTTATCGGTGGTTGAATGTTATTATTTCGCTTCATGTGCGATTACGAGCAAAGTAGTTGGGATACAAATTATTATTATACACGTTTATGGGTCAGATACATTGGGTAATTAATTCTAAAAAGTACAGCCCTCTATCTATTTTAGTCTGTTCAGGAGGATTTTTGAAACTTAGATTTTACGTTGTTTATCGGTGGTTGAATGTTATTATTTCGCTTCATATGCGATTACGAGCAAAGCTGTTGGGATACAAATTATTATTATACACGTTTATAGGTCAGATACATTGGGTAATTAATTCTAAAAAGTACAGCCCTCTATCTATTTTAGTTTGTTCAGGAGGATTTTTGAAACTTAGATTTTACGTTGTTTATCGGTGGTTGAATGTTATTATTTCGCTTCCTGTGCGATTACGAGCAATGTAGTTGGGGTACAAATTATTATTATACACCTTTATGGGTCAGATACATTGGGTAATTAATTCTAAAAAGTACAGCCCTCTATCTATTTTAGTTTGTTTAGGAGGATTTTTGAAACTTATATTTTACGTTGTTTATCGGTGGTTGAATGTTATTATTTCGCTTCCTGTGCGATTACGAGCAATGCAGTTGGGATACAAATTATTATTATACACATTTATGGGTCAGATACATTGGGTAATTAATTCTAAAAAGTACAGCCCTCTATCTATTTTAGTTTGTTCAGGAGGATTTTTGAAACTTAGATTTTACGTTGTTTATCGGTGGTTGAATGTTATTATTTCGCTTCATGTTCGATTACGAGCAAAGCGGTTGGGATACAAATTATTATTATACACGTTTATGGGTCAGATACATTGGGTAATTAATTCTAAAAAGTACAGCCCTCTATCTATTTTAGTTTGTTCAGGAGGATTTTTGAAACTTAGATTTTACGTTGTTTATCGGTGGTTGAATGTTATTATTTCGCTTCCTGTGCGATTACGAGCAATGTAGTTGGGATACAAATTATTATTATACACATTTATGGGTCAGATACATTGGGTAATTAATTCTAAAAAGTACAGCCCTCTATCTATTTTAGTTTGTTCAGGAGGATTTTTGAAACTTAGATTTTACGTTGTTTATCGGTGGTTGAATGTTATTATTTCGCTTCATGTGCGATTACGAGCAAAGTAGTTGAGATACAAATTATTATTATACACGTTTATAGATCAGATACATTGGGTAACTAATTCTGAAAAGTACAGCCCTCTATCTATTTTAGTTTGTTCAGGAGGATTTTTGAAACTTAGATTTTACGTTGTTTATCGGTGGTTGAATGTTATTATTTCGCTTCATTTGCGATTACGAGCAAAGTAGTTGGGATACAAATTATTATTATACACGTTTATGGATCAGATACATTGGGTAATTAAGTCTAAAAAGTACAGCCCTCTATCTATTTTAGTTTGTTCAGGACGATTTTTGAAACTTAGATTTTACGTTGTTTATCGGTGGTTGAATGTTATTATTTCCCTTCATATGCGATTACGAGCAAAGTAGTTGTGATACAAATTATTATTATACACTTTTATAGATCAGATACATTGTGTAATTAATTGTAAAAAGTACAGCCCTCTGTCTATTTTAGTTTGTTCAGGAGGATTTTTGAAACTTAGATTTTACGTTGTTTATCGGTGGTTGAATGTTATTATTTCGCTTCATGTGCGATTACGAGCAAAGTAGTTGAGATACAAATTATTATTATACACGTTTATAGATCAGATACATAGGGTAATTAATTCTGAAAAGTACAGCCCTCTATCTATTTTAGTCTGTTCTGGAGGATTTTTGAAACTTAGATTTTACGTTGTTTATCGGTGGTTGAATGTTATTATTTCGCTTCCTGTGCGATTACGAGGAATGTAGTTGGGATACAAATTATTATTATACACATTTATGGGTCAGATACATTTGGTAATTAATTCTAAAAAGTACAGCCCTCTATCTATTTTAGTTTGTTCAGGAGGATTTTTGAAACTTAGATTTTACGTTGTTTATCGGTGGTTGAATGTTATTATTTCGCTTAATGTGCGATTACGAGCAAAGTAGTTGGGATACAAATTATTATCATACACGTTTATGGGTCAGATACATTGGGTAATTAATTCTAAAAAGTACAGCCCTCTATCTATTTTAGTCTGTTCAGGAGGATTTTTGAAACTTAGATTTTACGTTGTTTATCGGTGGTTGAATGTTATTATTTCGCTTCATGCGCGATTACGAGCAAAGCAGTTGGGATACAAATTATTATTATACACGTTTATGGGTCAGATACATTGGGTAATTAATTCTAAAAAGTACAGCCCTCTATCTATTTTAGTTTGTTCAGGAGGATTTTTGAAACTTAGATTTTACGTTGTTTATCGGTGGTTGAATGTTATTATTTCGCTTCCTGTGCGATTACGAGCAATGTAGTTGGGATACAAATTATTATTATACACGTTTATGGGTCAGATACATTGGGTAATTAATTCTAAAAAGTACAACCCTCTATCTATTTTAGTCTGTTCAGGAGGATTTTTGAAACTTAGATTTTACGTTGTTTATCGGTGGTTGAATGTTATTATTTCGCTTCATATGCGATTACGAGCAAAGCTGTTGTTATACAAATTATTATTATACACGTTTATGGGTCAGATACATTGGGTAATTAATTCTAAAAAGTACAGCCCTCTATCTATTTTAGTTTGTTCAGGAGGATTTTTGAAACTTAGATTTTACGTTGTTTATCGGTGGTTGAATGTTATTATTTCGCTTCCTGTGCGATTACGAGCAATGTAGTTGGGGTACAAATTATTATTATACACCTTTATGGGTCAGATACATTGGGTAATTAATTCTAAAAAGTACAGCCCTCTATCTATTTTAGTTTGTTTAGGAGGATTTTTGAAACTTATATTTTACGTTGTTTATCGGTGGTTGAATGTTATTATTTCGCTTCCTGTGCGATTACGAGCAATGCAGTTGGGATACAAATTATTATTATACACATTTATGGGTCAGATACATTGGGTAATTAATTCTAAAAAGTACAGCCCTCTATCTATTTTAGTTTGTTCAGGAGGATTTTTGAAACTTAGATTTTACGTTGTTTATCGGTGGTTGAATGTTATTATTTCGCTTCATGTTCGATTACGAGCAAAGCAGTTGGGATACAAATTATTATTATACACGTTTATGGGTCAGATACATTGGGTAATTAATTCTAAAAAGTACAGCCCTCTATCTATTTTAGTTTGTTCAGGAGGATTTTTGAAACTTAGATTTTACGTTGTTTATCGGTGGTTGAATGTTATTATTTCGCTTCCTTTGCGATTACGAGCAATGTAGTTGGGATACAAATTATTATTATACACATTTATGGGTCAGATACATTGGGTAATTAATTCTAAAAAGTACAGCCCTCTATCTATTTTAGTTTGTTCAGGAGGATTTTTGAAACTTAGATTTTACGTTGTTTATCGGTGGTTGAATGTTATTATTTCGCTTCATGTGCGATTACGAGCAAAGTAGTTGAGATACAAATTATTATTATACACGTTTATAGATCAGATACATTGGGTAATTAATTCTGAAAAGTACAGCCCTCTATCTATTTTAGTTTGTTCAGGAGGATTTTTGAAACTTAGATTTTACGTTGTTTATCGGTGGTTGAATGTTATTATTTCGCTTCATTTGCGATTACGAGCAAAGTAGTTGGTATACAAATTATTATTATACACGTTTATGGATCAGATACATTGGGTAATTAATTCTAAAAAGTATAGCCCTCTATCTATTTTAGTTTGTTCAGGACGATTTTTGAAACTTAGATTTTACGTTGTTTATCGGTAGTTGAATGTTATTATTTCCCTTCATGTGCGATTACGAGCAAAGTAGTTGTGATACAAATTATTATTATACACGTTTATAGATCAGATACATTGTGTAATTAATTGTAAAAAGTACAGCCCTCTATCTATTTTAGTTTGTTCAGGAGGATTTTTGAAACTTAGATTTTACGTTGTTTATCGGTGGTTGAATGTTATTATTTCGCTTCATGTGCGATTACGAGCAAAGTAGTTGAGATACAAATTATTATTATACACGTTTATAGATCAGATACATTGGGTAATTAATTCTGAAAAGTACAGCCCTCTATCTATTTTAGTCTGTTCTGGAGGATTTTTGAAACTTAGATTTTACGTTGTTTATCGGTGGTTGAATGTTATTATTTCGCTTCCTGTGCGATTACGAGCAATGTAGTTGGGATGCAAATTATTATTATACACATTTATGGGTCAGATACATTGGGTAATTAATTCTAAAAAGTACAGCCCTCTATCTATTTTAGTTTGTTCAGGAGGATTTTTGAAACTTAGATTTTACGTTGTTTATCGGTGGTTGAATGTTATTATTTCGCTTAATGTGCGATTACGAGCAAAGTAGTTGGGATACAAATTATTATTATACACGTTTATGGGTCAGATACATTGGGTAATTAATTCTAAAAAGTACAGCCCTCTATCTATTTTAGTCTGTTCAGGAGGATTTTTGAAACTTAGATTTTACGTTGTTTATCGGTGGTTGAATGTTATTATTTCGCTTCATGTGCGATTACGAGCAAAGCAGTTGGGATACAAATTATTATTATACACGTTTATGGGTCAGATACATTGGGTAATTAATTCTAAAAAGTACAGCCCTCTATCTATTTTAGTTTGTTCAGGAGGATTTTTGAAACTTAGATTTTACGTTGTTTATCGGTGGTTGAATGTTATTATTTCGCTTCCTGTGCGATTACGAGCAATGTAGTTGGGATACAAATTATTATTATACACATTTATGGGTCAGATACATTGGGCAATTAATTCTAAAAACTACAGGCCTCTATCTATTTTAGTTTGCTCAGGAGGATTTTTGAAACTTAGATTTTACGTTGTTTATCGGTGGTTGAATGTTATTATTTCGCTTCATGTGCGATTACGAGCAAAGTAGTTGGGATACAAATTATTATTATACACGTTTATGGGTCAGATACATTGGGTAATTAATTCTAAAAAGTACAACCCTCTATCTATTTTAGTCTGTTCAGGAGGATTTTTGAAACTTAGATTTTACGTTGTTTATCGGTGGTTGAATGTTATTATTTCGCTTCATATGCGATTACGAGCAAAGCTGTTGGGATACAAATTATTATTATACACGTTTATGGGTCAGATACATTGGGTAATTAATTCTAAAAAGTACAGCCCTCTATCTATTTTAGTCTGTTCAGGAGGATTTTTGAAACTTAGATTTTACGTTGTTTATCGGTGGTTGAATGTTATTATTTCGCTTCATATGCGATTACGAGCAAAGCTGTTGGGATACAAATTATTATTATACACGTTTATGGGTCAGATACATTGGGTAATTAATTCTAAAAACTACAGGCCTCTATCTATTTTAGTTTGCTCAGGAGGATTTTTGAAACTTAGATTTTACGTTGTTTATCGGTGGTTGAATGTTATTATTTCGCTTCCTGTGCGATTACGAGCAATGTAGTTGGGGTACAAATTATTATTATACACCTTTATGGGTCAGATACATTGGGTAATTAATTCTAAAAAGTACAGCCCTCTATCTATTTTAGTTTGTTTAGGAGGATTTTTGAAACTTATATTTTACGTTGTTTATCGGTGGTTGAATGTTATTATTTCTCTTCCTGTGCGATTACGAGCAATGCAGTTGGGATACAAATTATTATTATACACATTTATGGGTCAGATACATTGGGTAATTAATTCTAAAAAGTACAGCCCTCTATCTATTTTAGTTTGTTCAGGAGGATTTTTGAAACTTAGATTTTACGTTGTTTATCGGTGGTTGAATGTTATTATTTCGCTTCATGTTCGATTACGAGCAAAGCAGTTGGGATACAAATTATTATTATACACGTTTATGGGTCAGATACATTGGGTAATTAATTCTAAAAAGTACAGCCCTCTATCTATTTTAGTTTGTTCAGGAGGATTTTTGAAACTTAGATTTTACGTTGTTTATCGGTGGTTGAATGTTATTATTTCGCTTCCTGTGCGATTACGAGCAATGTAGTTGGGATACAAATTATTATTATACACATTTATGGGTCAGATACATTGGGTAATTAATTCTAAAAAGTACAGCCCTCTATCTATTTTAGTGTGTTCAGGAGGATTTTTGAAACTTAGATTTTACGTTGTTTATCGGTGGTTGAATGTTATTATTTCGCTTCATGTGCGATTACGAGCAAAGTAGTTGAGATACAAATTATTATTATACACGTTTATAGATCAGATACATTGGGTAATTAATTCTGAAAAGTACAGCCCTCTATCTATTTTAGTTTGTTCAGGAGGATTTTTGAAACTTAGATTTTACGTTGTTTATCGGTGGTTGAATGTTATTATTTCGCTTCATTTGTGATTACGAGCAAAGTAGTTGGGATACAAATTATTATTATACACGTTTATGGATCAGATACATTGGGTAATTAATTCAAAAAAGTACAGCCCTCTATCTATTTTAGTTTGTTCAGGACGATTTTTGAAACTTAGATTTTACGTTGTTTATCGGTGGTTGAATGTTATTATTTCCCTTCATGTGCGATTACGAGCAAAGTAGTTGTGATACAAATTATTATTATACACGTTTATAGATCAGATACATTGTGTAATTAATTGTAAAAAGTACAGCCCTCTATCTATTTTAGTTTGTTCAGGAGGATTTTTGAAACTTAGATTTTACGTTGTTTATCGGTGGTTGAATGTTATTATTTCGCTTCATGTGCGATTACGAGCAAAGTAGTTGAGATACAAATTATTATTATACACGTTTATAGATCAGATACATTGGGTAATTAATTCTGAAAAGTACAGCCCTCTATCTATTTTAGTTTGTTCTGGAGGATTTTTGAAACTTAGATTTTACGTTGTTTATCGGTGGTTGAATGTTATTATTTCGCTTCATATGCGATTACGAGCAAAGTAGTTGGGATACAAATTATTATTATACACGTTTATGGATCAGATACATTGGGTAATTAATTCTAAAAAGTACAGCCCTCTATCTATTTTAGTTTGTTCAGGAGGATTTTTGAAACTTAGATTTTACGTTGTTTATCGGAGGTTGAATGTTATTATTTCGCTTCATGTGCGATTACGAGCAAAGTAGTTGGGATACAAATTATTATTATACACGTTTATGGATCAGATACATTGGGTAATTAATTCTAAAATGTACAGCCCTCTATCTATTTTAGTTTGTTCAGGAGGATTTCTGAAACTTAGATTTTACGTTGTTTATCGGTGGTTGAATGTTATTATTTCGCTTCATGTGCGATTACGAGCAAAGTAGTTGGGATACAAATTATTATTATACACGTTTTAGATCAGATACATTGGGTAATTAATTCTAAAAAGTACAGCCCTCTATCTATTTTAGTTTGTTCAGGAGGATTTCTGAAACTTAGATTTTACGTTGTTTATCGGTGGTTGAATGTTATTATTTCGCTTCATGTTCGATTACGAGCAAAGCAGTTGGGATACAAATTATTATTATACACGTTTATGGGTCAGATACATTGGGTAATTAATTCTAAAAAGTACAGCCCTCTATCTATTTTAGTTTGTTCAGGAGGATTTTTGAAACTTAGATTTTACGTTGTTTATCGGTGGTTGAATGTTATTATTTCGCTTCCTGTGCGATTACGAGCAATGTAGTTGGGATACAAATTATTATTATACACATTTATGGGTCAGATACATTGGGTAATTAATTCTAAAAAGTACAGCCCTCTATCTATTTTAGTGTGTTCAGGAGGATTTTTGAAACTTAGATTTTACGTTGTTTATCGGTGGTTGAATGTTATTATTTCGCTTCATGTGCGATTACGAGCAAAGTAGTTGAGATACAAATTATTATTATACACGTTTATAGATCAGATACATTGGGTAATTAATTCTGAAAAGTACAGCCCTCTATCTATTTTAGTTTGTTCAGGAGGATTTTTGAAACTTAGATTTTACGTTGTTTATCGGTGGTTGAATGTTATTATTTCGCTTCATTTGTGATTACGAGCAAAGTAGTTGGGATACAAATTATTATTATACACGTTTATGGATCAGATACATTGGGTAATTAATTCAAAAAAGTACAGCCCTCTATCTATTTTAGTTTGTTCAGGACGATTTTTGAAACTTAGATTTTACGTTGTTTATCGGTGGTTGAATGTTATTATTTCCCTTCATGTGCGATTACGAGCAAAGTAGTTGTGATACAAATTATTATTATACACGTTTATAGATCAGATACATTGTGTAATTAATTGTAAAAAGTACAGCCCTCTATCTATTTTAGTTTGTTCAGGAGGATTTTTGAAACTTAGATTTTACGTTGTTTATCGGTGGTTGAATGTTATTATTTCGCTTCATGTGCGATTACGAGCAAAGTAGTTGAGATACAAATTATTATTATACACGTTTATAGATCAGATACATTGGGTAATTAATTCTGAAAAGTACAGCCCTCTATCTATTTTAGTTTGTTCTGGAGGATTTTTGAAACTTAGATTTTACGTTGTTTATCGGTGGTTGAATGTTATTATTTCGCTTCATATGCGATTACGAGCAAAGTAGTTGGGATACAAATTATTATTATACACGTTTATGGATCAGATACATTGGGTAATTAATTCTAAAAAGTACAGCCCTCTATCTATTTTAGTTTGTTCAGGAGGATTTTTGAAACTTAGATTTTACGTTGTTTATCGGAGGTTGAATGTTATTATTTCGCTTCATGTGCGATTACGAGCAAAGTAGTTGGGATACAAATTATTATTATACACGTTTATGGATCAGATACATTGGGTAATTAATTCTAAAATGTACAGCCCTCTATCTATTTTAGTTTGTTCAGGAGGATTTCTGAAACTTAGATTTTACGTTGTTTATCGGTGGTTGAATGTTATTATTTCGCTTCATGTGCGATTACGAGCAAAGTAGTTGGGATACAAATTATTATTATACACGTTTTAGATCAGATACATTGGGTAATTAATTCTAAAAAGTACAGCCCTCTAT